>CM023955.1:10059445-10150798 GCA_013407115.1 Glycine latifolia | reverse complement strand
TTTTTTTTGTTTAAGTACATTATTAAGTTATACCTAAAGATTATCTTAAATTATACTCCCAATCATATTCTTATAATCATTTTAAGTTTCTAATGATGGTTTAAGTACATTATTAAGAATACATAACAAAACAAAAAAGAAATCAACAAAAAATACAGGGATGAGTAAAAGTGTATGCCATATAGAAATCCATTAAATATGCTTAATATATAAGACCAAATCAATCGTTAATATCATAATTGCATGCCAAAATGTGTCTCCGTCATATGAATTCAAACACATCTTAAAAAAACTAATAATCAAATAATTAAATATTAACATAAAAGAGGAACATTATAATATATAATAATAATTGATAAGGAAAGCTAAGCAAATCAAGTAGAAATAAAAGAGAGAAATTCAAGCAAAGGCTCACACAACTCGAGAGAAATATTTGTGCAAACAATATAAGGACCAATTTTTTTAAGAGCAACCATAGTCTGTCTTATTATAGATTCAATTTGGTTTAGAATAATTATGGAGAAATCACCTGCAAATCGAACCAAACCAATAGGTTAGACAAAAAATTTATCCAAACAAATCCAAAAAAAAGTTTTTATTTTCAATTTTTTGGGTCATTTTTTATCAAAGTGGATCTGAGCACCCTTAGCCACAATGATCAAAATCAAGAGAAAAATAAAAAAAATGATGGTTAACCCTAAATCAAAATAGGGACAAACATAAATAGGTAAATATGTACATGATTAAATCTGAAAACACACACATAGACACATTCACATATACAACATTCACCATCTGATATCATTTGTATTCAATTATGTCTCACTCACCTGAGTAATGGATCGAAGAGGAGCCATCTCCAATAACTTCGCCTTTACATTTTTCTTGTTCCAAGTAAAACAAGATAGGAGAAACAAGTGAGATATATATGAGTTTGACTCCTGATTTGGTTGAGACAAGTGTTGAGTGAAATATAGGATAATAACATTAATCGGTGAAGAGTGGGATCTAAAGGAAACAAATGAGAGAGTGTAGTAATTGGGAACAGGAGAAAACATTTATCAAGTGGTTCTAGAATCTGCAGAGATACAAAGAAGAGGAATTAGGAATAAGGTATTTGAAGAATGTAAACATAATTGGCCAAATGATCATTAATTAAGGCAAATGGTATTAAATTGGGCTTTTTTATCTCTATTTTTTTAATTCTAATTGGACCTTATTGGTAATGGGCACACATATAAAGTTAGGCCCAAAATAAATAGAATTAAGAACAAGAAACCACTTAGATTAAAATTAAAAAGTCAAAAAAAAACTTCAACAAATAAGCCTAAACATGGTTTAAATGACAAATAAACCACAAATCCACATATGCAATATGTCCACCATTTGATGTCTATTTGTATTCATCATGCTACATTCACATGAGTAATGGATTGAAGAAAAGTAATTTCTAATAAAAGAATTTGTTTCACATATCCTAAGTAAAGACGAATAAAATAAACAAATGCAATTCAAGATTGAATATCATAATGATAGGCAAAGAATGAGATCCAAGGGAGAGAGACACACATAGGTGTAAAGAGAGATTTGATGGAAAACAATAAGAAAATGAAGACTTGGAAACATAAGAGGATATTTTAGCCTATAAAAAATATTGAAGTTTAAAAAATTGAGTATAAGATTATTTGAATGACATACCTTGTGTTAAATTCAACTACATTTTAATAAAACTTTAGCTTGTAAAAAATTGTGGATTTTAAAACATAATAAATAAACATTCATTGTTTATATTATTATTACATTAAATTTATTATAATATATTAAACTCTTACAATGATTTATCTTTTTAAATGTTTTATTGTAAAATATATTTTTAAATAAGTTATTATAAATGTTATATTAAATCTTAAAATATGTTTATATTATATAAATAACTTATATATAATTCTTATAAAATTTCGCATACATATTTTTATCTCTATCTTTGTCAAATTATCAAAATCTGAATCCTTAAAAAGCTTGTAGGACGAGCCATAACTTTATGTAGATCAAACCCATGTCCTTAAAAAAAGTCTTTGACAGATAAACAAGACAAACTCAAGTCATACATTTTGAACCCAAACTAGACTAATGCTTAAAAATGTCTAGTTTGATAAGACTTATTTCCACCTTTACACCACATTCATTAGATGGTAAACCCCAAAGAAGAGAATGATTGTCAATTTGAATTGATTTAATATGATAAGCTTATGAATTGATGTTAATATGATGGTATGCAACAATTTCGATAGAGAAGAGAAGAAAGAAGAAAAGGTAAAAGTACAAATCAATGACATCTATATATTTTTTATTAATAAATCCAATGATCTACAACTATCCATTTTTATTTTTTTATTTGTGGAAATAAAAATAAACAATTTTTTTTTATAATAATTGATATATTCTTACTCAATAAATTCAACCGGACTCTCTTAACATTTGTTTTTACTTTTATACCGTGTGGACGGAGTTTACTTTCATGCTCGACCTTAAACAAATCATAACCGAATTCTTATAATTTATAAATTTTAAACCATAAAACTCATCACGTGAGCGTATTTTTATAAACATAATACTGCAACATTCAGGATTCACTTGTCTTAGTAGTTACTACTAATACTGGTTGGACTTAAGCACTGGGATAGTATTATTCTTGCAAAAAAAAAAATGTGAAGAGGAAGGATGATGGATTGGAAATTAAAATAAACAAATAAAATATTCCAACTGAAATTTAAGCTTTGCCTGCTTCTGGAATTGCAAAAACAGTTTACCAAGGTAATAGAATTCCGGTGGAAAGAACATAAACAAAAGGAAGAGGACACAATTTATATTAAGGAAAAATGATGAAGTTCAAAACTTGATGTGATTTAAAAGACTCAAATTGAATAGAATAAATAGGGATTTTTAATTTTGGATAAAATATGATATTTTAAATGGTGATATTGTATTATGACTCAAGGTGTTCATGGTGTAAAGACATCTCACGAAAGCCATTAGGGAAGAACAAAGTTTGGATCCTACTAAACAATGATAGCTTACCAAACTCATTCAGACTTTACTACGTAGTCTCCTCCTTTATTGTCATTCTATTGGAAGACAGCTGGACTTAAAAGTTGGAGTGTCATTTGTATGTATTCATCTCTTCACTTTGTCACTTGGAGATAATGATGAGAAGTAGCACTACTATTTTTATGAATAGGAAGAACTCAAAACAATCATTTATTATCATTCATAGGAAATGATAAATTTGTTCCCACTACTTTTATGGTGGACTCGTTTTGCCAATAAGTGACAGTATATGGATCTAACGGTTATGCGTCCGTTTGTTTAAAATATAAAATATACTTCTAATATAGTGTTTTTTTTAAATGATTTTTTAAGACATATACAAAATTTGTTTCTTAAAAAAACCCTTTTTTAAAGTAAAAATAGTTAAAATAAACATACCTATTTTTTTTTTAACAAATAAGTTTAAACAGATAAACTTAATGTCTATATTTTAATTTACATATAATTATGCATGTATCTAATGAATATAATTTAATTGATAAGATAGGTGGAGTTTGTGAAGAAAGATTTGTATTCAATCCTCGAAAAATACATTTAAGAAGAGACGATGAAGTGTGATTAAATTGAATCAAAGATTTAATTACGGTGGTGGTTCAAAAAATAAAGTTATAAAATTGTATGAGATCCGACCGGGTTCATTCCCATCATACACTCTGCACATTATGAACGGTCTCGATTGGCCACTGCGTAAACAACACCACAAAAAAAAGTGACGCACTGGATCTTTCACTCATAGACGGAAGCCAGGGGATAAAAAGAAAGGCTCTGTTTGTCTTTAGAGAATGTAGGAAAGGAAAGGGTTTTGTAGAGGGAGAGAATTCCAAACCCAAAATCCAAAATATTATCTACGTAAAATAAAACTTTTTTATTTAAAAAAAAAAGGTGTGTGTTGGTGTCAACGGAGGCAGATCGGAGGCGGGAAGTTGGCAGATCTGTGATAGATGGAGGGAGTTGGGGCCCGGCTGGGGCGGTCCTCGACCCGGTACGGACCGGCCACGGTGTTCACTGGACCGGTGCGGAAGTGGAAGAAGAAATGGATCCACGTGTCCTCCTCTTCTGCTTCCTCTAATTCCAACGCCAATAACCACGCTTCCAATGCCTCTCATCTTCTCCTCTACAAGTGGACCCCTCTCTCCCAAAGCCAGAACACCACCAACAACGCCAACGCTAACGGTAATGCCAAGGATGCGCCGCCGGAGCCACCCGAGGAACCGCCTCGAAGAAAATTCAAATATGTTCCGGTATTATTCTTCTGCTCCTATTATTAGTTTAGGGTTTTACTGAAAACTCATTAAATTTAAAAATTTATGGAATGGAAATTTCACTTGTATAGTTGGTGACACGTGTAATATGTTTTCTTTGCATTTGTATAAATGGGATTGCTTTTAGTTATTACTATGTCCTTATAATTTGTGTCTTATTCGGTTTTGCTTGTTTCTTTTTGTCCCTTTGTTTTGGAACACGGTTGAAAGTTGTGTCCTGATGTCAATCCATTTTTTCTTAATTATTTTTATCTATAAAAGATAATGAGATCAAATGTAGGAATAACGGGATTACAAATAGCTGGTTGTTAACTGTAGTTTCTTCCTGTTAAGATTTACTTGTTCGGATATTGGGAGGCGGAATCTTATTGATACTTAATCGAGATTATCGTTCGTTGGTTGCTTCCTGTGTATGTATGTGTGAGTATTTGAATTTCCAAGGTGTAATTCTGATTGGAATTTACAATCAGCTCCTCAAGATAGTGCAGGGTATTTCTGATTCTTGGACATTTATACCATAGAATCTGTTTTTCTCAGTGATTATAAACAAAGGAGGAAAGAAAGAAAGAGAAGAAATGCTAGTATCTTTAATTTGTTAAGATCAAATTTTCTCTCGTTGCTCCGTAAAATATGAAAATATCTTTTTATTTTCGTGACTTTCTGAACATTAAGATAGAACAAAATATTGGGGGATTGGGGGGAGGGTGTAAATTAGCTGGTTTATTTTCATATGTCATAGTATGAAACTACCCACTCTGCAGTACGGCTTGATCTATCATTTGGTCTAAACTTTTAAGAAACTAGAATCAAGAACAAGAAACACAGTTGATGATACCTTGCTATTACCATGCCAAGTGTCTAAGTTCTTTGTTTAAGAAATGACATTCAATCTAGTTTGAATGCACCGAGATGGTGTGGAAGTATGGTAATTCACTCTTGAGCTAGAGCCTCGAGGTGATGAGTGATGATAAAATAAAGATTAATCAAAGAGAAAACTTATAAAAAAACGGGGGTTAGTTTTGTCCGAGGCTGGGATTTAGAAACAACTTATGGTAATGGCAAGTCTGCAATTTATGTGATGGATGAAAAGGACAACTCTAGTGCAGAAAGTGACGTTACTTAATCACTTAAATATCTGAACTAAAGTTCTAAGAAAAAAAAAATAGAATGATAACCAAAGTGTTGGAGAACAGGATTGTTTTGGTGGAGATGGAAAGGGGATCCATTTGTGAGAACTATTCACACAGCCTTATGCAAAAAGGGGATCCACGGTGTACTTGAAGTCATCTGTGGTACACTTACACCATTTATTAACCAATTCTGTATTCATGCCTTTTGCGATGATAATAAACTGATACTGGTTTATTCTGTCAAATTGGTAATTAGGTTTGGGAAGGTGTGGTAATCTTGGTTGTCTGATGATGCAGGTTGCTCTACTAGAGGAGCAGAAAAATGAGGCAGCAGAAAATGAGGGTACTGAGAAGGTTGATGAGGATTCTAAACCAATTGATGTTGATTCAGGTGCAGCAGAAGCAACTCGCAAGAATGAGACTTTGGATGAAAAACCTGACATAAATGATGTCCCAATGGAAGAAAGTCAGGTAAACCTTTGCATGTCTCTTTTGTTTACTTCATGTTTTTCCACGTTGTCTAGAAAGTAATAACTGCAGCCCACATTCTATTCTACACCCACATAAATTGATGAAAGGGAACTATTTCTGAGGTTAAAATCAGACAATGAAGTTTCTGATCTTTCATTTTTAACTTTGGACACTTTTTATGCTTCAAATTAGGCTATTTAAAAATTTATGGATTGGGCATTACAATCATGTAATAAGTGATTTACATCTCTCAAATTTGTTGTGTCTGTTACTAAATTTAAAGTCCATAGCAGTGACTAGTGAAGGGCTTGATCCCATTTTTTTTATTAATATGTAAATAGTGACTTTGGTCTTAATATTTCAGTCTCAGTACAAAAATCAGGTGGTGCGCCAAGATCTGAATGAAAGCACATTGGATTTAAGTTTGGGCTTGACATCACATGATGATGAACATGATTCTGATTCAAAAACTAATCAAACGAGAAATGGCCAGTAATGCAAGTTAACTCAAGTGGTACTGAAACATGAACAGGGGTCTCATGATTCTCCAGATAGTGAGAACTAAATGATTCAGTCTATATACCTTGTTGATGGAAGGGAATTTTCCCCTGGCTTTATGTTCAACCACTGGTTATTTTAGGTTGGATTGTTGTAACGAATATGCCTATAATATGGATTTTTTTTTATTGAGTGTCCTTGCTGGGCTGAATGTAATATGTATTGGAGGAACGAATAGTGTACCTTTTTCCCAATCATTGGACAGATTTTTTCCAGATATTTATTGAAATAGGATATTCTGGACTTTGAAACTACAATAGTGTGGAGCTAAATTGTTTTCTTTTATTTCAAAATAAAATAAATAACATTCCTGATGGACATGTGCTTCTGATGCTTTTCTACTGACTAGAATTAAATCATTTGGCCTTCTGAATTAGAATTACTACCAGGTTCCCTCATCATGTATGGTCTAAGTTTATTTCATCTTTCATTTTTGGTAGATTATTTCAAAGATTAGCTCTGATCTACCATACTTAATGGTGATGGTGGTTTAATGGTAATGGTAACATTTAAGGGTTGATTTGGTAGAGTAGAAAGAAAAGAAAAGAAAGGCAATAGTGAAAAAAGTAATTGAATTAAAGTAGTGTGGAAGTGTGATAGCATGTTTGCTTTCCCGTTTCTACAAAATCGATTCACGAGAATTAGAAGCTAATATCCAAGCTTCCGCGTATTTTAAACTACGGACGTTGAGAGAAAAGCTTGGATTCGCATTTATTAATCTTTTCCAAACACCCAGTGAGACTCCCACTGATTTTTAAAAACTTCTCTCCCTTATCACTCCATTTCTTCTCTACCAAACCAAGCCTTAAATACTTTTCCATACCAACAAATGTCACTTTTCAATTTTTTCATTTTTAGCTCCCGTAAATTAATTTTATTTTTAGTGCCTGTAATATTTTATTTTGTATTTACAAAAATTTAAAGTATAAAATGTTGCAATCTTGCTGATGTACTAATAATGACACTTTTTACTTTTTAGGCTGTGACATGAATAATATGACAATTAATATCATTTGAGGACAATTTTTGGTACTGATCACTTGATGATGACACTTAATGACTTCATTAGTTACGTTAACACTAGCATTTAGCAACAAAACAAAAAATAATCAATTCAACATTTCTTTTTAAAAATACTTACAAAAAAACTAAAATTAAAAAGCAGAAAATTACAACTTTAACAGGAACTGAATTTCAGCCATTCGAAATCTAGGCAATATTTAAGCTATCTATAAAAGCACATACCGTGGTGCATTAAAATGCTAACCAGTTTTAACGGCCAGATTAACTGCAAGTGTGATTGCTTTAAGACCTGTGATTTATAATGATAGTAAGAAATATCAAAGACGCCCATTAGGGACCAGTAGTATTCAGTTGCCCGCTTATCTTGATTCCCTTATTTTACCCCAATCAAATACAGATGGAAGAAACAAACAAGTGAGAATGCTTTGACAGTTTGAAACTTGCAAAAGTACAAATGAACTACCACCAAGTAACAATACAATTATATAACGGAAATTACAGCCTGGGCATCTGCCTCCAAGTACATAATAACTTCCGAGATTTTAAAATATTTAACATCATTCTTTTGTGATGGCCGCCTCCACCTCCGCCTCTGAGGAATAATCATGCCTGGAAAGTAACACAAGTTAATAAATGTATCATGGAGAATAGGTTCTTATGTCGACAACAATTTTTGCAACAATACCAAAATATAGCGAAGGTTATCACATTGCAGAGCTTAAAATAAAATAGCAATTGTTTTTCTTCACTCCCTATTGCCTTCTTTAAACTTTGTGCAAAAATATCAAAATTTGATTTTTTGATGAATGGACCCAATATTTTGGGGCCTAGGATGAGTGAGATGTATGTAACCTTAATCTCACATGAGGGAAGAATCTGACTGTGACTAGAACCCAAAAACACAAGGTCACCAAGTAGAAATCATCCAAAACTAAATTAAATAAATATCCCTTACCGCAATTTGCGTGAGAGTTGGTATAAGCCTGTCCCTGCCATTGCAATGTTTACACTAAACAGGTTCCAATTTTTCTGTAACATGGAAAATAGTTGTAACAAGGTCATACTTTTTCAATGCAAGAGAATTATGCAACTACAAACAAGAATTATGTACACATCATATACTGTGATGAAGGTAATAACAAAGTTTTGCTTTCTTTGGAGGTCCATAAATAATCATGCTAAATGAACTAGTTAAAAGAAATCTGTCAATCATGTCTAAATGGACTAGTTAAAAGAAATCTGTCTTTAGAAAAAATCAAACTTACTGGGGTGATTACAGTGCTGTAACGAGACCAGATAATTCCAGTAGCTGTGACAGCTGCATAAAAACCAAAAAAGTAATCAGCAATGTATGGATATAAACAAAACCCAATACACATTGATATACACTAAAACTGCCTGCAACTTGAATACTAAGTGCTGTCTACACCTTTCAGGGAACCCCAATATGCAGATAAGAATCAAATATAAGAAAAAGCATATGTGGGTGTGTGCGTGAGAGACAGAGAGAGGGAGAAAGAGAGGGGGGGGGGGGGGGGGGGAAGGGAGAGTGGTCTATGATAGATAACAGTAAATGCAGTTGTTTATGTACATGCATACCTATTTGCTGAGGATAGGAAAGTTTCTCGGGTGGTTTTGAGAAATCAGCAATGTTAGCAATGCTGATGCCCCACTTAAAGGTAGGTGCCCAGAAGTGAACTGCATAAAGTAATGGGTTAATCTATGCATTAATATAGGACGACAATGACAATGTTAACACTTGATAATAACATTGGTCACTAAAAACATAAAAAGAGAAAACAATTTGAATCAGTGGGAAACTAATGCCGTACACTTGTAAAATACAATCTACTTGGTATTGGCACTTTGAGCAAGTGATGTTTACAAAGTATAACAAAATTACATAAGCAAATCTATGTCTATAAATGACTGCACTGGACTCTTTATTCAACAATAGATAACTTTCCAACTGCAACTCCAAAACTAATTACCATTATTTTTCCTTTACAGAAAGACAAATTCAAGTTCCACTGCACTCTTTAAATCATGTCATAATACAACACCAACATCATACTTCCAATTTACTGAAAACAAGGAATGCATTTCCAGTTTTTTCAAACAAAATCCAGCAAACATTATACTTCAAAAAAAATGTGATATTTGAATATGATCATATCCTTCAAAGCAGCATCTCATTTGAATGCACAATTTTGTTTGCTGGTGTCTTCCACTTTACCCAGATTACAAAATATTAACATTCAATTTTTTGTAGGTCATCCATCTCATTTTCATTTTATCTACCCAACCGTCTCCTTATGTTCAGAAATTAAACTAATAGACGAAGCCCAAGTTTCCAACATTCCCAAATATCTAACCAACAGTTTCGTTTCAACCCCAAAAAAACCCTTTTCTCAAGATGCAATCCAAAGTCAAATTAGGTTAATTTAAAAATATAAAAAAAAAACTTAGGTTGTAAATCAAGCAGTAACATGACCTTTTATCAAATTACTAAATCAAAATTAGTAATCTATGCCAAATCCTGCCGCTAATTTATGTATAGAAAAAAAGTTCAGGTAAAAAAAATCAACCACTGAGCAATGAAAATCAGAAGGGCGAGAAAATAACAAATTCGACGAGATCAACTCACTGGTTTTAGGTCCAGCTGGGTGATTCCATAAAGCTTGAAGCTTTGCCGCCGCCATGAATTGAATGTTTGTTCTTCCCTTCGATCGAAAGCGAAACGGATTCAGCTTCTAACACTGCGACAAAGAGGGAAAAACAACATATTTATATACAATATTATCATTATATACCGTAATCGTCTACGATGTAGGAGATCCACTCCGCAACCATAGTCAAATCGCTTTATGACGCGTGTATTGAACTCGGTCAACACTTTTCTCACGTTGACCTATTTTGGTTTGGGGAGGAAAACTAGTAGAATCACGTGCTTGAAAATTTTAAAATAAAATTGTACATACTTAGAAGGATAAGATTAACCATTCAGCAAAAAATAGAAGGATAAGATTAAAAGTTAACAATAATTATAAATAATTTAAAATAATATCTACTCATTATAATGTATATTAATATTTCCTTTATTTGTGATCAATATATATATGATAAAAAATATTTTTATTTATTTATAAATAACTATTAGACTTCAGTTGCGGTTTGTTATACAAATTCAGAAGAAAAAAATATTTTTTAAAAGTTTAAAGTCTTATATAATTATACTAATCCCTAAAGGACAAGTCCTTTACCCTATAAAAATTGTTCTATCTACATAATTAGGAATTGAACCACTGTCATGTACTTAAAGGTCCAAATTATTAACAACTTAACTTGTGTCACTTCTTGTGAATAAACAAATTGAAAGACATTATAACTAATCATTTACAAATTTTAAATTAAATCAATATTGTTTGAATTTTTTTAATTAAAATTATAGTAATAATAAGGTTAAAAAAAGAAAAATGTATAAATAAGTTAAAATAGTAATTACTCATTATATTAAGAACTTTTTTCTAATTATTATCAATATGAATAATAAAATATATACCTTTTATTTGTTAAAAATTAATATTGCTTTAATTGCTATTCATTTTAAAATTTTACAAACAAATAATGATTAAAAGATAACAATATCCACAAATAATTTAAAGTCATATTTTTATTTATGATTTATACATGTAATAAAATGTATTTTATTGATTTATTTAATGTACTTTCAGTTGCAATTAGTTTTCCAATTGTAGACCAAAATTATATAAAAAAATAAAGTATAAAATAATAAATATTTATATAAATATGTTTTAATTAAGCGTGCCAAAAATAAATGAACTCGATATTATTTAAATATTTATCATTTAAACTTACAATAATCAAACTAAAAGATAATATAATTTATAAATAAATGAAAATAGTATTTAGTTGTATTACATTAATGTATTTATGATCAGTAAATTAAAATTTAAAACTAAATTAAATTAAAATTTTAAAGATTTTATCAAAATTTTAAATGATACGTCTGATTTAGTTTTTGGGTTTTTAGCTGGCATATTTTTATCGAAAATTTTAATAAAAATATTATAATTTTGTTTTGCTTCTTGTTTTGTGGGCCTGGTGGTATGATTTAAAAGTTGGGCTGGGACGCTGGGTTAGGACTTAGGATTTAGTAGTAAAATTGAGAAGAATACATCATCAATTGGAGAGGAGTAGATGGCTCGAAGCTTTGTTTTGTTCCTTCCCCTGCACTCCCTTGCAACTGTAACTTACCTCTTCATCTCGATCTTTAACTATGTTAAAGTTGTTCACAAATCACAATGTGCATGTCACAATAACACAAGGAAATAACTACTGCCTGTTGGCACAAACTTAACTATTTTCTATTTTCGTAAATAATTATCATCTTGTTTTCATTTTATTTCTTATTTTCAAATATTCGTATATAAAACGGTGAAAACAAAAAAAATCGTGTCACATTTTTATAATCTATTATATCTATATAAAAGCAAATCACCATCAAAATTACACAACTTGACATTTTATTTTGTTGACATTTGGCAAAAATAGGACAAAATGGTTATTTTGCCCATTATTAAAATGCAATAAATAATCGGGTTGCAAATTACAACCACATGCTTTTATCGAGAAAAATGATCGAAAGCTATCAAAAACAAGATATTTGGGAGTTTTTGGTGATATCTGTTACTCTCTTTTCCTTTCTCTCTTATACCAAATTTTACTATTCCTCTTCGTGAAATCGAGAAAAATAAAACGTGAGCAGAGGAAGGATCAGAAGCTAGTAGGTTGATACTTGGTAATTTCGTTCTCCTTTTACAATTGAACGATTTGTTCATTTTTTTTTTTGTTTTGGGTCTTTAGGGTTTTCAGTCATTTGTAGGCTCTGTTGTGGATTATTTGTTTTTTTATGGGAATCTATTTTGTTTTTACGAGTGCAGCTTCTTTTTTTGTGCTGGTAATGACTCTTCAGCATAAAGAAAAAATGTGAATAAAGTGTGTTTTTCGTCATATTGCATATTTGACTGGTAGTTTTAATATCAATTTTTAAGATACTGCATATATGCATATTGCATGGTTCAACTTCTTTTTTTTTTTTTTTGCAATTTAGTAATGTATTTGAGTGCATGTCTTCTTCCGTTTGACTGTTGCTTCCATTATTTTAAGGAAACGAGAAAGACTTATTGCTACTCTGGAATTGTAGCAAAAGTTAATTTAGGGAAAAAGAGAGCAGATGATGATCATATAAGCTCTTCAACATATCAAATTTATTATTTATTAATATTGATATAGTCTGACCATGCTCATGGAAATTCCATGTCTTCTTTCGTTTGACTGTTGCTTCCATTATTTTAAGGAAATGTGAAAACAAAAAAAGAATCCAAGGTTAATTAAATTAATGAGGATCAGGCAACATGAAAAAAAACATGTCATTGAGTGAAAAACAAAGGATATGTGTAATGTAACAACTGAAAAATTATTAGTAGTTGAGAGTTGTTGATAACATAAGTCAGGCACTTATTGCACTCTATATTTTATAATTTTTTATTTGAAAATGTTAATTTTGTTTATTGTAAATGAACCCAAAGTATTATTTTATTAAATATTGATAAATTAAGTATATATATACATATGGATAATTATTTGAATAAGTATTACAATTAACATAAATAATATATGCATTAGTAATATAATATTGTTTTACATTATTATCTAATTACAAACTATTATATAAGAAAAAATGTTAATTTTTATAATAAGAAACTTTAAAAATCATGTTAAAAATATTTTTTAATTGATTAACCGTATAAAAAAAATTATATCAACAAATGCTTGTTTATCAAACTCTTAGAATTAAGATTTAGGGAGTTGCAACAGTGATTGAACAAATTAAAGAGTTTTTCATATTCAATTTTTTTCTTTTCTTAGTACAAGCTCTTTCCTTCCAACAACATGTGTGCAAGATACTTGTCTTATGCTAACAATATCTTACACTTACTCGATCTAATAATTGATGTTCTATGTCACGTAATAACCTTACTTTCAATCTCTTTGAAATTATTGTGACCCATCAGTTAGATTTATAGACAATGTTTTATTTTCAGATTGAAATTTTTGTAAGATATTAACAAATGTGTTAAAGAATACTACATTACAAATTGATGGTCAGGTGCCTACAATTATATTACACTACATATATATATTTATTGTTATTAAATAATCTTTCTTTATTAACTTAAGACTTTCAACGACAAAAAGGGAAAATGGAAATAGATGACTCGCCCATATAAAAGGAATGCTAACGAACGAAATTAATGACAAAAAAGTATACACAAAAAAAGTGTTAGAATTTCTATTCGTGCGTTTTACTTGTAATTGTCATATCTTTATATTACATATATCAAACATAATCTCTTATTCTTATTATAAATTCTTCATTTTCTTTATTTTTAAAATATTTATATGTTTACTTATTACAAAAATAGTTTTTCGATTGGAAGGAGAGTGCAATGGAGCAAATCGGTACATCCCGTGTAAACGCACAATTACCGACTAGTTTTGTAAAAGCAAGAAATGTTTTCTTAAACCAAATTGGTCCTTTATATCAGGCAATATACGTGATTTTTAATCAGTCAACGGGGAGTATGTGGTTTTTAATTAAGGCATTATACTAATTTGTATAGTCTGTCTCCAAATACTATTTTATTCGATCGGTATATGTTTAGCATCCATTTAATTTATAGACCAGTGTAAATAAAATATTGTGGTCCCAAGCAATGGTCGATATATAGAACAGTTTTGTTCGAAGCCAGACAAAAGAGTTCCCCTTCCTTGAAAAAATGGATGTTTGGCAGTGATTTCAAGTTTTCAACAATTCAATAATTCATTCATTGACCCTATTAGAATTCAGAGAAGAAATGCATGTAATGCCCCATTGGATGAGGCCAAAGATCATACAACCCGAAGAATAGTAGAGGAGTTCCATAGAAAACACTCATAGTGTAAAATGATTGATAAAAGATTATAGTTATACGATGGAAAGCTCTTATTTATAGAGCACATTCCTAACTAACTTCTTAACTGAATACTAATTTTCTATAATAGACCCCCTTGATTTCATCATGATACTAGCATGTATTTTAATTGCAGCCTTATCCTGATCTTGACCACTCTATAAGCAATGAGGAGTTACTATATCTAGAGTCATGGTTTGTGAGACAATTATTCTAACTCAATGGCTGAAAGATGTTAGTGAGGAGAGAATGACAAGTGATAAGTATCTTGCATTGCATATTTTAATATTTATGGCAGATCTAATGGGGAAACCTTCTGATTGGTCTTTGCATTCGATTCTTGTCAAAATTTAACAAATTTCTTTGACCTCAGCTAAACATTTCATACATCCAACCATTAGTTTTTTCTTTTTCCTATTTCTCACAAAAACTATACTTCTGCTCTTTCTCGCTCTGGGTGAATGGAATAATTTGCTTTAAGCTAAAGATTTAATTTATGAAATTTAAAGCAATGATGATCATGGATCATAATTAAGGGGATCAATAATCTTTGAGCTGAAGAATAGCTTAAATGTAGGCAACTGAAAAGCCGGGAATTTTCTGATGTCTGACGATGGATGAATAGGTGCATAATGCACTTCATCAGAAAATTGTGATGCTAAAGTGGTAAATAACAAAATAGTCAATAATACTGTTTTCTGACCCCTATTTACTTTCTGGCCAATTGATTTTCCCTCTTTTTTCATTTATTTGCAAGTTGCTACTGTAGCTATGCTGCATTTTCTGCTTCTTTCTAGGGGGGACCAATTCAGAGCTGGATATTACTTATGGGGTAATCCATATTATCTAGGGTTTGAGACAACGAGTTAACAAAAACTTTTTTTATACTAAAAAGCTATTGCCTTTTGAGCACTATCTATACATGACAGACTTTATTGAAAATCTTAAGCCATGATTGTCTCTGTGTAAAGTAATCTATAACCAATTATCCAAAACATATGTGCCCAATTTTACAATATCAGTTTAACATTATGAACCCAATTTTCCTCTCTCTCTTGCTAGTGGCTTTTCGCTACCTACCTAATCCTTCTGCTGGCTATTTTTTCTTTTGGCAAAACGCCAAATATGAAGTCAATAAATAGGGATGGTTCTTTTGGGATAATGAAGATGAAGTACCCAACAATAGCAAACATCTGAAATCCTTAAAGAAGACAGATGAAATGCATCTTATAGCTATCATGTTTTAAGCATACAAAGCCTCTTGGTCACTATCTCATTGACAAAACTTGTTGGTTAAGAGTTTAAGTTCTAGTAGTGAACAAGCACGTTGTAGTAATCAATAATGTTCCCCACCCCTCTCCTATTATTCTTATCCCAAAAGTGCTACTTGAATCATCACGGTTCAAAAATTCAGAGCTGGATAAATTGTAACAACTGTCAAACTCGTATTTCCTTTCCATCTTGAACCCTCCAAACCTCAATTTGACGGTTGCAACTTGCAAACTTGGTTTGACATCATCTATATTACTACATATGATTGTAAAATCACTTTAGCTCGTAAACCAGTTGATTAGGTGTTTAATTCTAGTAATTAGTAAACAAGCACGTTGTAGTAATTTATAACTCCCTGTGTCTCAAAGTTCTAGTTGAATCATCACCATACAAAAATCCTTTAGAGCATTACAAGATAAATAGTAACGATATTAAATTCATGTTTGGTGAACACATTGCGCTCTTGTTCTGCAGCTCAAAACTTGAGTATGAATCCCAGCAAGGTTTGACATATTAGAATGAGATGAACATAAATTTTAAGCTTAACTGTACTTTTTGTCCAAAAAGTTTTTATAATAATGTCTCAAATTTTGGCTCCTTAAATTTTTTCCGTGAATTTTGCCAATAATTTATGAAATATCCCGAATTTTACCCCTATGTAAAAAACTCACAATTAATGAAAAAGTGTTATATATTGTTTTAATTAAGGCTGTTTAAAGAAAAAAAAATACCACAAAATGTCTTCATTGTGGCATTTTTTTTAACTTGAGAACAAAATTTATGTTGTTTTGGAAAAAAATATGTAACAAAGAAATGGAAGGGGAGATAAAATTAGCAACATTGTAAAATTTTGAGGGTAAAATAATGCAATTAAGCCTAAAATTTATTTTGTGTTTGATGCATTTAAAAGTAAAACACTATGGAATACAGTTTAAAAAGGTGTTATATTTTGTTTTACCCAAAAGGAGGAACTAAAAGGGTAGGGAAAAAATGTTTCTTTCGCACATCCATATATGGTCGCCTTAGTTAATTACACTATCTTGGTTTGTATTATTTCCTTTGTGAAATTTTGAAAATAAAAATAAAATAACAATTCATAATTATCAATAAAAAATATACATTGAATAAAATAAAAATATAAAAACAAACCTAATGTCTTAATTTTTTTATTTCCTCTGTTAAATATAGTGTGGACTTTTTCTCGCTGGGATGTTGTCTTTTTTGTAGTATTATGTTCGGATATTGTCTTGCATTAAATAAGATGTGGCGTGTCAAAGTTTATAAGATATTTTTGGTTCTTAAGCTTTCTTAGTTAGCAAGTATTTGGCTATAAGGAAGAATTGAAACCTAGCTCATTCATTTCCCTTTGTTTTGCTTCGTAGCCTCATCTTTTCACGTTGTACAGTTTTTTTTTTACACAATTAATATTTTAGTACGTGCTTGCACAGAGTAAATATTTGTTTTATATAATTAATTTTTTAACATATAAATAATTCTAAACATAAGAATTATATTACAATTAAAAATTATATTATTATAATAAACAAATATTTTTAACATATTGTATTTTACATCTATAATAAAAAATTTATATTGTGATATAATATTTTTTTTGTTATTTATAAAAAAATTAAAATATTAAAATTCGATTTATAACTAAAAATAATAAAAATGATAGATTGAAATAAATAAAAGATAATGGAAAATCTCTAAAATACTCTCGTTTGAAGAAAAATATTTATGAAAATTCATGCAAGTATTAAATAATAATATATGAATATAAATTAGGATTAAACATCTTTTTAATCCCTTTAAATATATATTCATTTTTAGTCCCTTCTTTTTAAAAGGATAATTTTTTGTCTCTCATTTTTTTTAATATGTTACAAGTGATATACCAACTTGTATTTTTTAACCAAATAATTTAGTTTGAATTTTAATCTTTAATATAAAATAAATTATGTTGAAACACATCTTGTGATCTTGTGTGTGTTTATGACTCACAAAATAGACACTAATAACTAAATACTTCATATTAATATATGATAGCAAACAAAACAATGTTGACGGTGATATGTAATCACTAATTACTTATGTCTATTTACCACATATTTAAAAGAGTAAATTATACTCACACTTCCTGTATTTTGTTCAAATTTCACCTTATACTTCTCAATTTTTTCATATTACTTTTACTTCCATCTATTAACAAGTTAACTAACACCAATTGAAATATGTGAGTAAACAAAATTATCCTTACATTTTAATTGTAAAATCCAAATTATCTATTCCCAATTAGTTTCAGAATTTAGGATTCACGTTCCATTCCTTTTCACCATTCGTGAATACTGTTCATCTTCCTCTTGTTGACGAGTTCTTCTTCAACGTTCATGAGGTGTGAGTTCCTCTTTCTCTCATGACGTTCACGTTCCATTCTTCTTCACCATTCGTGAATTCTCCATTATTCATCTTCTAGTTCGCGACGTTCATGAGCGTCTTTGTTTGTCTTCCTTTTAGATGTTAACGAGCGCTCTGTTTCTTTTCCTGTTCCACGATTTTTGTTTACGTTGGGGTTATGCCTGTAAGTAACCACTGGACCTTGTATATATGTTAATTTTTAATATTATTTATTTAATTTTGATTGTTTATTGTTACCTATTTCTGAATGGGGTTTCAATGAAGGATCAGTTTGGAACCAATTATGATTTTTAAAATCATTTTGTTTATTATTGTTGATTAAAATAGTGTTGATGTTTGGAACAATAGGAAACACAATAAATGAACTGAAAATCATTTTTGATTATTGTTGATTAAAATAGTGTTATGTTTGGAATCACATGAAACATAATGGATGAACTAAAAATCATTTGTTTATTATTGTTAATTAAAATAGTGTTGATATTTGGGACCATATGAACACAATAGATGAACTGGAATACATAGAATACATGACTTTGTGAACAATATTGATAATGATTTAGACTTGTCATCATGTCACCCTTTTTAGTTTATGATTTTGTTTTACTGCTAGTAGTAAAATCCTCCCCCTTAAAACTGATCATGATGTACTGAAAATATTTGTTGAGAATCAAAAGTTAGTTCATATGTATGTTAGTAGAACAAAAGATGAGAAGAAGGTTGTTAACACTACGTAGCAACAAAGTGGATTTATGTCAAACAAAAAGTTGAGTTTATATCCAATTACACAAAAAATAAAAAAGAAGCAATAATATTAAATTATTTTCAAGTTGAGAGGAAAAATATAAGGATATTTTAGACATAAATTTTCATTAAAAGTCATGTGAATATTATATGTCTAATTTCTGTTAGATTATTAAATGGTGTTTAGGAAGGAGGGAGTATAGGTGCAATGTGAGGTAATCAATTAAAGAGTTTTTTGTAAGGTGTAAAAAGGGAGAGATATCAGGTGAAATTTAAGTAAAACATAGGGGATACGAGTGTAATTTACTCTATTTAAAAACATGCTTTTAAATTTCAATGCAGATAAAGAATATTGGTAAAAGATATATCTATTTTAATATTGTTTAATATTTTAATTAAATAATTTATTTCAAAATATATCATTAGATTAAAAGTTGAATTTAACTAAAATTAATATATTAACCATTGGCGGATCCAGGTTATGGGTGTGGGGGCAATTTACGCACAAGATTCTTTTATTTTTATTTGTATGTGTAATAAAAAAATTGTCTCCTAGAAAAATAGATATCGCCCCATAAGATGAATTATTTTTAAATGAATGTAAGAAAATATAAGAAATAAAAAGACAGAATAAATTGATATTAATCTTATTTCTTTGTTCCTTTAATTTCTGATAGTATTGATAATAAAAAAATTATATAACATTTTTAAAATATGAAAATAAGATAATTGTAATTTACAAAAGCATAATTATTTTGATTTTTTTTTTCATAATATTACATATTTTGTGATAACTAGTAATATTTTTTTTGTGATAGTATTATAAATTATTTCTTATCCCAGTAAGAAAATTTTCGGGATCTGTCAGTTATAACAATATATAAATAAGTTTTACACTATTAATTAAGTTTATAAATTCTTACAACAATTTTCTTAAAAGTTGTTTTAAAAATTATTTTGAATTAATTTTTACACTAAACAAATAAATGATAGCAAACCTTTTAAAAATTATATAATATATATTTATTTATAAAATTTTATATTAATCTAAATGATTTGAAACTCTATTTATGTATACCAACATTAATGTAACCTACTAACCTATTCTTAAAAATACGTGAAAACAACACTCATTTGATTAATTTCAAATCACAATAAAGTGAGTCACACCTTTCTCGCAACTTTTCCTCCTTTAATTAAAAAAAATCAAGTTTCAAGCCCAACGTTGCCAACACTGTATGTGGATTTTGGATCGGCTTGGCATGAAAACTTCAATAATTTGTGTTATTAATAAAAATCAATCAAAGATAATATTAAAAAATTTATAATAATTCATGCATCTTCTTTATCAAGGAAATTAGATCTCTTTGACTCAATGATCTTTTAATTTAATACTAAAATATTAATCACGAGAAGAAAATTGAAAAAGCGACTTAAATTTGAAATGAAAGTTTGAACTAGAACAAGTTTCACCTCCACGCAAGGTTAAAAGTTCACAATCTAAATAAAAAGTTATGGTAAAATTATATATTACTTCCGACTAAATTAAAGGAATATAAATTTTACGTTTATAAAAACTAAATATCAACAAGATAAATCAACTCTGCTCACGATAAAGCATTATGCTGATAGCGATATAGAATTCATATGATAATAATAATAATAATAGAGGTGACAACTTCATGTGAGGGAGTAAAAAGGCCGTCATAGATTTTATATATAGGCCAAACCAATCCCACCAAACAAAACCCTAATTGATCATATGACGTACTGGCGGCAGTTGCTGGCGATGTTATGATAGCTCATCTTAGAAAGAGAAATCACCAATAAATTAATAGAAGGAGACGAGAGTGAGAATTTGATTTTTTTTAATGTTTATTTATTACATAACAAGAAAAAAGTAAAAATAATTATAAATCACAATACAAATTATTAGTATTTATATTGTTTAGTATATCTTTTAAAAGAATAATATTCTAGTAAAATTCTTGGAACTATTTTTAGCCAAGTTTTCCAAAAAAAAAAAATATATGAGAAAATCTAATTTTCCTAGGACAATTATTTTATTTCAACAAAAATATCACAGTTATTTTTATTAAATTATTTAATATAAAATAATTAATAAAAATATTACGACCAACCAAACAACAATCTTGCTTAAGACATCATCAATCAAACCCTACATCTGGACACATCTCTCAACTAAAAATTTGAGTGTTCATGGATCAAGTTAAATTACTTTTGAAAAGAAAAATAATTTAATCCAGTAAATTTAAGTTTTTTAATCTATTATTCAATTGATTTATTTTATAATTTAAATACAATCTAATTAAAAGTAGTTTGGATTGAAATAATTTTTAATTTTTATTTTCTTTGAAAATCTTTTAACAAATGATCAAATATATAATAAACATAGTAAAAAAATTAAAATGTCAAATATATCATCTATAAGTCATTATATAATTAACAATAGTATAATTCTTTAGCTATATACTATTTAAAATAATTTTCAGAACTTGGTAAATATATTTAACAATGTTATAAATTAATAATGTTATAAAGATATAAGAGATAAAAATATAATCATAAATAATGTTATAGATTTATAAATAAAATAAATACATAAACACAAGTTCAGTTTTAAATTTATTTTAATTTTTGGTTTCTTTGATTTTTAAATTTTTATTAGTTTATGAGCACATCTATTATAAAGTACAGTATTTTTCTTTTAAATGAGAATATTTATTGAAGAAAAAAAGCATACACATAAATCATGTGATTAAGTCAAATAACGCGTAATTAAAAAGACCCAAACTCGCGTTTTGGTGATTGTTATTTTTCTCTTTTCTTTCCTTACACAAAGTGATAACAGTAACAGCACTGCAATAAGATTTATGAAATCCCTACAAGCAAAGGGGTTCAAAACCGGAAGCAGATGAGAGGGCAAGACAAATGAGAGACACGGTCTCATGACAAGAGTGCTCTAATAACAACCCTACACTATGTGACTGATAAGATAAAGCAGTACCGCGTCGCAGTGGAACATTTCCCTAACCCAAAATCTACGTCGCCAACCTCTCTCCAAAAAAAAAAAAAGTTAATTTAGTCTATAAATGTAAAAAAAAGTGCCATAAATAACAAGCACACACAATCTAATTAATTTATTTTACTTTCTATATTGGACGATTAAATTTATTTTTTTCATTTTTTAAAATTAATTTATCAATATTTCATGCTTTTTATAAGAATTTAGTTATTTTATTTAAAGAAAAAGAAAACCCTAAATAATTGATTATGAACCGTCCCAACCCTTCAAAGTCCAAAGCTCTCTCCCATTTTCTCTCTCTTTCTGTTCAGCGTTAGCTAAGAAAAAAGAAGAGAAGAGTAACCAACGCACCACACCACATCACCGCACTTTCTCTCTCTATCTATCAACATTTTCTTCCTCCTCATGAAGAAGCTCTACCATAAAGGGACGGTTCACCCGTCGCCACCCCTCATCTCCGACCAACTCTCCTTCCTTCCGGCGGCCATCCTCACCCTCGCGGCGGCGCTCTCGCCGGAGGACAGAGAAGTCCTCTCCTACCTCATCTCCTGCTCCTCCTCTGCCACCTCCACCTTCTCCGGCAACGCGCGGCGGAAAACCGGCGTGGAAACCGAACATTCCCCTTCGTTCAACTGCAATTGCTTCTGCTGCTACACGAGTTACTGGGTTAGGTGGGACGAGTCGCCGAATCACCAGCTCATACACGAGATCATTGACGCCTACGAGGATTCGCTTGCGCAAAATGGCAACAAGGGTAAGAAGAACGGTAAGGGAAAGAAAGAGAAGAGGAACAACAAGAAAGGGTGTAGTAGCACTACTACTAGTAGTAAGCACACGCACCAGCACGCGCATTCGAGCGAGTTGAAGCGCTCCGAGTTCGCGAGTTCGCCTAGTCGCGAATCGGCCGAGTCGGAACCGGTGGTGGAGATTCACACTAATATTAGTGGCGGTGAAACTTGTGAAGGGGTTGTGGTTGAAGAGAAAGGGTCGGTGAGAAGGTTCATGAGTTTCGTTGGTGAAAGGATTTGGGGCGCGTGGGGACAGTGAGCCAATGAATGATGGATGAATTTCCAAGGGAGAAGAAAATTAGATAATGAAGAGAAAAAAGAAGAGGAAAGGTGGGTTTAGATTTTAAGATTTACACCTACTCTCTTATTTTCTTTTTTTTCCTTTTATTTTTTTGTTTTTGTACATTAATCACTACTACTACCCTGCAATGTTTAAAAAGAAATTGCTGTTTCATTTTGTGATTCAGGGTTTTTTTTGTTATATATAATCTCTCAATCAAGTCATACATATCAAATTATGAATCCTCTTGTTTCATTTTCTCAATTTCTGGCAAAGTGGTGGGTGGTGCCTCATAGGTTTTATCAACACGATTTTTTAATAGTTGTGAAAAAAATTATTTACTCCTCAAATATTTTAGGTACTTAACTTGGCTTAGTTGAGCGAATATGGGAGGAAGGACTGTTTTTTTTTTCTCTCACTCTAGTATATTTGTGGTTCAATTTCGATGTTGAATTTTACTAGCGCCTTGTTTGTACAAGGTGCTAATTGGTAAGTTTGCAAGTCAAGAATGATTAATTTGCTATATTTTTTCCTCTCCTTGATACGAGATTTTTTTCTCATTCTAGTATATTTGTTTGTTCAATTTAATGTGTAGAATTTGAATTTGACCATTTCATGGCTTCGAGGAAATTTTCTACTTTTTGGTTTTGTTCATGATATCTCTCTTTCTGAGGAAACTTACAACTGAGTACACGAGAATGTCATGGAAAATCAAGCCTTAGTCAAATGTGGAAACAACAAATACATTGACGGATAAGTGTATATTTAATTTTTAAAAACAAATTAAAAAGGGAAAGATTTTCATTTATTAAACTTTTCATGAATATTTCTTACATGTATAATTTGTATATATTCTGGCCAAAATGATGATAGGCCAGGGTTATTTTTTTTCTGAATCTAATTAAAACATTTATATAGTAAATAATTCAAAAATTAATTTTCTTATAAATGATATCTTTTTGTAGTAATAAATTTTGTTTTATCAAAAGATTTTTAAAAAACTGATTTTTATGAGATAATTTGTCACTCATACAAAACCTGTGAAATGAGAGAGATAAATAGCTTGGAACACCATGTAGTATTTTTGGTTTAACCATGATGTTTGAACACCTAATCTTTTTAAACATTTCATCAATATTTCTTTTCTTTATTTTCTTTTTATATCATATCATTTCTTATACATATAATTTTCTCATTTTTCTTTCTCACTAGGTGTAAAATAGCATTAGGGTGTCCAAATATTTTTGTTTTGTTTTTAGGTGTGAGAGAAAAACTTTATCAGCATTTTTAATCTTTTACCATCTACATATCATGATTTCATTAAATAAATTTAATTATATATATAGTGGTTTAACATTTAATATATACAGTTAGATGATAAAAATTAAACTGGAATAAAATTCAGGTCCTAGCTTTATCCTTTCTTCCACAAAAGTTAGTCATTTTCATTCATATTTTATTTAATCTGAATGACTTTTTGGCCCTGTGTACCTCAATGAAAATTAAGGGTTCATTCAATTAATTAACAATTTTCATAACATTTTATGTTTATAATTTTTCATTGTTGTTGCCTTGTTTTTTAATGATATATAAATTTATATCTCGTATAGCTTATCAATATCTATTATTCCTTTCAACATGTTTTTATTATATTATATTAGTTATCATATTTTTCTCTTTTTGTTTTTTCAATCTATCATTTAGCGTTAGATGTCTATAGATTATTTCCATTTCTTTCTAGTGGGCTTATACCAAACATATTATTGGAATAATTATTATTATTACTTTTTATTAATATGTAACTTAAGTTTTAAGTTTGAGTTTAATTTTAATATATGTTAGTGTAAGTATTTTTATATTTTAATTAATAAAAAATAATTTTAGATATAATTTTTAAAATATTTTTGGTAAATTTTCAAAATTTTAATTATATAGTAATCTATAATTGAATAATAGTATAAAAAAAATTATACATTAAGGTATTTTAATTAAATTAAATTGTATAAAAATCTAAAATGTAATAATCTATAAATGATATTTAAAATAAAGTACAATTATATAGTGACAAATTAAGATGTGTTTTTTGGTACATATTTTCATTTATTGATGTAGTTTTCTTTGCTCGAAGGTCATGTTTTACTTTTATTTATCTACTACAAAATATTAAATCATTTAACAGTGAAATAATTATAATTAAAAATAAGTAGTATTTATAATTTTCATTTGAGTCATTATCTTTAAAATTGAAATTGAGTTATAATATGTCTTTGTATTTTATTTTTATTCAATTTTTATTTCTAGATTATTGGATTAATCAATAATTAATTTTTAAAATAAAACATTTAAGTAGTGTTTGAGTAAGAGAAATGTTAGTAATCTTTTTTTTAATTATGTCTTTAACTTTATTGAAATTAAACTACTTAGCTTGTTTATTATAAACCAAGAGAAATAGCTGAGAATATCACATTAAGAAGTTAAAACAATTAATACAAATGAGGATTTAATTATATTTCCTTATCTATGTGTTGTCTTGAGTTTAAAAAATAAAATAAGTGTTGTGTCCCTACATAAAAGTGGTTTAAATATAATTCTTATTTAAACCAACTTCGCAATTATCAAGTGTGCATTTTATCTCTAAGTTAATAGCTGGTGATGGAGGCCCACCATCGCATGCTATGTCAAAAGTAAGAAAATTTTTATTTCTCTCATTCCTTTTTTCACCCATTAATGTCGCTCCTATGTTACTACATGGATGAGTGAAAAATGAACTTCTATCAACTTATTTTGACTTATGATAACAAGCTCATGAGTTTAATTTTACTTCACCATCGAAAAATGAAAGAAAACTTTCATATCCAAATTTTACTTATACATAATTCGTTATTTTATTTTGTGCGAGGTAGTGTCAAACTAAAATATCTAACAAGCATTACCTTTCTCTAAAAAGAAGGTGATCGAGCCATACCTTTCAATATGATTACCTTGTTATGACATCTTATTATGAAATTTCACAGTAATGATAATCATTTAATTTAAATCTTTTTTGTATATAGTCAGTACTAGAGTTTTGTCAAATTAAATATTTTATAAAAATTAAAGGCAGTCAGTGTTAAACAATTTTAGATTTTTTTTGTTTGGTTATTACAAAACTTAAAATTTAGAAATTATCATTTTAATAGGTCATTTATTATTTGTAAGGGAGTTTAAAATCAAATCAAACTATTTGTAAAATGTCAAATTGATCAAATAAAAAATTGCACTTAAACCAAAATTCAACAAACACAAAAAATTTCAAAAAATACATTTTTGTGGCTTAATTCAGTGTCGGATCTTGTTATAAAAAAATCAAAACAAACCAAACAAATCATATATTATAATTATATTGTTTTTTTATTGTGATAACTTAAATAATTATTAATTTTTCTTTGTTTTATAATCAAGATGCATATTTTCCTCTGTATAAAAATTATTTTTAAAAAAATGTACTAATAGTGTTAAATATCAAGTGATACACGAGGTAGAAAACTACCATTGGTAAGTTTGATAAATATATTAGTAAAAGGTGTAATAAAAAATTAATGAAGATTAGTTTGATACATTAATTATTTATTACATTAAATAAATATATATAACATTTTACTTATTGTTTTTTTTAATATACATTAAAAATTTATAGAAGGTAAAAAAACCTTTTACTAATATAACATTTTTTATTACACCTTTTACTAATATATTTATCTATACAATATTAACTAATATATATATATATATATATATATATATATATATATATTAACTAATATATTTATCAAACTTACCAATTGTAGTTTACTAATATATTCATGATATCTCTCCATATAGTACAAAATTCATAAGCTTGATAATATTCATTGGTACAGAAAACAAATTAATGAAGATTAATATTAATAAGTTATAATACAACTAAGGCCGGTTTAAATTATTTTATTCTGGAAAATGATATTTTCAAATTTTTCCGACAATTTTTTATTTGAAATATTGTTTTGAAAGTAATTACTACAAAAAATACATGAACTTTTATGTGAAAACTCGTACTAGTAAATTTTAAATTGTACCAATGGCTACAAACAATAAAATGTCTATATCAGATGATGAGCTTTTATGATTTTTTTATTATCTCGATCGCATTCATATATTGAATGTAAATATCCTATTTATACAGCTTATCCAAACTATTTAAACATTTTAAATACTAAAATTAGATGGATGCCTATAAAGTATAAATCAAACACCTCTTAACAACGATG
This sequence comes from Glycine latifolia, assembly GCA_013407115.1. Classification (NCBI taxonomy): domain Eukaryota; kingdom Viridiplantae; phylum Streptophyta; class Magnoliopsida; order Fabales; family Fabaceae; genus Glycine; species Glycine latifolia. Next base: position 10,123,375 of record CM023955.1, on the reverse strand, counting down.
AAAGGACGATTCATGCATTATTGCAACTTAATTTGTGTGACTCAAAGTTGAAGTAAACTCGATGAATTTAATTCGTTCACCGAAAAAAAAAACTCAATGAATTTAATTATATCTGTTAATGATATACTCCCAAGAAACATAAAAGAAAAATTCTTTGACGAAATATCTAATTCTGTTAAACAAATGTAAAAATAAATTAGTTTGATTTTTCTGTGGCATTCCAATATGTACAAAGATGTTTAAATGGAGTTCGGATTTTCTTTTCAAGGATATGAACCCCCATAAAAAACAATTTTTTTTTGCAAGGTCCTAAAAAACAATTGTTAATTATTTTTTGCAGGTGATTTTAGAGATCCGAGTTACTAATCAACTAAAAAGGGAAGTGTCTCGCGCTTGTCAAAATTAACTACTTAAGAATAGGATTTACCTTATAAACTCAAGTCATCTAAAACTTTCTTTTAAGTAACTTTATTTGCACGCGCCTTATATAATGTACTACTATTAGCTATTCACGATTTCACGTACATCATATTTGTTTTTTTTTAATGCAAAAAGTTCTAATCCTCATAATATTGTAAAAGTTTTTAACGGAGGATAGGTTAAGTGAAAGTAGTAGTCTCCCATAATGTGAGATTGTGAGGAACAAAAATCTAAATATCTATTGAAAAAAGTGTATATATTAATATTTAACTATATTAAGAACAAAATTGTTTTCAAAAGAGAATATTGATGAGAAATTGAAAAAGAAAGTGCAAGTTTACCGTTCAAAAATTTGTTCAAATTAGTATCATTTGGATTAAAAAAATTGACCATGTCATTCACTATATTAAAACGTTTATAAATATTGTCACAATTTTCAGATAAACTCTTAATTATAAAAATTAGATCACAAATAAAAAATATAATGAGATAAAAAACTTTTAAAACTAATTATATTCATTATCTTTATTATTTTTATTATCATTGTCATTGTTATTGTCACATATTAAAATGATAATAACAATATTAACAACGAAAATGTATTGATGGAGATAGAGACAATAATATAAGTGATTTCATAAGAGGAATTTATAATTAAGTTTTAATCTTACTGCTCCATTTCCTAAATGTTTCAGATAAATTGGAAACGTCCATTTCGTAAGCACGTTAAGAATAAGCTTCTTTGTTGCTTCAATTCTTAGACACAAAAAGGAGATACCTAAGCTTGTGTCAAAAAATAATCTTGGAACTTGCAGCATGAAATTCATTCTTGACGGACAGTGTCTATCGTATCGTCTAGCATACTAGTATAAGTTAAGAGATCCAACTTATGTCTTCCAAGACATCTCGGTTGAGCAAGATATTAGGACCATAGAATTTTGAAATACTACTCTAGATTTATATATAAATAAAAAATATCTTATATATCACACTTAAAAATAAATAAATTTTATTGATTTTGTCATGTTTGATATTATCATTCATAAAATATTATTCCTTCAATTCTAATTCTATTTTGAATGATTCCTTTTTATTCATGATAAAAAGTTATAATAAAAAATATTTTTAAAATAAATTTATTTTTTACTTGAGATTAAACAAAATTAAATTATGTCAATTAAATTTTGTAATTAGTATGAAATTAATTATTTTTACTTATATATGAGTCCAGAGAAGAACTACCCCTTAAAAATTAGACTAGATCATTGAATGATTATTAAACCCAACAATGATTTTGAACAATAAATAATTAACATTAAATATTCCATATGAATTCTAATATATAAGTAAAAATAACTACTTTCACGTAAATTCAAAGAATTAATTAAAATCATTTAGTTTTAATAATCTAAAGTAAAAAATAAGATTATTCATAAAATGTTCTTTATTGAAACTTGATACCATAAATAAAATAGATTCCTTGAAAATATAGTTGCAATTAAATGAAATATGTTTTAGAAATAATATAATTAATTAAAGGCAAAATTAGTTAGATTTAAAGTCTAACAAAAAAAAAAACTTTTTTACTTATACAAGAGTACAGAGAAAATATCAAGTAATCTATATGTTAGAATTAAATATATAAATCTAACTAATTTTATCTTATTTAATTAATGTTATCATTATTAAAATATTTTTTATTTAATTATAATTCTATTTTTAATGATTCATTTTATTCATGATAATAATTTTTAATGAAAGATATTTTAGAAATAATATTATTTTTAACTTTGAGATTAGAAATATTAAATAATGTCAATTAAATTTGTTAATTAGTGTGAAATTAATTATTTTTAATTAGTGTAAAATTAGTTATTTTTATTTTTATGACTGCAAAAGGAAGTACTATTATTTATAAAAGTTATGTATCTTTTCAAGGTTACATATTTTTATGTTTCAATCTCAATTACTTATATTGTGTAAAAAAACTCAATTATTTATACTAAAATTTGATTAAAATTTATTTACCATACTGTCGTATAAAAATATTATTTAATTTAATACATCTTTGTATATAAAAATTAAGTGAAAATAAATAAATTTAAAATATCAAATATGATATTCAAAATTTGATGTTAAAATAACAGAACTCGTTACTTCAGAAAAAAAAAAAAAAGAGAACTCGTGTCTATCCTCGTACGCCTTTCTTCAACGTGAAAAGATAAAATTGCGCCTTTCCTTTTTGTGTCGGGCCAATTAATTACTCCTGTCCAGTCTGATCCCTTAAAACAAATTACATGTTCTCCTTTACAAACAAATGTGTTTTATTTAAGATTTTTACGAAATAATATCACGAGAAAATTTCTTTTCCACTTTCTTTACATGCTAGTTATTTTATATTTTTCTAAGAATTATTTAATACAACTATTTCTGAAACAATATCTAAATAAAATATACTAATAAATGTGTGGACTTGAGTTTTTATCCAAATCAAAACCCAATATTCTTTTACCTTTTTCTTCAAGGCTTTTTTTTTGTGAATACCTTTTCCTTTAAGGTGGCAAAATGGTTTGTTGTTTTAATTTCTTTTACATAATATTATATGCAATTTTATTTTAAAAATGACAAACTAATATTGTGTGTAAATGATAAAATTTAAATAAAATTTTATATAATTAAAGTATATGAGAATGTGACAAAAACAGTTCAATAACATTAGCTTAGCTTATATATAGTGGGTTTTTTTTAAAGACCATATATGATAATCTTGCACAAACAAAGTAAAATAAATGAGTAGCAAAATTTTTCTCTTAATATTTAACATAATTTCATATCTAAGACTCGATAATCCATATAAATAGTTAAGTTAGAATAATGATACATTAATTATTCACCACACTCATGTAAACTCTATAAATGACACTTAAGAAAAAATCATAACTAAGCATGAGTTTCAACTCAATTAACTTGATGGGTTTGACTGAATCAAAATCTTAGGTAGTTCAATTTTTTTGTTTTTTTAAAATGAAGATGCATTTTATTCAACTAAAATTACAGGCACATAAGTTTTTTTTTCTTTTTTGTAGGCACTTAAGTTTAATATATCATCAAGTAAGTGGAAGTTCCTGAAAGACCACCTGAACTATAAAATTATTAAATAGGAACAGAGAAAAAAAATAATAAGATAAGTGAAATGGAATAGATGTGAAAATAACAAGAGAGACTTTTAACACAGTTTCTAAGAGAGTTTTTATCTTTTACAATACTCTATTACTGCTTTGTTAATGTGGTCAAATCAAAAGATTTTAGTGAGCAAAAATCGAGTTCGCCTTTTCACTTTGAACTAATTAATCAAAGAAAAAACTCGTCTAGGAACAAAAAAAAAAAAGATCAGATAAGTGAAATGAAATAAATGTGAAAATAACAAGAGAGACTTTTAACATAGCTTCTAGGAGAGTTTTCATCTTTTACAAGACTATGCTACTGCTTTGTTAATGGGTCAAATCAAAAGATTTTAGTGAGCAAAAATCGAGTTCGCCTTTTTACTTTGAACTAGTTAATTAAAGAAAAAACTGGTCCAACCAATTTTCTATTTCTCAATATTACTTTGTAAATAAAAATTATTAATGATTTATTCTAATTCAACACACAACGAATTTGGAAGTAGTAACAAACAACCCACATAACTCATGAAGGAAAACATTGTTATGAGAGGGTGGAGCATATCTTTGTTGTGCTTACTTTGTAGTTAAGGTAGAAATGACTACAACTCTATGCGAAAGCCAATAGAAAAAACACATTGATGCTAGGACTTAGTCTAAAGTCCAGATTTTGCACTCTTGCGTCAATGACTCTTTCAAGAAGACAAAAACTCATTCTTTGTCAAACAAAAAATAGTTATTGACTAAATTTTCATACATTTTCTTATAATTTAACCATTATTTCTCTTTTATTCAATAATTAAACAAATCTGAAATGTAATTTAATGATAAAAATGTGTTAAAAAATATGTTATTTTATTAACATTCTTTTTGTTTATGATGTGTTTGATAGAGAGAAAATAAAAAATATTGAAAATAAATTTTATATTTTTTTAGGATCCACATCTTTTACCTTCTATTTTTTTTAATTTCTTTTTTTATCCTCTAAACCAAATACTCTGCTAGAAATAATACATGAGCTTTTGTTATGATAATTCCCACCTACTTGCTATTTTCCTTTCAATAACATTAAGTCAATCTAAGCTCTCACCGAATGCGTGTGATAACGACTCTAAAATTAAGCTATTTCTAATCCAAACCAGACGTCTTTGACTTAGTTTTATGTATTTTATGTTCTCAAAGCCTTTTACTTAGTCTTAAAAGGTCATCCATGTTTATCATGTCTTCATTGGTCAAATTTCTTCTCACTCAATCTAGCCATCGACTAAGTTCGTTTCGTACTTAATACTCCCGTCATCAGCAGCTTTCTTATCTTAATTCCAACCCTTAAGTAGAATCATTATCCATGACATTTTACAATATAGTATTCTTTTACCGATTCAATACAAAGAAAATGAAAACATTAAAGCAGTACTGGTATAGAACGAATTAAACCAGGAGCATACAGATGATGGATCATTTTCTCATATTTCCCTACATTTTTCTTTGGATTTTTTTCTTCTAATTATGATACGATATGTACTTTAATTCATCCAATTTATTCTTAATTATCTCAAAAAACAATGCTTAAGCTTCATAACAACGATCAATAAAGCGTTAAAATAGACTGAAGTTTTTTTAGAAAAATACACTGAAGTTGAGAGTATAATGTTGAAAAATTAATTAGAAGTTAAAAAATTAACTAATTAAATTATAAGTGTTTAGTAAAACTAAATGTTAAAGTATTTGAAAAGCATAAGATAACGTAAAAATAATAAAATTAAGATTTATTTAAAAAGAGTAACTAAAAATTGAATAAATATATTGAGAATAAAAATGAAAAAAATATAAAATTATAATTTATTTAAAAATATAACTAAGAAATTGGATAAATATATTGATGATAAGAATGAAAGAAAATATAAAAGTTAGAAACTAAAAGTTATTATTTTAAAAAATGTTATTTCAAGTAACATTTCAAAAAATAGAAAAATCATAAAATCATAATTTATTTTAAAATAATAATTAAAAATTAGATAAATATATTGAAAATAAGAATGAAAGAAAATATAAAATTTAAAAATTAAAGTATTTTAAAAAAGTTACTTCAAATATATTTTTAAAAAAAGTTAGGAATTATTAGAAAGGTTTGTTATCGAATAATCAAATAAATTTTTTAATTAATAAAAAAGTTAAAAATAATTTGAAATATCTTAATTAATATAATCTTAAATTACATTAGAGTTTACTTTTAAATTATTGAATTTATTTTAAATAAGAATAATAAAATACACTAATGTAAAATCAACTGAACTCGTTGTATTTTTTAACATAAACTAAACTTTTTTTTTATAATAAATTCTAAAAATATAATTTTCAATTAAATGAATTAAAATTAGATTAGGTTATTTCCTATTCGTAATGATTGCAAGCCGCAAGTTTGATACTTAGCATATTTGATTGGAGGAATTTGTGGGCATAATGGCTAAGTAGAGACATTGACCGTACTGCCACAAAAAAAAAAAAATTTACCTGAATGCCACGCGAGCGAAACTAAATACCAGACTGCCACGCGACATAATTCGCTGGTCAGTTCAGCGAACTACGTGATGGACACGTGGCAGGCAGGGGCCTAATTCGCTAGGGGGCCCAGCGAATTAGGGGACACGTGGCAGAAATGCAGTAATTCGCTGGGTCCCCCAGCGAATTACGTGCCATGACAGAAAACACCTCAAAATTTCGGAAGGCCATAACTTTTGACTGGGATGTCCGATTGAGGCGTATGATATGTCAAAACGATCGTAATTGAGAGGAGATGCCACTGGCAAGTCCGCGTTGGCCAAAATTTTTTCCCAAAAGAGGTCTCTAAGTGCGCCAAAATTATGATTTAAGCTTCAATCACTTAAAAAAATTATTTTTCTTTGCTTTTTTAATTATTTAATTACTTTATTTAATGTTATTTTTTATTTTTTCAATTACTTTTCTGAATTACGATCGTTTTGACATATCATACGCCTCCATCGGACATTTCTACCAAAAGTTATGACCGTTTGAAGTCTATTGCCACATAATTTGCTCGGCTTTCCAAAAACTTCAATCGGACATAACTTTTGGTAGAAATGTCTAATGGAGGCGTACGATATGTCAAAATGATCGTAATTCAAAAAAGTAATTGAAAAAATAAAAAATAACATTAAATAAAGTAATTAAATAATTAAAAAAGCAAAGAAAAATAATTTTTTTAAGTGATTGAAGCTTAAATCATAATTTTGGCGCACTTAGAGACCTCTTTTGGGAAAAAATTTTGGCCAACGCGGACTTGCCAGTGACATCTCCTCTCAATTACGATCGTTTTGACATATCATACGCCTCAATCGGACATCCCAGTCAAAAGTTATGGCCTTCCGAAATGTTGAGGTGTTTTCTGTCATGGCACGTAATTCGCTGGGGGGCCCAGCGAATTACTGCATTTCTGCCACGTGTCCCCTAATTCGCTGGGCCCCCTAGCGAATTAGGCCCCTGCCTGCCACGTGTCCATCACGTAGTTCGCTGGACTGACCAGCGAATTATGTCGCGTGGCAATCTGGTATTTAGTTTCGCTCGCATGACATTCAGATAAATTTTTTTTTTTTTTTGTGGCAGTACGGTCAATGTCTCGGCTAAGTAAGGGTTAGATGATAACAAGAAAAGGACGAGAAGCAGTGGAGTTAGGTACGTGCATGTTCTGTTCTGCATTAATCTTTTGCTGATTGTCTGTCTTCTCATCCATGATTGTGTGTATCGTAAGTAATTCATAAAGCATCAAGAATAAAAATGTGATTCTTTTCGGCTGAAAATTATATTACACATGCACAAATTTAAAAAGCGTAAGAAAAGCTACAACTCTCTCTCTCTCTCTCTCCTTCCTTTTTTTTATCAATAAAGCTACGACTCTCTAATGTTATTCTAACTATTAAATATTTATTGTGGGTTTAATTTTATATTAGAGAATTCATTTTAAGTAAAAAATTTATTTTTACATGTTTCATTCTTAAGTTAGATAATAATTTAGAATTGATCATAAGTCTTTAATTAATTGAGTTGAAACAAATTTAAATAACTTGTCTTAAATAAAAAATTATACTGTATTTTACTCTAACTTATAATTCATTTTATAATAAAAGTATTAAAATATAAATCACATAATTTCAAAAATAATTTTAATTAAAATAATTTTATAAAAATAATTGTATTCAAAAATAATTTTATCAACACTCTTCTAGGCACATAAATAATTAAGGTGTAAACGAATTGAGTTAAGTGTAATGAAGCACTTCAATTATAGACTTAACTTCTGAAAAAAATTTAAATGTTATTAATATTATAAACAAAAATATATATATTTATTTATATATTTATATCAATATTACATTAATAACCTTAAATGTTACATTAATATTTTTTCAAGTCTAGCTAGTTTATTAAATATGAATATAAATTATAAAATATGTCAATTATGAAAGTTATTAATCATAAAGATGACTAATTAATGTAATTGAAATTGGACTTTTCTTTTGATTATTTATTTATTCAATGCCCGATAGAAGGTTTTTACTCTCGTGTCTAATGAAGTTGTAGAATAATATAATCAAATTCCAGTTTTACAACTTTCTTTGATGAGAAAAACTTTATCCTGTCCATCTCTAATGCTAAATATACATTTTCTATATATGTATTTATTGATATAGACTTATACTAAAAATTCTTTCATTTAATCATTGATCAGTGTAACTGCCGCAAAAGGAATTTGACTCACTAAGAAACTTCCACTTAATGCAAATTGCTTACACTTTGGCTAGCAGGGTGTTCACTAATTTAGACAAGGTTTGGTTGTGATCAAATGTCAGGGAAGGAAATGTTACTATGTCCGTTGATACTGTGCAGATTTTGATGTGCTTTTCCTACAAGCATTCTCCTACCACATAATAATAATATTATATTTTTACTTAATATTAATTTTTCTTTCTTAATTTTTTCCCTATTAAATCATTTTAATTCAATTTTTTTCTTCAATTTTATCTCATTTCTCTTCAATCAAATCACTCCTATTTCTATTATATTATATCTTATTTCTTACTTATTATTCTTTTCACCTATTATTTTCTTTTTCTTTTTTTCTTTCCTCAAAATCAAACAGATCCTTTAAGGAGGAAACATTTAAAATCAAGGACAAGGGTATAATTTATAGTGAGGTTCCAACATAGTGAAGTTTTAAGACTGATGTCAGCGTTCGAGGTAGGTGGAATATAGTAGTAGTTGCTGATGATACTTTGCCCTCAGAGTTATTTGGTGGATGGATGCTGTTGCTGAGTTCGCTTAGCCTCTGCAGGTTGTTGTTGGTAGTTGGTGAGCTACTTCATATTACTGTTTGCTGTTAGTTATACATGCGGCATCGCCCATAGGCCATAGCCAAAATTATTAATTAGAAAGATTGAGTGAGTGAAAATAATAAGGATAACAGGAAGAGGAAAAGAGGACTAAGTAAATATCGTAATTGATTTCTGTGAAATAAATAGTTTTATAATTTTAGATGTGATGAATGTTACTTTATGTGGACTTGCATATAACTAAATCGAAACTTATGTATGATGATTTAAAATATATAAATAAATCGCAATTAATTTTATCATATTTAATGAATTTATTTTTAAAATATGCTTTATATCATTTAGCTTTTATTTGATTCTCGTAAGTTGTAATACCAATAAGGACTTTTAAAATGTAGAGAGTATTTGCATTTGAAACATGTTCTCAACTAAATAAAGTCTTTCATCAATTAGTGTAAAAGATATTTTAGGAAATAAAATCATTTTTAAAATGAGATCTAAAAAATTAATTAAAGTTAATTAGTATTCTTAATCAAGGTAAATTAATTATATTTTTATGATATTTGAGTTCGATGGAAGTAATTGATTATAAGAATATGAAACAAATCCTCTCTTCACTATTAAGGATCTAATGGTTTCTTCACAATTATGCCTTACTAATTAATAGTGTTGACTTTTATTTATTTCTTAAAACTGTTTGTTTACTTCTCACAATGTGATTTTTTGCCATCTTTTAAATATTGTGAATGTTGCTTTAATGCACAATGGGCTTTATATATGAAAAAACATGAGAAGAAGTAATTGGAACATCTAATTTTCGCATGCTGCAATAATAATGAGTGATCCCTTATGCAAATTAAATTTTTTTTAGACCAATGACAACCACTCATAAGCTAGATTAATTTTTGACTCTTTGATCCAATGGGTTGAAGAACATTTTTTATCTCTCACCCAGAAAAAAAATTATAAATCTTTCTGTAATATCTTTCCACTAATTTTCTTACTTATTTGTTTTATGTGGTAACTATATATGTCTTTTATATTTCTAAAATATTAAATGTATTCAATTTTTATTTAATATTTTTTTTATAAATTTTTAGAAAGATTTGTAGAAAGAGATAATATTACTCTTTAGGAACTTAAAACCAAATTATCTTAATTATCTTGCTAATTACATATGGTCCTAGACTCAACTTTTGCATAGAGCCACAATATATTAAGTATTAACCGTACACTCTTTAGCAATCCCTGCATCACATTTTTTTTTCCAACTAGTTAAAATTCACGCGAGTAATATTATTTTGGAAATGGGACTATCAGCTGTAGAATAGAACCCACACGAATTTAATTAATAAGCAAGGGTATTGGAGAGAGGAACCTATATTTTTTAATGTTAAATTCTCAAGTGATTCTGTCATGTGAAAATAGTGTTTCTCTCTCTTCATGGAAATTAAATTTGTAGAGTAACATTAAAATTAGTATACATTTAAAAACAGAGAAATTGATACAAAATTTTAATATAATACGATGATGTGAAAATTCCCACCACACCAAAGAAAAGCTTTAAAGCTATCATGGTTTTTAAACGTGATCCACCATATTTCCACACATACTATCCACCATATGCCCACACATACTATTACTAGACTGATCCAAAACAAGCCATATTATTGTGTTGTATGGACGTTCATCAGTGATACAAATCTTGATTTCTTTTGTCAACCTAATAGCTCATCTTAATGCCACTAAAGAAAAATAAAAAAAAAAAAAAGCCAAACTCGACATTTTCCTGAAGCACAATGACATAATACACAGTTGAGAGAACATGAAGCGTGTATAACTACAAACTATATGATGGACTCTATAAAGTAATAAGAGCATCATATGGTTGATTACGACAATAATAAGTATATATACCTTGTAGGGGGGAATCAAGCATGTACAGGTATGGAGGAGCTCATTGATACACAGCCTTTTAGGCGTTCAATAATTACATTTCTGCTGACTAGGCCTGAATGATGATGACTCAGTGGTAGGCCCTCTTTCACACACTCATCGTACTTCTCCAAAGTAGACACAATATCACTGAAATCTGGTCGTTTCGAGGGGTTTGCTGACCAGCATCGCTTTATCAGATGTGCTAGTGCTGGTTGACAACTAGCTGGCAGAGGAGGCCTTTCATTCTGATCAACAATAATTCAATCAGTTTTTAAATTAAATTACTTACTTATGACAGCATTAAGCCTTTTCATTATGCATGCTTATGACTTAAAAAGTATTACAAGGTACTCAGATTTCAAGTAGTGTAAGGAGTTTATTTTTAGAGTTAACAATTACTTCTGTCCTCTAAGGTATTGGATGTTATCACACTAATCTCTCAATTAAAGAAAATCCTATAAAAGTCTCCAAAACTGTAATTCGTTTCTTACATTAGTATAATACGTTCCATGTGTGAATTAATATGTTTAAGGATCAATACGATAGGAGATATAAAATTAAATTGATTGAGTGATTAAGAAAAAAAAGGAAAGAAGAACAAAATTATGAATTCGATTATTCTTTGTTAACAAAAAATTAATAAAATAATAATTAACATTTGTTAATAAAAAAATCAAAATGATAAGATTTAGATGAAACAAATTATTATTTGAGATTTATTTGACATTTTTCTAATAACGCCCCCACAATTTTAGAGACAAATGCTGTTTATTGCTTCTTTTAAAGGGATGTGTGTGCCTCATGGGAAAGCACTAATCGAGATAACACCATAGCGGCTAGCCTTTTATGCATAGTCCAAGGACTACTTTTGACAAATGTGTGCACCAAAATATCACAAATGTTACTGTGTTAGCGTCATACATTTTTTTTATCAGGTTTAGCGATATTAAGGGATGCTTGTTGGGAGTAGGGAGGGAAAACATGCATCCAAGGCCCATGCATCGGTGCTTTCCATTATTAGGACTAGAAGACACATGCACCGACTATTACACTTTTCAACAAAAAAGTTCAAGAGTCTTGATTAAAATAATCCATGATCATTGCTCATGTTAGGTTCTGCTTCTGCACATGTAACCCAATACCTACCTCACATAGCTGAGGTACGTAGTTTGCTTTGTCTGAAGAAAGATTGTATTATATACGGAAGTGATATGGCCAAGTAAACCATGATAAACTGATAGTGACACTGAAATTACCATGAGAAAAACTATAAGTAGTTACAATATATAATTAGTAGTTACTCCATGCTGTGTCTTTTGGATTCGTCCTCACCTTTAGTAGTGACACTGAAATGTTTTGTCCTCACCTCTTCCTTAGAAAGAGATGAGGATTATAATTCTCTGCAAAGCAGAACTCCCAGAAACTCTGCATAAAGGTATTTTGGCACTGAAACTATGGTATTGATCCATTCAGTCACATACTACTAAAATGGAAGTGAATGGGTAAAATGGCAAAAGATACTCATAAGCCACAAGAATAGTGGATGCACCTAGATGACATCCATGAAATGAGGGATCAGGACCTAGATGATAAGGATTCTCCAGTTAGATCTGCCTTAGAGACGATTCTCTGAGAGGTCAATTAGAGGATTGATAAAAGTTATGAAAATTGTTTTTGTTGTACATGTATTTGCTGTTGCGGCTTGTGGTATAAGGTTTTAAAAGATTGGGTAATGGGAGAGATCCAGACCAAACTTCCTGTTTGGATGTGCATATTCACAGATATTTCTGTTACTAGAGCAACTATAGCTACTATTTCTTTTAATACTAAAAGGGACAACCCACATAGCTACCATGTTTTAATCCTTTTTGCATCTAATCACACCAGATGCATATAAATATTAAATGTCGTAGATATCACATTTCTTCACAGTCCCATTAGGGGGAACAAATAATGTGTAAAGGACAATTTCCTTCGTCCATATTTAGCAGTCAAACTGTTTCAAGGCAGAAATTCCCATATTATTGAGTATAATTCTGATTAAGAAGAACTTGTCAAACCAATCATTGAGTATAATACTGACTATAAAGAACTTGCCCAACCAATCATCTTTTAGACAATGCCAAATCTGATTTCAATTTTGAATTTTTTATTATAAAATTCATGTTAAAACCAATTTTAAACCAATTCTGATTCAAAAACTAGTTTTAAAACCTGTTTTAAATTAAAAATTGATTTTAAATCCAATTTTGTTAATCAGCCAATTTGGAAAACCAATTTGAAACTGCGTTGGTAAAAAACTCTACTAGTATTGAAAAAAAAAGTTTGATTTTAAAATCCAGTTTGGTTTCAAATAGGATCTGATTTGGTTTTGTGAAACCCAACCATGCACATCACGAAGTCCAAAACTGTCATGAGTCAAATTAGACAAAAAATATAGTTAGTTTACCATTCGACCAACCAAGGCGTTAGTGTACCATGAAGGAATTTTGTAAAGCAGACAAGAAAAAGTCAAAAAGGGATTACAGAAAAACATTCAATCAATAAAACTATCAGAATTGCCAAGCAGAGAAGTGATGCAATCGTTTAACTAAAAGAAATTAACAAAATAAAGAAGGCATCAGGCATAGCCATGTTACCTTCTCAGCCACAGCAAAAGCAGCTTGCACTGGTGTCATTCCTTGGAAGGGAAGTAGAGCAGTTGTGAGCTCCCAAAGCACAATACCAAAACTGTACACATCAACTTTGCGAGTATAAGGTTTTTCCTTAACCATCTCCGGTGCCATCCAACGATATGTTCCCGAGTTCCCTTTGCTTTTCCGGCATCGTGTTTCAAGACAAGATGTACCAAAATCCGCCACCTTAACCCTCATGTCATCATCGAGAAGCAAATTACTTGACTTGAGGTCTCTGTGGATCACACCTTGTGAATGAAGATACTCCATGCCCCTTGATATATCTAGAGCTAACCTTAGTATTGTTTCCATTGAGAGTGAGTACGGCTCTTTCTTGTTTAGATACATCCTCAGAGTCCCTTGTGACATGTATTCTGTTATGATACAGTACACGGGCGGTTTTTTGCATGCTGCAATAAACTGTAAATTAAGAGTTATTTAAGCTTATGCATCCATTAGTAGAGGCATTTCAGAAACCTCTGCAGCCGAAGGTTACAATATCAATTACCACACATTAATGTATGTTAGACTTTTCTTATAATTTGGTTTAGATCTTATTCAACCTTAATATGCAGTTAGTCCTATAATGATGGCCCAACAGGCCCAAATGACCAATAACATCTAGACTTTATCATATTAGAATTTTAGATAGACTTTCTCATATTAGAATTTGAATTTGAGCCTAAATATGGAATTTCCATTGTGGTTGTTGACATTCAAAACTAGGGAATTACTTTTTGGCTAAGGCCAAATCAAATTTTGTCTAATACTCAAAATAGGATGCCTCATGGTCTTTCCAGAATGCCAAGTACAAAAATAAATCATTTAGTCCATTTACCTCCTGCTTTCTATTTTCAATCTCTGATTAGAGATGCTACGGGGTTATCTTTGCCTCGTTTAGTTTGTGTGTAATTTGTTTTTTCGGGACACTGTCCCTCCTTAACATTAAAAAAAAGAAGAGAAAGAAGATAAATCACTGTAGTATTCATCCAAAAATGGCAAAATAATAAGAAAGATAGAAAACTCAATATTTGGAAGCAATTACGTGTATTGTATATGTTATTGAGCCAACCTTTTTTAAATTGTAGAGGTCCCTCTTTTCCTCTTTTTTATGTCTTTTAAACTATTACTAAGATAAACAAGACCTTAGTCGTTTATAAAATTTATCATTTTCTTTCCCTAAAGTGGCAAGTGGCAAGTGGCAGTGTCTCTTTATGGGAAAAATCAAAACTATATACAGTATATAAATTAACTCGCAACTTAGCTCTTTCTTGCTTACCCCTCCAAGTTTCTGATCCACATGGACAAAACCCCATAAATGATAACCAAACAAACTACCATTAGGACAAGAAGCTTAACCGAACCTGCACTATGTTGTGATGAATGAGACGTGAAAGCAAAGCCACTTCAAAGTTAAATTGCTCCTCTAGTAAGGCCTTGTTCTCCTCATCCTGGGATGGAATCTTCACCATTTTAACAGCAACAGCTCTCTGCTTGTAGATTCCACGGTAAATTCGGCTGTGAGCTCCAGAAGCAAACTTGCTACCTATAAAAAGCTGAGACAGGTCTGCAGCCCATTCCTCTTTTTCTCCCTCCTGTTCCTCCTTTGAACTCTCCCATTTCTCCATTGAGTCGAATATCAATGACCACGATTCCATGCTATCAAATCTCTTCCTTCCTACGTTCTCCGCGTCACTCTCCAACTGGGTCTTGGAGGAAGATGAAGGGTCTGGTAAAGCTTTACTCTTAGACATCCTTTGCCTAAGCCCGTGGAAACATGACCCCGCCATTGAACCTAGAAAACAAGTTTGTGATTGTGAAACCTTTGCACTTTGCTATGATGTGATGCTTGTCAAAACATACAATCATAAGACACTTTCATCATGAGAGTTGATTTTGAAACATGAGCTCCAACTAAGAATGAAGATTGAAGAGTGTTTGTGGGTTTTCATTAAACCATCTTTATGAGTATGTATATTCAACCAAGACCCTTTGAAAGTCATTCCTACTCAACTAGGCCACGGTTTATTTCATGTCAAACTATGGTAACTTATTATCTAGGGAGTCTAACTCTCTATTGATTGAGGAGAGTGCATAAGTTGTTGTAAACTCTCGGATACCTGTATTCGATTCTTACATATAAAAAAAAAAAAAAAAACTATGATAGCTTGGTGTATCAAAGTTGTGAATTGTGATGGATAAAGACAAATTCTCAACAGCATTTAAGAGTCAAGCAGAAACAACAGAGAAGGATGTTGGGATTTCATTGCTTGTAGCCAAATGCTAAGGGCTGTAATGAAAAATTGAAAATGAAATTGTGCTAACATGTGAAAGAAGAAGGATTTTTTTACAGTTTTTCCTAGTAAGATTAGGTTGTTTAGCGGCATAAAGAAGAATTCAGAGGCAGAAAAAGTTTCAAGGGTGTCTCGTGAATGCTAACTTGTTTAAAAGAGTGAAGTAGTTATAGCCAGCGAGAGAGATACTTTTTTGGGTCAATTTATAATTGAGAGCTTCCTTGATTATGGCAATATATCATGAATGCAATGCATTCTAAGTGGCCACAATGAAAAGCAAGGTGACTTGAGCTTGGCGATTGATTAGTTAGCACTTAGCACATCCAACTATTGGTGCTTTTGCAGTCTTCTCAGACTTTGGATATATCCCTATCCTTGTTGGGCCCCGAAAAGTTCCAAGAGTACAAGTGGCATGTAACGTAATAAAAGAAAAAACACATTAGACAAGTGCCAACTGCCAAGAGATGGACCTCTCATTTGATACTACGAAACAAAGTCATTCTATGAATTACTGTTTTTCCTTCTGCTGTGAAAAAATGAAACAACATTTTGCTGAGAGTGAGGTAACATGCAGTACCTCATTCCATATAGCACTTGACTGAGGACAACAATATGTTCTTTAAGCATTTTAATTTCGGAATTCGGATCGTTGAAGGCTTGCACTTGAAGCATTGGCCACGGGTCACCAATTTTGCAGAGCAGTGATTCCAAGCGCGGAATCAGATCTTTAAAATAAATAAACAAAAAAAAATAAAAAGTAAAGTTTTGTGGAATCTGATTGAACTACTCAAGGTATAGGAATTACGAAGGTTTGTTTAGTTTGACAAATATTTTTTTTAATTATAAATAATTGTAAAAATGATTTTTTTTGAAAGGCAAAGTATATATTTCTATTAATTGTAAAACGATAGTACTTTATTATTGTAATGTTTTCTAATTTTAAATATTTTATATAGAAATTAACGAAAATATAGATAATCATATTTTGTACAAAATTTTGAAAATAGAAATTAAGTGAAAATAAGATGATATTTTGTAATAAATAAATTTAATTCTTAATTCATATTATAATTATTGAAACTGAGCTAGATTAGTTGGTTTAGCTGAACCCATAATTCATCAAGTCGCTGGTTAAGATAATCCAAAAAAATGGTGAAGCAGATAACTAATCAAGAACAAAATCAAATTAGTCAAAACCAATAAGAGTGAGCATCAACCAAAAAAACACTTTTAAAATGGTCATTTTCAAAAAACCTTGTCTTTTTTGTTACTTTTTTAAAAAATATTCTAAAATGTTTTCGAATAAATAAACGTTCATGCATAATATCTTTAGAGATTGTTATTATTCAACTCTTCATTATGATTTTTTATTATCTTATAAGACATGGGATATGATCCTTTTACAATAACTTAAAATTTTATCTAACCTATGTTTTTTAGAATTATATATGTCTGTTTATTACTAAATAAGTATATTATATAATATATAATGTGTATATATTTTAAAACTGATTTGACCGTGAATGAATGAAGAACTATTGTTTTCACTTCTTTTAAAGTGAGTTCAATTTTTAAAAATATTAATTTTTATTAATTTTCTTACTCATTACATAAAAAATCTTAAATGTTTTTTTTTTACATTTATTTCCATTTTAATACGTTGTAAAACATTAAGATAAAATGATTATAAAGAAGTTTAACTCAATTGATTAAGCATTATGTACAAATTATTATATATTATCTCATACTTGAGTTTCATTTCTATGAATAACAAAAAACCAACAAGATAACTAATTTTTTTTTATTTTGGTAGGTGGAGGGCAAAAAAAAAGACCAAGCAATTAGAGGACCATTAGGCCGTAAGTCTAAGATCTTCTGAGTGTGTGTTGCATTTGAGCATCACGCTTGTCTCTTAACCAATAAATCCTTCCATTGATTTTCTATCCTGAGGATGTGATGAAAGGTCACATTTGATGGAAGAAATTAAGACGATAAATTAAAAGATATTACGACAAAAGATCATATTATGCCATTATAAATGTTTATAAAAATAGAAAATAAAGTAAGATCAAAATAGCTTTAAAAAAAAGGTTTGGGGGAAAAATTGAAAATGTGGAAACAAAGTTGAAAGAAGAGGGAGGGAGACATAATACTGAGGTCCCAAACCATCTAAAACCATTCAATATTTCCTTCCAGGTCACACAACATGGCCCGCAAACTGTTAGGTGTCAGTATTTCTTTAGGGTGTGGGCTTATCACATGGAACATCAAGGGTGTAGGGGGATTTCGTCCTTTTATTCTCCGGGCAGAAAAAAAAAATGAAGACATTCCGTTGCAAGTACAACGTAATTTTTTCATTTTCTTTCCACGTATGTGTATGAGCTGCGCACTCTTTTTTGGCAATTCTTTTTGTACAATAATTTATACAAAAGATTTTACAGTTAAAAGATAAATGAGAAAAAAGTATGAAATTTAATAATTAATACAATCGTAGAGATAAAATAATAAAATGTTATATAAATTTTTTTTGACAGCAAATTCTATATATAAAATGTTGTTGTAATAATAACTTTACTTTATATCTTTCTCTCTTTAATTTCATAATAAAAATATAGGTTATATATTGATAGTGTAATTTTACATTATCCTTTACTCATAAATAAATTTTATCGAATAATAAATTTATTGATTTTTATAATAGTTACTTAAAAGTCATGTAAATGATAATTTATTATTAGATAATAATATAAAATTATTTTATATTATTAATTTGAATGACTATTAAATTCTTAAGTTTTCTTTGTCTTTCACACGTTCAAATATTTATAAAAAGAATTTCTTCCCTTTCACTTCTCATTGTTTATTTTTTGTTCCTATTTTTTGGGTGATGAATTTTGTCTCCCTTTCCTCTCCACCAACGCTCTTATTCCAAGAATTTTTTTTTTATCACCTTTAGTTAATATAATTTGCATGCACAAGAATTTGTTTCATGATCACTTCAGAAATCTTTCTGTTACCCCCCACTAACTGCTCAAAATTTTCTGAGTTATTTTGTCTTAAATGTTTCAGAGCTGGTCGTGCACTATTACGTGCATTATAGTATATAGGAAGCTAGGTTCATAAGTGTTTAAACTGGGACACAAGTAGCGTGTATGTTTTACTCCATATTCTTTAATTTCAAATATCACAGTCACTACACCCAAAAAGATTGGTATCAGCCAGAATAATAAGTCGTGAAGACAAGTCTTCATAAAAGTTAAAGAAAAAGGAGGGAAAAAATGTTTAATAATTGAGCATTATGTTTAGCAAATTTTTTCCCTTAAGGGTGTCAACTGTCAAGGCAAAGAAAGGGATCGAGTTTCTTTTTTTTTTCCCATTGTACAAGTCACAACAATCCAAAAAAGTCACTTACTAAGTTACTTCACAAACAATAAAATTTACCATATCATCTGACTTGCCGACCAGATACTAATTCAAATTCACGTTCCAACTGACCGCAATAAAGTCTCACGTACGTACATATTAGTATATTGAAGAACAGAACAATAATCAAGCAAGAAAAGTAAACATACATAATCAATAGTAGTTTTCAAGTATGCGTCATGTGGTAGCTACTAAAGAGAGGTTCTCACTCTGGATGGACGGTCACGTGGCTTTTAGTTTTTAGAGTTGTCCACAACAAAACGTGTCCAAACCTTTCATTTACATGCTGTCATTGCAGACATCATGGCGCTAACTCGAAGGCAATGTCCACCAATACTTCTCATGTTCTAAGAGAATCCACCTTTCTTCCCTGTCTTTTGAGAACCACAGCCACTACTAGCTAGTGATGAGACTTTGCATCTCTGGATGCCCCTGTTGGGTCTTCATCACCTGCTGCTCAGGTACCGTGTTCCTTCCTTAGGGGGTGTTTACCCCTCTTAATTTCGTTTCGTTTCTTTTCCATGTAACCACAAAGGGAGACACCTCAGTTATTTTATCAACTTTTGAAATGAATTCCTATGACATGACCAATTGACCATGCAAGGTGTACAGTTTTAAAGATGGCTTTATATTAGGACAAATGTTTTTCAACATATACTAATATATACTAATATATATATATATATATATATATATATATATACTATATTTTTTTAAGTATTATAAGATCTAATTACTTGATTTATTAAGATTAAGAAAATTAATTAATTTAGTTGATAATAATAAATTTATCTTAAAATTATAAAAATAATTAATACATTAAATTTTATAAAAAAAAATAGATGTCATTTTAAATTTATTTTTTATAAATAAGAATGGAGTATTGCTTTCTGGTTAAAATTAAATATGTTCAGTTACTTTTGAATTTAGGCTTCAAATACAGACTGCATGGTGGGCCCAAGGTGGGATGGTTCATCTCCAACTCGTGTAAGGTTCTAGATATCGAGTGATTATGGAGTAGAGTGGAGAAGTTCACTCAGGGATAATGGCTCCCAGTGGCTGAAGTGGTAACACATTATAGATTTAGATTTTTTGTTGGGGCTTTGCCCTTCCAATTAATAAAAAACTATATAAGTTTTTCAATTTTTAGGTGTTCAATAAATTCATTCTTTAAGGTAATTTATATTATGTTTATGAATATTTTTAATTTGAACATTACTTGAATTTTATGCTTTTCATGAGTTCTATACTTTTTATGTACACTAATCTAGTAAGACAAATATCACAACTTAAAACAATCAAAATTGTATTCTAAAACTAAAAATGATCATTATTTCAAAATAATTATTAACTTATTTTAAAAATATAAAAAATAGATTGAATTTTTAAAAAGATAATGAGTCAAACATAATATAATAAAAAAGTATAAATAACTAAAAGTATAATTTAACTCTTTCTTTAATTATAATAACGTAAAATATACTTTAGTTATTTTAATAGTTAAATAATTAAACAACAAAGTTAAAATTATACAACTAATTATAATTAAAAATTAATTTGAGTTATTTAGTGTTTTATTTTTATATTTTCAATCTTAAAATTATTAAAAATAAAAATTAATTATTTTAATAGTTAGTTAATTTGAATTAAAATAAAAATTAATTATTTTAATGTAAATTAAATTGTTTAAAATGTGATGTGAGTTTTCAGTAAGTTTTTCCAAATTTTAGTAAAACTTGACAAGAGTGAAATTTAATTTAATTTTTACAGCAGTACTATTTAGCATGAAAATATATCACACGAAACATATGAATGCAAACCTTGAAGGGTATCGTTATTTCAAATAAATTTTAATTTAAAATGTTAAAAAATATTATAAAACCAAGATGCATTTTAACAGAATATGCACCATAGTGCAAATTACTAGCATTTATATAATTTTATCTTTGACTCTCTTAAACCCGGTTCTAAACTTATCCCACCTCTTTTGGGAAAAAAATGAAAAAAATAAAAGTCAAAGTCATGTTGAATCAATCTCATAGTCATGTCTAACCTTATTTGAATTGGACTATCTTGAAACCCAATTAAAAATAATAACATACTCTAATATTTAATATAATTTTTAATTACACTTTACTAAAATAAGACTCTATTTCTATTGAAAAACAATACTAAAAAGTAAAAACACTAAAAAAAAGTATCTACGTTTTGCACTTTCTAGTTTCTACAATGACTGCATTGCATTTTACAAAGTTAGCGGAAATGCAGCATGAGCCAAAATACCAGGAATCAAATGGGCCCAAGCAACCAAAATACACGTGTGGAAGCGTGGCCAGTATTCACAACCTAAAATAATGGGCTCGTGAATCTTGATCACAAACAGCTAGTTGATCCGACAAAAGATTCAGTGGGCATTTATTTTATCTTTAAGGGGGATTATATATTGTTCATGAGCAGGATTTTCGTCGTAATGAAAGAGTAAAGTTTCCTACGTAGATGACTATTTGATTAACATTCAAATATTATCAGATGGTACAATGAATTCCTTTTAAGCAAATCAAAAGAGATGAAAAAAAGGGTGCAAATGAGTGCAACTGAATTACAGAATTTAAGGTTATTGATCAACATATTATAAGATAAAATATGGTATAAGAATACGATAGGAACACAATAGAATAAGAACATAATAAGCTTTAATTTTATCTAATATTTAGTCTACACTATTATTATAGATTAGATAATGGTAAGTGAGATGATGGTAACAATAATAATAATGATGGTAATAATAATAACATTAACAACAATAATGAAGACAAGAATAATCCTGTGACGATGGTGGTGACAACAATAAAATGGTGTGAATTAATGACTATAACTAGGGTATTAATGACAATGATGAGAGTTATAATGTTAATGATGTAAGTTACAATGGTTGTGATGATTGTTACATGGTGATGATATTGGTAGTAATGATTAGGGTGATAATTGTATTGAAGATAATGATAACAATGGTGGTGGTGAGAGAGGGAGGGAGAGAGAAAACAATTATCATATGCTTTAAGAACAAATAGATTATTATTATTTTTATTAAAAAAAGTATTATTAATTTAATTAAGAAAACTATGAGCTTATTTTAAATTTTTCCTTGGGTTAAATTTGTGAGGGTCGTATTATCATGCTATTGGGTCTGAGGTGAGGTTTAATTTCCCTTGGGTTAAAAGATAATAGAAATAACAAGACATGAAATTTTCCCTCTTCATAAACAAAAAAGACATGGCAATTAAATTGACTCGTTTTTAATAACATGATTTTTTTTTACAATTTACGGTAAAATTGATATAAAAATTAGAATTTAAGTAATTACAACTAAAGTGCTCCTTGGAAAATTATAAATTTAAGATACTATTATAATTAAAATAATTCATTAAAGCAATTTAAAATTTAATGGTTTTTTTTTTATTGATATGAAGTTTAGTATGAAAATTGGACCACCTTGTTGTAAGGCTTAGATGTCCAGTGATAAATATAGCAAGGTTAACAAGATATTACAATTAAGCTAGCTAAATTTTCTTAACAAAGAAAATTAATTCCAATAGCTTTTGATTTTCAATGCTATCGCAACTCAAATGACTTTTACATTTTAGAATTAATATTTTTATTAACATTATTAAATTAATAACTTCAAAAAAAATCAATTTTAAAAAATTATATAGACGCAACATTAGTTATATTAAAAGATATATAGAATTAAAAATAATCACAACAAATAGAGAATAACGGTGTTACCAAATATGGGGATCAACCGGGCTTTGGTTATGGTATGTGTCTTCAAGACAGCATGGGTGAGTTTGCCAAGCCTTAATAAATTGCAAGTCCGCGAGTATTCCAGTTAGAGGAGGGGAGTGGATGCAATAAAGAGTTCTTATATTGATCTTTCCAAATTCACTCTCATTATATCTCAGTGTAAGACTCTTCTGAGTTTAGAATCTAATTTTCAAGTTAGTTTTATTAAAAGACAGACCAATCTAGTGGCCCATGCTTTAGCAGGGCGTCTAGGAACTATGCATGTCTTACTAATTTCAGTGTTATTCCTTAATATATTGCTGCAAACATTAACAATGAGATGGGTTAAGTTGTTAGCTGTAAAAAAAATGGTGTTACCAAATATACAATTAAAATTATCATAAACATGCTTAATAATGTCTTAAATATGTTTTTTTAGAGTGAGAGTCTTAAATATGTTTCAGTTCTTAAATTTGAGCAGTTTTTTTTTTTTTTTTTGCTTTAGCCCCCGTGTACCTTTATTTAACAGATTCTCTCTCTCATTTTCTAAAGTTAGGTTAATTTACTTTTGGCTTTTAAATTTTGCAAAAAGGGTTCGTGTACACAATGACTATGTGACAATTTTTTTTAATGGGGAAGACTGTGTCCTGGATACAAAAAAAGAGACTGTGTAAAGGGCCAAATTTCTAATAATACAACAGAGGCCCAAAGTTAAACACAACAGCCCAAACAAACAGAAGCCTAAACGAATTGTAGAGTGGGAAAATAAAAACAAGACTTAAAGTATAATTTTGATCTTTTTTTTTTAATATGCAATTTGTTCCTCTATTTCAAAATAAAATATTTATTCTTTCTATTTTTAAAAATTCATAATTTTAATTTCCTATTTTAAAATTAAAATATTTAATTTTCATATTTTAAAAATTATAGTTTTAATTCTCGTATTTAAATTTTTTTGTCCAGTCTTTAATTTTCTATGTTTTATTTATTTTATTTCTTACATTATAATTAATTAAAAATTTTCTGATGCTACCTTAAATAAATATGTTAAGTTTAAGGTTCAATTGAATGAAGATAAAGAAATAAAATATAGACAAAATTAAAAATTAGACTAAAATATAAAATTTTCTAAACTAAGAGGACTAAATATTTTTATTTTAAAATAAGAGACTATAATTTTTTATTTAAAATAAAATAAAATATTAGAAATTAAACAAAATAAAAGAATCGAAGTTATATTTAACCCTAAAAAAAACAAACTTATAAGATAAGATTCTCTAAAAAAAAATGAGAATGCTTAAAGCAATAAAGCAGATGCTCCACAATAACAGAGAGATCGGGTACAAATAATCGTGGGATCACTGGCTATTTTGTGTTACTTTATTTTTTGGCACAAATAAAATTCCTTTTTTTGTTCTACTTCCCCATTTTCCTCTTGCAACTTCAATTTTTCTCTTTTTATTCCTTACGTCCTTTTTTTCTCATCTTTCCTTGCCATTATTTTTTTATCACAAAATTTGACTTCTTCGTATACCTTCATGCATAGAGCTACCGCAACTTCTTCCCTTCTTGTGTTCAAATCTTTTGCTCTTTCTATTTATTTGTTGCCCCCCTCTTCCCTCTTTGAGCTTGATTTTGTTTGGCTTTTTGCTTTTGTGTGATCACTGCCTGCTCACTTACTGGTCTCTTAGTAAGGGTCTAAGTCGCTACCCACCATGTTTTGGGGCCATTTTTTCTATAATCTTGGCACCATTTTACGAGTTTCTTGATTCTGATCAGTAAATGACATATAGATGATTAAATTTAAGGCATTTTCAAGGAGATAAGAAAAAAAGCCCAAATAATGGACCAAAAGTGGTGCCAAAATCTGTATTGCGAATGACACATGAGCTGGACACATTAGATAACATTTCTCAATATTGCAAATTATTGTGTTTCTGCTAGGTACGTATAATCAAACAATTGAGTAATAGGGGCTAGCTAAAATAATATAGCATTAAATACTATTAAAATATCTAAATAAAATAAGTAGATTTGTAGAACATATAAAAACAATAATTTAGTTAGAATGCCCGCCAAAACATTTTTCATACTGTAATTCAATTATAAATTATTATATAAAATAAATTTATTATTTTTTATAAGAAATACATTAAAAACCGAACCTAAAATATTCTGTGTAGTAGTAATAGCAGAATGCATTTTGTGTTGGTAGAATGTTCGTCTATCTACCGAGTTCTGTTGATGAGATGACATTCTCTTTAGTAGAACTCAATATAAACAAAATAAGTTATCTTAATTATAGGTTCACATAATTTTGCTCATGGGTATGATTTGCTGTAGTCACTGCCTTTGCTTTTTTTATTTTTTATTTAATAATATTTTTTATTGTGTTAACCTAGTTGGAATCATGAGTCATATTGTTAGGTTTTGCACTCCTTGGTTTAATAAATAAATAAATTATTGGTAATATTTTTAACATATTTAACATAGAAATACATATTAATATCATTCTGCATGATATATTTTATTAAATGTAATAATGTATGTTAATGCATTCAAATGTTCTAACTTGTTAGCTAACCTAATGCATTAATTCGAATTCAAGTCAAAATTATTTATGTGTCTATCATGAATAAAAACACATGCTTAATTCATAATTCAACCCGAATCTTTTATTTGAATTAAATTGGGAAACTTGTTTTTACTAACTTGGTAGTAGGCTTTATTTCTTTATACTACATAAAAGCTTGTGCCAGTTATCACTTACCACAAGTTATTTGAAGGGAGAGCAATATTTGCGTTTAATGTGAATGATTTGGACAGTTTCATGAGATCTTAAGTTGGAATTCTATTAAAAGAAATGCTAAGAACACATTTTTCAAATATATTCTTTTTTATTAATTAAAATTTATTAAAAATAATAAAAATTAGTGAATCTCACATTCTCCTAAAAAAATGTATAATTAATAGGATAGATTCATTTACGTTTAATGTGCGTATACTATCACGAGATGTTAAGTTTGAAGAATACTTATTCCTATAGAAAACAATTCTTACAATCTTATAAAATAATGTTTCATTTTTTTATATATATTTTTGCAAAAAAAAAAAAGTAATACTTATTGTGCATAAATAATTATGATGTAAATTGGCAGAATTTTTTAATTACAATATTGATACAATATTTTTTATGATATTATTTTTTGATTTTTTCATCTCTTTCTAGTTTCTATCATATCAAATTATCAATCATCTTATTTTATATATATTACAAATAATTGGAAGAAAATATACAATAGAATTCTCTTCTTTTATCCGCACGTATAGCAATAGCATAGGAATCACTGAATCAGCAGCATCCTTCAGTAGAAAAGGATATTTTAGTCCTTTCGAAACCTTGGACCCGCATCTATCCCTGCACCGACTTCCACGAGGATGCGGATTTACTATGTTGGCCTCCACATCCACATTAGCATGGCGGGAATGCAACTCCTAACTGTCACTAATCATCCTTCTTATTTCGCGGCAATCCCTCTTTTATATGGTAAAACCACATCTATCGTTTTTGAAAAACAGTCTAATTTAATTTCAGTTGCATAGGATTATTCTGGACACACAATTTTTTTATTCGAGGCTTCACAATAATATATCTTACGATAAATATTGAGAAAACATTTGTTTCGGAGATTAATTTTATATGCTTGAGAATGTTAAGATAAATATATTGCATTCTCATGTATTTTTAAGGTTTCACTTTTTTTTTTTACTTAAAATTTTATCGCAAACATAATTTTTGTAGCATTGTTTCTTCCAAGTTATGTTTATGGATAAAGGTGAGAGTAAATCACTTCCATAAAAGATACTCAATTCTTGTTAAACATTATTTAGTGTGTGTTTTGATAACCTCTAAAATTATAATAGATTATGGTAAAGTGAGTCAATTTTAATTTTGATCAAATTTTACATGTTTGGATTATTTTTAAAATTATGATAGAATCAATTATGATGAAAAAAAATACAATAGAATTGAAACAAATAAGAATAACTTTCTTTTTATCAAAATCAATTATACAATGATAAATTATGTTAAATCAATTTTATCATCATTAATCATATACAAGTAGATGGTTGTGGAGTGAGAAGTGATAATAAGAGATAAAATATTAAAACACCAAACGTGAGTACGTAAGATACATTTTTAGCAATACAAATTTTTAAAATATTACTGTAAGAGAATCACAATCTTAAAAGTAGAAAAAAAAACCATTCCCCAAAATTTTGGAGAGTGATTACTTCAGATTTACAACAAATATTTATTAGATCACAATTATCTATCTGATTTTTTTTAATAGAACAAGGGGGACCACTTTTTATTTAGAAGGAGGGGTCCATTACTAGGGTTGGGGTATGCTCCATTGGAACCTTGTTGTAGATAACACAAGAAGGAGCTTCCACTTGTGGGCACTTGATGGGGATCGTAGATCTTCTAGTACTGCCAGAGAGTAAGTGTGATTGGTCCCACACCTTCAAATGAATATGTTATTTTTGACGGTGATGGGCCAATGGAAGTTACATCTTGCCGTTCAATCTTCCGTCATTTGTGTGCATGAAGGCTATGATATAAGGCCAGAAAATCTTCTTCCCCACGGAGAATCCATCTGGTAGGACCTTAGCCATAAGGCCAGTCTCCCCGGTAGAACTCATTTTTCATGTGTCCTACTACTTTATATGAGAGTAAATGACATGAAATTTTTAAAAAGAAAAAATGGAGTTGTGCTTAAGAATAATATTGAAAACCTAAGGATTTTTTTTCTAATAAAAAAGTTTTTTTTAATTGAATTCTATGATTCATCAGGTGGTCATGTGCAAAGATATGCGTCAAGACTCACTAAACACTTGTAAAAATATAAAAAATCTAAGCATTCTAATTTTATATTTTATATTAGGATACTTGTAGGAAGATGTGGACCTTATAGTGATTAAGAAATGTGTACTTATTAGTCACAAAATTGACAATTGACATTTCTATATATATATATATATATATATATATATATATATATATATATAATACACTCTTGAAAATTGTTTGAAAAAACAAAGTCTCATGTTTTAGTTAATTCAAAGATACCTTTGTTGTATTATATCCATAAATACATATGGAATCATGCAAGAAAATAGAATATTAATATTTTTTTACCAATTTCCTTTTTTATTTTATTTTATCAATCCGTACATCACCTTTTTTACACTATTTCTCTCTAAATCCAAAGCATATGTGTAACTCTGATATTTCTAGTGACTAAATTCTGATATATTTCTTAATAGAGTAATACTACGTTCTCCAACTATATCCTTTTATAAATCTTTTTACCACCTTATAAAGAAAATATTAAATAAAAATATACTATTTAATGTCTTAAAAATATATAATATATTTAATATCTATCATACAAAGAAAATAAAAAAGATTAATAAAAGAATGTACTAGTAGAAAGATTTAAAAATATTTATCTTAAAATGATAGTATTTTCTCTGAACTCATAAAAAATATATAATATTATATATTGGCCTTAAATAAAATAAATTTATTTTATTTATTATATTTAACGTTAGCATTTTAAAATATTATTCATTTAATTTTAATAACTATTTTTTATTCATGATAATAAATTATAAAAAAATTTAAAAATATTTTTACTTTTTACTTAAAATTAAAAATTAAATAATATTAATTAATTTTCTTAATTAATATAAAATTAATTCTTTTTTCTTATATATTAAGTGTACTGGTATTACTAGAATTATGTCTCGTGTCGTGTTGTATCCAGCATGTGTACATTAATTACTACTTACTGTCTCTCGCTGCATCCTGCACGAGACATTGGAACTCAATGGTATAAATTTTCTCGTTTCTTTGTCTTTTATGGCTTTTTTATTCAATGATACATCAAATCTCCATTTCAGGTTTTGGTTCCTAATGTTCAAATCAATGCGATGCTTTCTCTCACTCTGACTTCATTCAGACTGCTCATGTTGATGCAATTGTTTTTTTTTCCCTCGTTTCTCATCTTTTTGCCTTTCCATTTTTCAACTTCCTCCTTCTACTTTTCTTCCGTTTTCTCTGCCATAAGCATTCTTGCTCTTCCTGCTTTTCAATCCCAAATCCTCTTTTTCTCCCTCCACAATCGAGTTGTTGCCCTTTATTTATATCTCTTCTATGCATTCGTATACTTTTTTTTAAAATTTAAAATTTGTGAAATCTCACATTTTCTTAATAAGAATTACACATTTTAATATAAGTTTATGAGTTATATTAATTTAAATACTCATTTTA
This sequence comes from Glycine latifolia, assembly GCA_013407115.1. NCBI lineage: Eukaryota > Viridiplantae > Streptophyta > Magnoliopsida > Fabales > Fabaceae > Glycine > Glycine latifolia. The sequence goes on along the minus strand of CM023955.1, from coordinate 10,093,996 downwards.
ATTATATTGAATAGTATAAAATAATTATATTGAAATCAGTTTTATTAATCATTTTTATATTGCTATATAAAAAAATTAATGTTATTTAATAGAATAAAGGCCTATTTATGTTTTTATACTCTCAAATTTAAAGTAAATTCATTTTTTTCAATTATTTATTTATTTTAGTCTCTTAAATTTGAAATTTTAAGGGACTAAAATGAATTTTCAAAACTATGTATAGTTTCTAAAAACTAAATTTGAGGAACTACAATGATTTTTCTTGTAAAAATTTGAAGGATCGAATTGGATTCATTTCAAATTTCAAGCACTAGAAATATTATTAAACCTAAAATAAACTACCCTAAATTAAAGTATACGATTAGATGTTTTCTTAGTTCAAATTTTGCAATATACTTTACATACTATAATTTATCAGGACAACACATAATTTTTTAACACAATATTATAAGAGAAACATGGTTATACACTTATATATAATTTTTTTATATAACTATCGAATTACAATTCATTATTTATAATAGATTTATTAATTTTTAAAATAATTATTTTATAATAATTTAAACAATAATTTATAATTAAATAACAACTAAAACTCTGTATCATTAAACCATATGCATTAGACTCTGTTTGTAAACATCATAAAATATTTACAAGATTGGTCATAAACATATATGGGACCCTCTGTGCGGCAGTAATATTTCTATATTTAGTTTTCAAAGGTTGATATGTTGTTGTTAAGGACTATAGGGGTCTTAGGACTGTAGAAAATCTAAGTTGAAGACTGATATACCTAACCTAACAGTATCTGATTGAATTAATGATCTCAAGATTGATATCGAATAAAATTAATTTAATTAAAATTAAAATTAAAATAAAATGATATACATATATATATATATATACACATATATTATAAAATAAAGTTAATAATAACTTTTAGTATAAAACCTAAATAAAATTATTTAAGCTGAAAATTAATTTTAAATTCAAAATCAATATTTTAATATAAGCTTCCGAAATTTAAACTAAGAAAACAGAAGAAAGAGTGTAAAGTATATTGTAAAATTTAGAAAACATCTAATTTTAGTTTTCTTAGTTTAAATTATGCAATATAATATAATAATTTAATGTGAAATCAAACATACACATAAGAGAAATGTTAAAAATACATTTTTTGAAACAAATATTCTCTTATCAGTTAAAATTTATTGGAATTACAACTTTTTTGCTGTTGTGATTTCCACATTTTGTTTAATAATTTTCTGTTATAATTTTATAAATTTTAATCAAGCATTAGAAGGAGTGTTTTAATTTTTAAATAATGTTTCTAACATTCCTCTACACTATCCTAATTGAAATCATTTAGAGCATATTTAAATATCCTTTAAAATCATGGTATCATCAGAAAATTTTCAAAATAATTATACGATATTTTACATTCATTTTGATTTCATAATTAATATTGGTTTAACTGCCTCTCAACCCCAAACATGCTATTAGTCGATTGTCTGGTGTCAACTGTCAAGACATAAAAACAAGGCATGACTTGAATGTGATTTCACGAGGAGAACACCATCACCACACTATCAGTCTATCAGTACAAAACTACCACATTTGAGGGCTGCCGTAGTTTTGTCTCCGTTGGTTGCCTACGCTGGAATCAGCACAAAAAGGGAAAAGAAAAAAAGAAAGAAAGAAAGTTGTAAAAGGGGAAAACAAATAGGAAAAAGGACGAAAAAGGGTAATAAGGTAAAACTCTAACCAAGTGTGGGGACACAAATTACACAAAACTGCAAATAAACCAGCAACAAAGTAGTATACCCTCCCAAGCCCCAACATTATTAGCACCGCTACTTGAGCATAGGCATTTCAAAGAGACAGACAGGGATACAGGTGTCATTATCACAAACCTCAGCCCCATTTCTGCAATTCCATTGAACCTTTACCTTTACCTCCCGCACTTCTAACTTGGTTCCCTTCCACTTGCACCACCAACACCAACTCACTCACACACACAAAGTGCTGGAGCAAACACCAACACTAACATAACACCACCAACAAGTAGCAGAAGAAACATTCCCAGAGACCCTTTTGCTCTGTGAAGCCAAAGTTGCTATCTTTTCTCAAATGGGGACCCGAATCCCTTCGCACCAGCTCAGCAGCGGCCTCTACGTGTCGGGTCGACCCGATCAAGTAAAAGAGCGTCCGCCGACAATGACGTCACGCTCCGTTCCGTACACCGGCGGCGACCCCAAGAAGTCCGGCGAGCTCGGGAAAATGTTGGAAATCCCCGGCGTCGAGCCGAAACCGTCGCGTCCGTCGTCCGGGTCGATGAGATCCGGGTCGAACTCGGGCCCGGCGGGAGGGAGGCTGAGCGGGTCCGGGCCCATGTCGCGAAAGTCGTCTGGTTCGGGCCCAATAGCGCTGCAGCCCACGGGCCTCATAACATCGGGCCCGGTCGGGAGTCGGCGGTCGGGTCAGCTGGAGCAGCCTGCAGCGACGGCGGGGGGGAAGATGGTGTACGGGTCGGCGGTGACGAGTTTGAGCGAGGAGGTGAAGGTGGGGTTTAGGGTTTCAAGAGCGGTGGTGTGGGTTTTCATGGTGGTGGTGGCAATGAGCTTGCTCGTTGGGGTGTTTCTCATGGTGGCGGTGAAGAAAGCGGTGATCTTGGTGGCGCTCGGAGCGGTTATTGTGCCCGTCGTCGGTTTGATCGCGTGGAACTGCGTTTGGGGGAGACGAGGGCTTTTAGGGTTTGTGAAAAGGTACCCTGATGCTGAACTTAGAGGCGCCATTGATGGACAGTACGTTAAGGTTACCGGGGTAATTTTCTGAATTATGATATAATAAATAATAATAATCACTCTTTAATGATGTCTTGTAGATCATGCTATGATGGGAAATTATTTGTTTTGTTCAGCTAACATTATTTATTTATGATATATCCTTCCCCTTAGGTAGGTTGTTTGTTTATTTATTTTGGTTTCGATAATTTGTTGTTAGGTATGGGGTTGATACTTATGTAACGAGTGAGTTTGGTCGTAGTGATTGCGACTGCTTCTTTTGGAGTTGTCCTATATGCTGAAAGGCTTTCTGCTCGGAGCATTAGAGTCTCGAATAAGTATTTATAAGCTAGTAGTTTTCGTTCTGATATGGATATGCTTTGTTGATTTTACGCTACAAACTGGAAGGTCTGAAACGTGGCTCAAAAGAGGAGAGTTAACTTGCTAGTTGTGAAATTGTTTTCTTAGTTTATGAGCTTAAGTGAAAGTAGATTTCCACGAGAATTTGCCGGAGATGGTGGTCAGGGATAATGATGTTTAACTTTAACGTGCATTTTTGTGGTAGAATAAGGAAGAAGTAACGGGAATAGTTGCCTTTTTACAGAAATGGTTGTCATATAATCATATTTGTTGACAGAAGTAACTGAATATTAACTTCTTGCCGCATAATTGTGTGACATTTAAGTAGTAAGTGTTGCTTCGCCTTCACTTCCCTTTATACCCCTTCCTACCTGCTTGGAAAAAATCTTTTGCTAGATATTATGGATATATCATATTTGTTACTTTTCAGGTTGTTTTTTTAAATCATGATCCTTGAAGAGGTTAGCTGCATAATCCTAATTGTTAGTTCGTTTCTTTAAAATAGCACCACAATGCACTCAAGTAGGTTTGTTCTGTGGATGAGATGGTAATGTTCTATACAGAACTTGATGCTTGTGTCCCAATTAGGCTTACTAGTATTCCTAAAATTTTGTTCTTCACTTGAGCTTTCTAGCTTTTACAATTTACAGTATCATGTGAGAGACTTGCTTTTTATCAATATAGTCTGGAGTAATTTAAGTAAAAAATAATGCATTTTACTAGCCTTGGCTGAAGGAAAATAATTTGGCATGACTTCTATAATATAAGTTTATATGTATCCCGTCTCTTCTTGTAGGTTGTAACCTGTGGCAGTATTCCTTTGGAGACATCCTACCAAAGAGTACCTAGATGTGTATATGTCTCCACCGAATTATATGAATATAAAGGATTGGGTGGAAAATCAGCAAATTCTAAACACCGTTGCTTCACTTGGGGTTCTAGATATTCTGAGGTTAGTTTGTTCAACTCTTCATTGATGCTTTGTGTATACTACTGATTCAGGATCAAGCGTAATTTAATAAAGTGAGAAATGACTTATGCACACAGATCTACATTGACTTGATTGGTACCTCAAATACACAATGACTAGATGCTTGAGGAATAACAAGTTGATTTGTGGGGAAGGAATTGTTGAACAACTTAAAATTAAGGAGACCTTATAGAGCTCAAGACAGTGCTCTGGACCAACCAACAATAAGTGAGGCTTAAAACAAATTTTGAGAGAAACTTTGTTTACTTTAAATAAGAGAATTATATGTTGGGTCTTTTTGGCAACATATGTGGCCTTTTTTACTTTAAAAAAATAATAACAAATATTTTTTTGTTAGTTGGCCTAAAGCTTAAGCTTTAGTTGCTTAATCCTTGGGTCGAGTCTAACAGTGTTTGATGCGCACTGAGAACTGGGTGTGGAGTACTAGTGGCAAGGTTGCTTATTGTTTTTAACTCTTTTGCTTATTACCCTGTGCCTTGGTATATTAGATATAATCTGTTGATCTAATGATATAACTGCATGTCAAAGTAATTTGCTCAATAATAAATATGCTTGAGGGTTAATATGATATTAGAATGACAATGCTTCTATTTCTGTCACTTCAACTGTCTCCACTTTCTTGTTATCTCTAACATGCTATACTTTACTTGTGCTGAGATTTAAACAGAAGATATTTCTATATAGTCATATGGATTTAGGATACCAAAGTTAAATGAAACTGCAATAGTCATTCCAACGAATAGGAATAGCAATTAACAAAAACACCGCAGTGGATTCTCACTTGAAAGCATCCTAGCCTATTTATTAAAAACCTTAGGAACCCTCCCATCCCATGCTTCTAATGGATCAAGTTTTACTACTGTGCTTGTGCTGGCCAACCACATCAATCCACCTAAATTGTGTAAAGCCCAAACAAATCAGAGTCAGAAACCCAAAAAACAATTATTGTTCCTGCGTAAGAAAATTACTTGCACAAATATCTTAGTGCTGTTCATTTAGTGAATGCATATACATTTTCATGTTTGGTTCACTCACCTGACTGAATTACTATGTTCACTTAACCACGTTGACTGTAATAGTGGTTTTAGAGTGAATGCCGTGCTCTATATAGTTTTATGTTTCATCAAAATCAGTGAACTTATTGATATTGAATCTTGTAATCCAGTGTCTTGTATGGACCTCAGTACTGGCGACCTCTCTAATGCAAGGATTATAGTTTATATTTTTGTTTTTGTTGGGCTTCTTGATGACTGAATATTGTGAGTGTCTCTCTCTTACTCAGTTACTCTACATAATAGCAATGTTTTCATTATTTTCTATGGACAGAAATACGTAGCAGACTTCTACGTGTCAGACTTCCAGTCCGGATTAAGAGCATTAGTGAAAGCAGGCTATGGTGCCAAGGTTGCTCCTTTTGTGGAACCAACTACAGTAGTTGATATAACAAAGGATAACAGAGAGTTATCTCCAAATTTCTTAGGCTGGCTTGCAGACCGCAAACTCTCCAGTGATGATAGGATAATGTGCCTCAAGGAAGGGTATGGACTGCATTATTCTGCTGTTTACTATTCATCATCCTAAACTGTTTTTTTCTCTTTTAAAAATTTCCTTCTCAACTATGATTTGGTACTTAGAAAGTAAATTTGGGAAATTCATAGGTACATCAAAGAAGGTAGCACTGTAAGTGTGATGGGAGTTGTCCAACGACACGATAACGTGCTCATGATTGTTCCTGTGGCGGAGCCTGTCTCAACAGGCTGCCAGTGGATCCGCTGCCTTTTGCCAACATATGTTGAAGGCCTAATCTTGACATGCGACGATAGTCAAAATGCTGATGTCATTCCTGTTTAGTGTTGTTTTTTTTTTGCTTGGAAATCAGTGTGTCACGCATTTGAAATGACAAAAAAATGATGGGGAAATCCTACAATATGGAATCAAGAGTATTTTCCACTTGCAGGTTTTTGTGTATAATGGCTTGGAAGAAATGCTAAGCAGACTACTAAGACTAAGATTGTCATGATAATCAGAATATGATTTGATTAATATGACGCAAGGATTCACAAGGGCCAACTACAAGCACTTTGAGAAAGTCATATCAATGTAATCCATCCAAGAAGTTGCATTTGTTCTTTTTCTGCTTATTTTATTATGTACATAGTTAGAGGGACCCGAAGGGGTTCAAAGTAGTTAGTTGCCTTCTTATGTTTGAGTTAATTCTAGCCGGAATGTAGGTTTGTAGCTAAATATTATTTGTCGAGTTTGGGTTAACTTGTATTCTTAAGTTGATATGTTGTGTCCTGCCTATGTTACTAGTTGTAAAAATCGAAAATCATCCATGTTACTCACGATACTGTTGTATAAATGTTGGCTAAAATCAAGTTAAATAACGCCCTACATTGTTGTTTCTTTTGTGTGCGCTATCATTTATTAAACGTTCAGGTTGAACCAACATTGCGGCTTACTGAGGGATGAGGTGTGAGGTCAAGGAAATTGCAAGTTTTTGGGAGAAACATGGCTCACAAGCAGCATGATGATAAGAATAACTACAAAGTAGACCATACAGAAAACAATGGAAATATAAATTACAAGTTACCTGACTTCACAAAATATTCAGCATCAAATAAAGTTACAGTGTATAGATCTTCCTACAAACGTAAGTTTCATATTTAAAAAATGAGTAATAAACACTATTTCATAAGAGACGTTCTCACATTCTTTTGTCTTGTTTATTTTCTGTTTGGGAATATTATCCGTTCACATGACTCCTATTTGATTTGAGGTACTTCTTCTCTTTACAAGGATTTCTAACTAGTGGTGAATGACTTCTAAATGATTTCTTTAGAGAAACACTAATTACTTATAGTCATCAGTCCATTATAAACAAGGGGTGATATTTAGTAGGAAAAGTATCAATAGAAATTCATTAGAATCTAAAAATAGCCAATCATAATATTACATAATCAATCAGTTAGGAAAGAGAATGAAAACTATCTTCAATAAATTCACGCCGCTTAAAATTGTGTGGATTCGTATATAGTATATTTTTATTACTGATTATCATTTTCCTTTCAATAAAGTGAAACTTCAATGTTTGTCGACTCAAATACAATTAGTTGATAAAAAAAAAAGTCCACGTAGATGCTGCATATTTATTTTTCTCAATAGGTGCAAATTGCAATATATTCAAGAGAGTAAAACTTAGTCAGCTTCAAATGTTTCTCTCGACACCCATTACATTAAGGAATGTCTACTAATCTTAATGTAAAATTACATTACAAATTGAATATTCCGTAATGTAATGGGGTAACAGGTACAGGAAGCAACACTATATTGAATGACATCAGGAAACAAAATGTTTTGGGGGTAGGCCCACCATTCAACCACCAGCAGAAGAAACTGGAAGCTACAACCTGGAAGGCATTCCCCCAGAAACCACTAGATTTTCTCCTGTTATGTAAGAACCATCATCAGACGCCAAAAACGCTGTCGCAGCAGCCATGTCTTCAGTTGTACCAAGCCTTCCAAGCAATGCCTTTCTTTCAAGTTCCTCTCTCTGCAGTACAACACCAATAAAATCCATTCAAATTACTATTGATATTGATGGTTAATTTGATACAACCAGCAGACTTAAGGCAACACAACATTGTTAATAGTTAAAACGAAAAACTCTATTTGGGACAATAGATACTCACTGTAGCATCATTTGAGGTATAAAGTGCAACAAAATGAGTTGGCACAATCCCAGGAACAACACAATTCACCCGAGTATTAGGGCCCATTTCACTAGCCAGAGCCTACAACACAACTAATTAAAAAAGCAAGAAGATAAAAAGTACATATTATAAGATAGTTTAGAGTTTTTAAAGGAACAAATGCAAGCCGAATACTTACTTTGGTAAGTCCAAGAACTGCTGTTTTGGTCACTCCATACATAGCCATAGTAGGTGGTGGATTATAAGCAACAAGTGAGGCAATGAGAACAACAGAAGAACCCTTCTTCAAGTGAGGAGCTGCATCCTGTATAACAAAAGAAGTGGATAACACATGGAGTTGCATTAAGAGAATATGCTGAAACATATATTGCATTTGTTCATTTCTTCTTTTGGCTTTGGCCATGTTTGTTAGTTACCTTGAGAAGAAGTATAGTGGATTTGACATTTATCTCCCACAGCTTGTCAAGGATCGATTCCTGTGTTTGCAAAATGGGATCTACAGAAGGATGTACGGCAGCATTGGACACAACAACATCTATCTTTCCATACTTCTGTAGCAAAACCAGGGAATTGGTCATTCTAAGTTAGATTTTTGCATGACCTTGTCATGATAAAAAATTGTATCTTTCTTGATATAGAATTTTACAAATTCTCTCAGGCAACACTTGTTTAATATTTACAAAAAAAAAAGTGAGAAATACCAAATTTTTACAAAGGTCCTGTGAAAATCTATCGTGACACCAGCAAACCAGAATGTTAACCACATCTTTAGAACGCTAGAACACAATTAAAGAGTTTGCAAAGCGTGACTTTTAATAGAACACCACAAACCAATACCCTGGACCCAAGAAAACCCACCTCAATTCCCAATCTAGCCACCAGATGAAGCTAACAAATCAAAATGGAGCTAATTAGATTTAGGATATATTTGGATAAACTTTATGAACACCGACACAAAAGAAAATAAGAAGATATAATAAATTAAAATTTTCTTCCAAGTTAAAATCACATGTACTTCAATTTTTATTTAAGTTTTTTCATTTAATTTCTCTATAAAGTTAATTTTAACTTATACAATAAGTTAAAATATATGTTAATTTTAATTTATGAGAGACTTATTTCATTTTGTTTTCCTTAATAGTTTATCCAAACAGACTTTAGACTAATAGAAAAATGACTCATCAGTGGTCAGATAGCAGTAACAGAAGAGTTTCCAAAGCCGATTGATAAATGAACAAAAACAAGGATTGAACTTCTCAGGCTTGCAGGATGAAATCTTCAGGAGACTTCTATTGAGCTTGGACAAGATGATTTTTCAAAACCAATAAAAACTCACAAGTGTATCCAAAGAATGTCTGAAACCCCACCTGTAAAGTTTTGTCTATCAAATTCTTCCTTTGTTGTGCATTTGAAACGTGGCAAACAACCGCCAATACTTCGATTCCTTTAGCTCTCAGTTTACGAGCAGCCTCATCAACATTTTGCTGCAGCAATTTAGACAAATAAAAAATTCCAGTAATGAACAAATATCTGTAAGAAGTGCCAAAAGCAAAACACATTAAAATCATAAAAATAAGTCTTTCTTTTTTACAAAATGCTCTTTTATCACTAATCATCACCGTTTTCCTCTCCTTTCTTCCAAGACAAGATGGAGCTATTAAATAAAATAACTCCTCTAATCCAACTATACAGGACTTTCAAAGGGGTGGCTATTGGAGATTCCACACAGACTAAAGTAGTATATATAAATGAGAGCAATAATCATTTCATTAATTAGCTAACTTTTTGGAATTGAGTTAGACACGAATCGAAGTTGCAAGAGTAGCCAAGTGCCAACATGACATGAATCTAACACACCAAAGTAAATCAAACTACCAAACAGAAAAAAAAAAACATCAACTTAAAACAAGAAAGAAAAAAAAAATATTCTGCCCTTGATTAATTGATTTAAGCTTGAAAAGAAAAAGAAAAGGGTGTGAAAAATGGGAAATTCAAGGGCAGGCACCCATTAATTAATTAACCTGTTTGCGAGAAGAGATGACAACAGATGCACCCTCCAAGCCAAGCCTCTCTGCTATGCTAAAGCCAATTCCAAGGGTGGAAGCTGTCACAATAGCTACCTTACCTTGAAATCTCTTGCCAAGTTTGGTTCTCTCCATTAAAACAGAAACAGAAACACTTGACTAATGTTGTGAATTGTGAATTGGAACTATGCTATCATGTCTTTATAGTTGTAGGAAACTGAGAAACAGGTCATGTCCATTCAATTCACGGCTCCTCCACCATTTTTTGTTCTTCATCAGTCATTAATAACAGGCCATAATGTACAGTGAACATTACTGTTCCATTTGCTAAACGACGAAGGTGCTTCAGTTCCGTCATATGTAAAGCAAAGGCGACTGTGTTGAACTAAATTTGAAAATATGAATAGAAAATATCTATAATTATGATAACATAATTTGATTCAGGAAAAAGGTTAATAACATCTCTAATAAATAACAATTATATTTAATTACTTATATTGCAAAACTTAGTTTACATAACAATAATATGATAAATTATGACTTTATATATATTAATAAAAATATAAAAAAAATTAAATTTGTAAATATTCAAATAGAACTGTTAAAAAGTTAGAAATAATATAAAAATGATTTATTTAATTAAAGTTGTAATTAACTATGAAAAAGTGTAAATAAGAAAATATGAATGTTTCCCTCAAAAAACAAGTAAACATGAATGTTAAACACATTTTTCCTAAATGATATATAAAGCACGGTTATGGACTTATAAGTATAGAATTTTATTACAATTGTTATCTTACAACTTCATCATGAAAATTAACTAGTGTCTAAACTGTTGTTTTAACTTTATATAGAAAATAATAAAGAAAGATTTAATTATCTTATCTCTTCTTCTTGCCCTTTTAATTTATTTGACTACAAATTGACTTCTTTAAAATATGTCTGTATTTTTTATTTTTTATTATCAAATTTACATTAATATATTATTTTAATGTTTTATAATATATTAATAAACTACCATATTTCTTTATTTGAGATGTTATTGAAAACACTTTATTTAGATTATTCTATTACAATTATAAATTATTTTATTTATGAAAGTAAAAATCAAATATTATTTATTTTTCAATATCAACAACATCAACAACACTTTTAATCCAAATTAATTGAAGTTGGTGGTAGATGAATTCAATGATAGATATGAGAAAATTGAAAAAAAAGGAAAGAAAAAAGACAAAAGACAAGAAAAAATAAGATTAAAAAAAAGAAGGGTGAAAGAATGAGGAGAAAAATGAAGAGAAAAATAGCTAAAAAAGGACTATATGAACCTTAGAGATAATAATGGGTATAACCCTCCACCTAACTTATAGCTTTTCTCCATTCCGTCCTAAGATACATCTTCTGCCAATTTATATCTCACTTCATTAAGTCTTGTTTAATTACATTTTCTCATATAAGTTTTGATATACCTCTACATTTCTTTGTGATGAGCTCTTGGTAATAAACTCTTGTTCTTACAGGAGCATCCATGGGTCGTCTCATTACATGTCCAAACCACCTCAATTTATGATTCATCATCTTTTCACTCATCGATATTACTGTTACCTTTCGTCGAATATCTTCATTTTTTATCTTATCTATCTTCGTATAACTACACATCTACCTTAACATCCTCATTTCTGGTACCTTTATTTTATGCTCATGTTGCCTATGTGCTGGTCAACACTCAGCTCCATATAACATTGTAAGTCTTGCAGTTGTTCTATTAAATTTTCCTTTTAGCTTAAGGAAAATTTTGCAGTCACTAAAAAACCAATATGCACTCCGCCATTCATCCACTCTGCTCTAATTCTATGATTTACAACCTCATCAATCTCTCCACCTTTTTGCAAAATTGATCCTAAGTATTTAAAAACATTTTGTTTGGGTACTTCTTGACCAAAGAAATGCACGAGGTCTTGATTACCATATTTTACCAGCAAAAACTCACATTTCATATATTCAGTTTTGCTCGGATTTATTATGAATCATTTAGACTCCAAAGTGTATATCCACAACTCAAGTTTCCTATTAACACCATCTTTGATTTCATTAATAAGCACAATATCACTTGCAAAAAGCATACATTATGACACTTCCTCTTGGATATCTTTTGATAGTTTATCCATCACTAAGGCAAAGAGATAAGGACTAAGTGCCGAACTTTGGTGTACACATACCATAATAGGAAAATCCCTGATGTTCGATTACAAGCTTTCACATATGTGGTAGCTCCATCATACATATCTTTGATTGCATTAACATACTTTAAGAGTGATTTTTCTTCTCAAGAGTCCACCATAAAACTTTTCTTGGAACCCTGTCGTATGTTTTCTTAAGATCTATGAATACCATATGTAAGTCTTTATTCTTTTCTCGATACCTTTTCATTAATTGTCGTATTAAGAAAATAGCTTTCATGGTAGATCTTCCTGGCATAAATCCAAATTGATTTACAGAAACCTTTGTCTCCCTCCTCAAACAATGTTTAATAACTCACCCACAACTTCATAGTATGACTCATGAGCTTAATGTCTCTATATTTAAAACAATTTTGGATATTTTCTTTGTTTTTGTAAATAGGCACAAACATATTTTTTCTCAAAGTATCAGACATCTTATTTTTGTACCAAAAAATATTATTTATTTATTTATCTTTTTAGTATTTCATACAATATAAAAAGAAAGTATGTTTAAATAATTTTGATTTTCATTTGAAAATTTTAAATAAGGAAAGTTTTAGAACAAAAATAAAGGCTTAAATGCAATCTCGTTTTCTCCTATTTTGTTCATTATGCAATTTTGATCCCTTTATTTTAAAATTGAGACATTTTATTCTTCTATTTTTAAAAATATGCTATTTTTATCCTTCAATTTTAAAATAGAGACATTTAGTCATTCTATTTTAAAAAATCCACAATTTTAATCATTTTATTTTAGAAAATTTATAATTTTGGTAAAATTCTCAATTTTTTCTATGCTTTATTTTTTTTGTTTTGATCCAATTAAACTCTAAACCTAACATATTCATTTAAGGTACCATCATAAAATGATTTAATTAATTTTAGCTTAAGAAATTAAAGAAATAAAATATAGGAAAATATAAAGATTAAACCAAAATTGTAAATTTTTTAAAATATGAAGAATAAAATTATGAATTTTTTAAAATATGAAAACCAAATATTTGTATTTAAAATAGGAGACCAAAATGCGATTTTTTTGAAATAAAAAAATTAAATATCTCAATTTTAAAATAAATAACTCAATCGGAACTCTACCCGCAATACTCAATTTATTACTGGCAATTACCCCAATCTAAACACTTTTTTTCATATTCGCTAAGATTTTCCAAATGAGATTATCAGGCAACTACTATATTTGGAACAGATCAATAAATAATTTATTGAACCGATAAAAAAACCTACTATATTTGGACAATCCTTTTTTAAGCCAACAAGGTTACTATCCAATCTTGCCTTTTCTATATTTTACCGTGATCTCCAATGTACATGTTTTGACATATGGTACCTTCGAAAATGACTTTTCCTTGATATTATACATGTATATATGAAGGATGTGGTCATCCTTTATATCATATATATTATAATGAAAATGACTTTTCTTTGATACCACGTGTTTTTATAAAAGATAATTAGATTTCAAATACTTTTTCACGAATTAGGAATCTGGAGAGCCCACCTCAATTCCAATACTCGTCAGCACCACATTCACAATTTACCAACACGGTTGACCCACAGCCACAATCCCCACTAACTCACGAGAGCATTAGAAATGTTTGATGAGCTTAGTGCTTTCACGGTAACAGCATTTTCCTATGGTGTCTGCCCCCTCATTATAAGGCAAACAATAAGGGCAGGAGTATTTTCTTTCTTTTTCTACAAATGTTACCATTATATGAACAAAATATGGAAATTAGACATGAAATTGAAACCATCCACAATCCATTAATAATGAACTTAAACATTAAGATCTCAAACTTGGTAAACATACATAAAAAATGACAGCATTTTTTATTTTAATCGTAAGGATTTCTGAATTTCTTCAATAGCTCTGGTATTTCATACCCAAGCATGTCATCTACTGCTTGAATCATTTTAGGCTTTAGTTTATCAAATTTGTCAATGCTATAACCACTTAGAACTTCTCTGAAGTGTTCAATGTTGGGAAAATCACCGGCAGGTAGATGAAACTCCCTTTGAACCTGTGCAAAACCATGAATGGTAAGTACCTGGAAATTAAGCAACCAAAGTAAGAGGAAGGGAAGGAGGAAAGACCTTTGCAAATTCTTCCTCAAGATTATCAAGAAGTCTTTGTCGAGCCTTGGCTTTGCCCATTATAGCAGGCATCTCCTTCTTAAGGTGACTAATTATATATGCATGAATTTTAGCAGATCTTGCACGTTTGACAAATTCATTGATCTGCACCATTCCAAAATTCCAACGACTAAATATTTGAAACAGGAGATTAACATATAGGAGCTGACACGAGATACAACAAATTCAGTGGTCTGCCATCTACATAAAACTAATTCAATTTTCACCACCAGGCCACACAATTAATATGAAATTATTGACCATACCCGACGATCGCATGCCTTCTTGGGAATATCCATCAAATCAGCAAGCAGATTATTCTGTTCCTTCTCAAAGAGATCCTGTCCTAATGGACTGACGAAGCCTTCATCCATAGGCTTATCATTAAATGAGCTGTGAAGTCAAGCAAAGGAAAATATACTTGCAATCAAAAGAATATCAAATTCACTGCAGAAGCTATATAATAATATAAAGTGAAACAATGTGAATATCACCAAAAGATAATATGCATTTAATGCAATTTCCGATTAAAACAGCGAGAACAAATGTTCACTAAAGCTCTGGCTAAATAAATCTGCAAAACTACTACAAGACAATATAAATTTGAAAGAATGGTTCAATTTCAATACTTGTAAGCAAAGCCGTGGAACGTAAGACATATTTGAAAGATAACAAAAAACCTACCCTATGTATACACGTGTAACTTCGGGAGTATTTAGAACTTTACCCAGTGACCACATCAATGCTCCATAAACTCTCATAAGCTACAATATTATAATTAGGCATGTAAGTAGACAAAAAGTTAGATATATGATAAACCAGGTAACCTATGTTGATGTTGTCTTACTTGTTGAGTATCAACTTGGTCTGCCTTGTTCAAAACCACCCGTATCTTGTCATCGTTACCACGTAGACATGCGATTACACGTTTAAACTCATCACTGATGTCTAGTTTATGAGGATCAAATAGGAGAAGAATGAGATCACATTTTGCAGCAAACCAAGATACAACACCAGTGAAATCATAGCTTCTTTGAGTCCTTTGTTTCTCTCCAGATAGGACACCAGGAGTGTCCACAAATGTTACTTCATCTAACAACTGAAAGAAAATTAATTGCTTCAAGTTCAAGAACAAATAATGACAAAATCATTGGACTTGGAAATATAAATAAAACTCACAGGGTGTGGCATCTGAGAGCATTGGAATTTTGATAAAAATGAACCTCCAAATGTTGTCAGGCCACCAAAAGGCATGTCGGCATCAACAGCAATAGTATTTCCAGGAATACTTCTCCCATCAGGTCCAGACTAAATAAAAAGAGTTTTGCAGCAAGCACCATGAGCACGATCAGAACAAATTGACAGAAATTAGAAAGAAAGAAAAAAATGGTAACAATAACATCTTGATTTAAACTGTTTATCGCACATAAATACTTTTCTATTTGGACTTTATTGACTTCCAGAGGCAATACGGCAATACTAGAACAGGAATGAAACTTCTTATACCATGACAACAACAAATCTATCAGTGGTAGGTTCTGGTCCAACGTGTGCTCCTACACAAAGAGTTAGCATCATGAATCAATCCGTCATCAATTTTATGAATGAAAAAATTACTACAATGTTAATGAGTAGATGGTCAATAACGTAACCTACCTGGATAATCACATTTTAACAAATGTTTTATAAATGTAGTTTTTCCTGTTGAATATTGACCAAGAAGCATGACCATTGGTTTAGCTTCAAAATCAGTGTTGGTCTGAAAGGGAAGAAACCAAAATATTCTTGAAGTTAATATCATCATATTATGCGAATAAGACATGCTACGTAGAGCAAGTACGATGCTCTCACAAACACAGTTAACAAAATTTAGTATCTTTTATTTATACATTGGGTGCAAACGCAACTTACCAACAAGGGAGACACAAAATCATTATATTGATAAGCGACTTCCAAGGGCTTTAACCTCTCGATATACAATCTGTTTAAGCCATCAATGATTGATGTAACTGAATTGAGAGACAACTAGGAAAAAGCAAACTATTTATGATTAGAAAAATATCTAGCAACAAAATAAAATGAAGCAAGACTACATGTAGTAATTTGAGAATAAACGGTAACAAAAAGACATTCTCAATTGTCTCTAATATGATTTGACTCTTCAGAGTAATGAATGGAAATGGGAGAAGACAGGAACTACAAATATTTAATAAATGATACATCTATCTCTCGTGATAATACACACAAATGGGGAAAAATACTGCATTTCCCAATAAAAATGTGGACAGAATAGACAAACATTCACCAAGCACCTTTGCACCATAAAATCGATCGTGTGAACATTGCAGTATAATTGCACCTTTGCACCCCACAACCCCTTATGTCAATTGTTTTGCTTAAACTCTTAATCACTCATTCAAGTGAGCATTATTGGCAGATAAGCTTCAAGGATCTCTCAAGTCTCAACTCTCAAACACATAAGAATTAGATAATTAGAGAAAAAGAAATGATTAATTCATCTGCAAAATAATGAATATACAGCACCAACAAGGAAAAAACTAAATGAACAAAATGAAATTCATAGCATGGAAATTTGAATTTCATGAAAATCAAGACAGACTCTAGATCTGAGAATAAATAACAGGACTCACTTTATTTGAAGATTTTGAACCAAACCACCTTTTAGTTGGAAACACTTGAGGCTGAGGAGTCCCTATATTTTATCAGTAAAACAATCCAATCCAATCCAATCAAATATTAATTAAAAGAATACAAGAATATATTTAATTAATAAAAAGAATTAGTTACATATCTAACCATTTACTTCCGGCGGGGCACTAATTGCTAAACTCTTTTGCTGGGAAAAAGAACAATAAGGAAAGGAATCAATAGAATTAACATTATTTGCACAATAAATAAAGCATAAGGTGAGATGAAAAACACAACTTACTGCTACTAAAGCATCGAGTCCTTCCAATACAGGAGGTTTAATATTTTCCTTGTCAACTGTAATTAATAAAAAATAGAGAGACAAATTCACATGTGTCGCATTCATATAGCATCCATATTCAAAATTCATTTTCGCAATTTCTAAAACAAGAGGGATAAGAATGAAAGTACACTTACTTTGCGTTTTGAGGATATCTGAGTTAAGTTCGTGCCCTGCTTGTGCTAGCGAAACCAACTGTTTATAACACAGAAAATCAAATTCAAAAGCCAGCGGGAATCGTATACGATACAAGATGAAAAAACGACGATTAAAATGTGAAACCTGCATTGCAGTAACAAACTCCGTGAAGCCCAAAAACCCTTGTCGTTTGACATCGGCGAGAGCCCAGAGTTGCTTCAGTTGAGAGCGCGACAAGTTGGAGAGAGCGAAGAACTTTGTGGCATCGTTTCCAGAGATTCGTCCATCTCCATCTACCGTTCAATTCAAAATTCCAAATCAAAACGAATCGTTTCAATCTCAAACTGTGAAGTGAGCAAAAACTATTAAAAACAAACCTGAATCTGCCAAATTGAACCATTCCTGATACGTTTTTGTTTCTTCTTTCAAAAGCGATTCGTTATTCATCTTCGGAATCGGAACTACTTCTCGCGATTCAACTCGGTGTTGGAATTCAAATGCCGGAGACAGAGGGCTCTTATCAGTTTTCAAATAATTTCGGCACGCGTGCCAGATTTTGACGCGTGGGTCGTGATGCCGCGATCGATGATCATAATCGTCATGATTTAGTTTTACTTTGTAGTGGGGCCCCCAAAGTGATGGTGGTTCATGTGAGAGCGTTAGATCATTTATCCACCGGATGTTTGTGTGGATGGGTCAGCATTGGAATCATCCTTTCCCGTTTTTGTCGTTTCCAAGTTTTGAATTTAGGCGCCATTGCTACGTGAAACCGTTTCCGTCCACATGGAACACGCTCATAACATGTGGTAGATTTTAAAATTAGATTTTAGATTATTTTTTGATAGTTTCCATAGAACCACATAAAATTGAAGATTTCTCTAATTTTTCTTTAGTGATAGATCTTATTTTGAGATCTTAGGGAGAGAGAAAAATGTAAATAATTTATTCTTTTTTAAACTATGTGTAGATCTTAAAAGTTCTTCTACAAGAACTCATCCTCCATGTTGGAGATCCCTTCACCTCCTTCATTGAGAGATCTAGTGAAAATCAAATCTTAAGCTCAAGATTTTGCTCAAGATCTAGCACTAAAAATGCTCTCACAAGTCACCCCGCCGATTGTTTCTTGTCATCATATTGTATGCATTAAAGATTAATAATATCCATATTGACTGGTGTCTACTTCAAAATGATAGCAAGTGTTAGGGAGAATTAAATTAACAAAAATCACATTAGATTAGATAAAAATTGGGAGTTTTTGAGTATTAAGAATTAAGAATAAGGGAAGTATGCATTTCAAATTTAAAAAGAAAGGGCGGTATTACTTTTTATTTTGGGGTTAAAAAACAGAAATTTTCACCCAATAATACAAAAACTTAAAAAATTATCCAAATAATACAATCCAAAAATTATTTATACAAATGATACAAATCATTATTTAAGATAAGAAATCGATTCCTCCCAAACCAATTTCCCAATAAACATATGAAAATGTATATGCATGATACAATATTTATATGAAGGTGAGAAATCTATTCAACGATGATTTGTAAAATAGTTTTTGGGTTGTATTATTTGAATAAATTTTTTATTTTTTTTATTTATTGGGATGAAAAATTGTTTAAAAAATTTTAATGGTATGGTTGAACTTTGCACAAAAGATTCAAAAGTGGATATGAAAATAAATACAAAATATAAATAACAATATAGTTTCTTTTATTAGTTAAATAAAAAGTGCAAAAGAAAATGAAGGAAGAAAGTTAACTTTTCTAAACCTATGTATCTATTTTATCTACTAGTAAAATGAGAATAAGAGTATAATCAAAATAGCTTATAAATGAGATTAGATGATCATTATTATTGTTGTCCACAATTGTTTACTTTGTTGATATGATCACTGTTATCATTACTGTCAAGACTTAAAACTATTATTGTTATCACTATGTTTAGTGGTCAAATTTATTAATGAAAACTTAAATCTTTAATGATGTTTTAAGGCTAATCTCTTGAGGTAATAATCACTAGTTTGGCACATCAATTCACTGATACATGTAATATATGAATGCATAGTATTGCAAACACAATTGTCAAAGACGCGAGCAATATTAATTGAAACATTTAACAACACTTTTTTTTTTCAAAAAAAAAAAAAAATACTCATCTCGATCTTACACTGTACTTAAGTTACTTACAATTTACAAAAAATATGGTGCATGTTGTCAAAATATATGTCATCTTCATCCAAGCATAAAGAGCATTTTTGGACCCCAAAATAACCACCTTTAATATATATTTTAATCATATATTGTTATTTTATTTACATTTTAATAAATTATTACTAATTTAAATTTAAAATTTATATTTTTATATATTTCAAAATTATAGAAATTTAATTTTCTAATTTTAAAAAATTATAAACTAGTATTATTTATTATCTTAAAAATTAAAATTAAGAACATTAGAATGGCAGTAAACATTGAAATTTAAAAGTGTAAAATAAATTGTGAAATTTATTCAAGAAAATCTTGGAATTGGAATAAAAATAAATGATTAATACAATAAAAATAATTAATTATATGAAAAATTATATAATATTATAATGAATATGTCATATACGTTTTTCCATTAAAGTTGTTGTTAGTTGCACAATGACAATGGTCTTTTATTACAAGATTTTTATAATAACTCATTCATCTTACTCAATCAATTTAATTAGACCTCATTATATGCATTCAAATGATAAACTCTCAAATAAATCAAACTAAAATAGTTGTGAAGAATATACTATAAATATCCCAAATAAATTGAAACATTAGCGGGGCAAAGTAAATGACACATATAAGATCTACTTTCTGTTCAAATTTCACATTAGATTCCACGTTCATTTGCTTTGGCTTGGAAACAACAGCAACAGTACTGCATGAAATTATGAAAATATTCACCAGATTAGCAGTGGAAGTAGATGGATGAAATAAATTAAATCATTATAGCCGTGGCACCATAAATTTACACTTATAATATATCAGAATTAAATTATAATTTTATTTTATTGAACAAGTGTGTGTGTGTGTGGAGAACACACATAGCATCACCTGAGCCAACCAGGAGGAAGATTCACCATATTGATTCTTAATATTTGAATTGTTCAGTGGCGGAGTATTGCTTATGCTGTAGACGTGATTAGACTTAATTTCCTCTCTTCTTTTATTTTGCTGAAAATAGCAGTATAACCCTCTCCTGACTTGGGGCTTGTGACATCCCAAGTACCAAATTTGGGTATCGCAGTTGCTCGATGGTTCTGCCCCCATGCAGTCCATAAATTTGATCACCATGGAAGACCAAGATGAAGAAAACAATGAAGTAGAGTAATAAATAAAATAAAGTGATAGAAAAAAAATTAATTTCATTCTATACCCTTAAATTGAAGGAAATAAACTAAAAATGGAAGAGTGATAACAACACCCTTTCTAATACTTATTTTTCTAATGCACAATCTATCATTGATTAAAATTTATTAAAAATATAAAATATTAAAAAAAATTATTAAATAGTAAATAAGACCTATCAAAGTTTGAATCTTTCAATAAATTTAAAGTCAGTAATATACTGTGTTAAAAAAGTGTGATAAGCCTTTCAAAAACTTGTGTGATAAAAGTGTTTTAGTAGTATTTATCAAAATCGAATGCATTCTCTCTCTCCTTTTGGGTAAAAATGGTAAGAAAAGGGTAAAACCTGTGTCAATTATATGTCAGGGAATAACAGATTCAAGGGAAATTGAAAAGAAATATACTATAAAATTTGGGTTGGATGAAAGGATATGAAAGAAATAAGTTGATAATTAAAAATATACTTTTACCCTTTAACATGTCATTTTAATTAAGCATGTATTTGGATGGATATTGATAAAATTGATTTTGATTAAAATTAATTTTGAAGTGATATAATTTATATTTGAATATATTTATTATAAAATTAAATTAAGAGTAAAATTTAGTATAAAATTTTAGATCTAACACAAAATTATTCTAAATTACATCAACTTATAATTAATTTAGGATCCAAAATAAATTCTAAATTATTCTCTAACAAAACAAATATGTAAAAATATATTTAAAATTAATTTTAAACTTAAAACCAATTTGCCTCAACAAACATTCACTAATAAGAATAATAATTGACTATAGTTTTCTTATAATCGATTATAAATCCACATAATCATTAAAGAAGAGTTTATATCCAGAGTATATTATGACTTAAAGACGAATAGAAACTCTTACAGTATATTTAGTTACAAAAGATTTTAAATTGGAATCTTAAATTATTTTTGATGGATTCCAAATGAATTGTAAATCTCTCAATATTAATTTTTTTAAATAAAAAATTTAATTATAAAATCTTATATAAATTTTAGTAAATATAATATAGATTTCACTTTTAAATATTTATTAAATTTTATTCTAACGTTTACTTTTCTACTTCTATCCTCAGTCTCTCTTCACTTTTCTTCTGTTCCACTTTTTTTCTTCTTCTCTCTCCTCGGCGCCAGTTTTTCTTTCCCACTTATTCTCTTTCTCTTCTTCTTCCCTCTTCCCCTCTGCCGTGACGCCCTCCTTCCTCTCCGCACAACCCCCACTTATCCCTTCCAAACCTCCGCGCGACCTCCCCTGCCAGTATGTATTATTTTTGGTTTGTTGTTTTTTGGTTAGATTTTTTTTTTCTTCTTCATCTCCTTCTGTTGAACCATGGAAACTGTTCTTCTTCCTGTGTTTTACAAGTAATTGTCACATTTGATAAAAAAAAATTGAAAATTGTGCAGATTTTCCCAATTATTCCCCAAGAACTGGATCTACACAGTTGAAATCTTGAGGTGTGCTTTATTACTGGATCATAGGGAATATCAGATTTTCGGTTTGCTTCCTCCTTTGGACATGTTCCTCTGGTGATCTGATTGGGGGCTTCTGTGGGTCACAGAGTGATCAAAACGACGCACATGACTTCCATTTTCCAAAGAATGTCCGTTGTGGGAATAGCCATGAGAAGCCATCATCACTTCATCAGCATCAGCATGTTCCCCGACTCTCATGAACGTGTTCAAAGCCCCTGGATTTTCCATTGGATCATTAGGATTTATCATGATCCCAGACTTTTCTCTGCGTGCATGCTCAAAATATGCAGTGTATGGAACGTTGTCGGTGTCCCAGGTGCCAAACTTGGGAACGTGACGAGAATGTTGCTGTTATGAACCATTGGCAAGAGATTTACTATAAGATATATGTATAAATTATAATTTGGTTTCAAAACGCATGGAGAAGGCTCAGGATCAAAGCTTATTTCAGTTATTTGTTTGTTGGTTTTGCCAAAAGCAAGTTTCAAGCAAAATAAATGTTTTCCAAGAGTCTACTTCTTATAACAACAATAATAAAATATTTATAAATAACATACAAATTAAATATTTGAACACAAAATAATAAATCATAAATTTCAAAATACTTAAATAATAAGTCTAGTGATACATATTATTAGATAATAATGTATGGATGTAATAATAGTGATAAAATATTTTCATTGAGGATTTAGTATTGTTTGAGAACAAATATTTGATGTTATTAGAGGTGAGGTTCTTCGATTAAGATATAATGTACTAAATGGAGATATATTAAACTCTAAACATACTGAAAACAACCAAAAAAGATATGTGTTTCGGTTTAACTTGCTAACTCACTATGATAAACTCGAGTCTATCAAAATTATACCAAATATATCTTAAGTTTACTAAAAAAAGAGTTTATACACTAGTCAATTTGAAAAAGTAAGTGAACTTCTAAACTCATAAGAATTAACCATGATAGATAAGATTGTGGATAATATGACAATTATGTTTAATAATGAAAAATCAGTAAAATTAAGCTGGAAGATGTAAATCTAGGTGATTTGATGAAATTGATACTTTTTGATCATTTATGAAATTGATACTTTAGTTTGTCATCAAGTAGGAAAATAAAATTAACCTATTGATAGTAAAAGAATTAGGAAATGATTGATAGCCTCCAACACAAACAGGAAATGGTTATTAGATAATAGTTAATATAGTATGAAAGCTTACAGCCATTTTGAAGAGTTTCTTATGGTACAGAATCCGGGACACAAGGATCTTTGACCTCTCTCTGTGTGCCTCTGAGATAGGATGTTAGCTTAACAGTAGAACTAAATATATGGTTTGCGTGTTTCTGCAAAAACAAAGCCCTTTATAATTAAGACAGTAGAACTAGTCTCCGAGGAATGATTATTAAAATTAATAACTTAGCAATGCAGAGAATGAAATAGTTTGACCCTATGAATCAGGGGCCATGCCCCCAAAAAACAAATCGATAGTTACAAAGCTTCTTTGAATATGTTGCGTACCAAAATGTAAGTCGCTTTCTTTTTGTTTAGCATTTTAAAAGGAAGGACATGATTATGTAATTGGCTTGGCTCAAGTTTTGTTCTGCTCTCCGTAGCAATATTCTCCCTGGCGTAATCTCATTTCCGCATATAAGAGATTCTTCCTAGTAGCACCGAGTGGAAATATTTTTTTTTAAAATATATCAAAACATCATAATCACTTTTAATTCAGTTAATTGAAATCGGTAATAAATGAAAATAAAAAATAGATATATATGTATTTAAATTGTTCAACTATTTACTCTCAAATCTCATAATACACTATCCTAGTATCTTGCATTTGCACTGCAGAAGCAGTTTTTTTTCCAGTTATTTTTGTTAAAAGGCTTTAAAGAGAATACTTTTATGATAAATGCTAGCGATACTCTTTGTGATACTATCTTTTGAACACTTTATATGTGATTGATTGAAATTTGATAAAAATTATTGATTTCGGTGGATCGCACTTATCATTTAATTAATGATTCTTTCCTGATTTAGATATGAAATCCACAAAATTGATAATTTTAAAAAATTTCCGTCAATTATGAGGAGAGTGTTAAAAAATAAGAGTGTCACTAACATTCCTTTATTTTTATTTACAGAAAAGAGCAAAATATATATACAGAGGTTGCCCTGTGATATCTCGTTTATAAAAGGAAATATTGAACAAATAAACTAATAAAGGAAACGAAAGCTGTAAAAATCTTTTAAATCTACAAAAGCCAAATTTGTAGCTAATTGTATATTGGATTTATCTTAACAATTTTCCATCGTATATATCACCAAATTGGGTTCTATCCAACCGTGCTGCTTCGGCAGCGAAAAAAAAAAAAAGAATACATGCGTACATGATGGAAAGAAAAAGAATAATTAGAGAGAAATTGAGATGATGGAGAAAAACTGTTGGAAAGGATCCACATCCACACATCACACATCAACTGAGAAGTTAGTTTTTCTGTTTGTTTTTAGTCCATGAGCTGAGGGGGTGAGCTCTGACATAATTTTGTGACTTATTAATCATAAATTGAAATCCGAAAGGAAACAGTATGTATTTTTTTATTTTTTTTATAGTCCATGAGCTTTGGACTAATCACCATTCAAAGTTAAAAATTAAAGGCCTATTAGTTGGAATTGTGGTGGGCTTGGGATCCCACACACAACACACTGCAAGCCCTTTGTCTGTTAATTAGGCAAAAAGATCCCAACAAAGTGATATTTTCAGATCATAACAAGACCAAAATGAACTGGTAAATATTCAAAATATACAATAAACAAGATAGGAGGATCACAGCAGTTCCTTTCTGTCTCTATACACCAACTGTCTTGTTAAGTAGCCAAAGGCAAAGAGCCAATTGAATGCCAAAAATGGAGTGAAGCCAAGTTCTGTCAAGCATGAACCCAAACACTGTGATTCCTGCTCTATTGTTCTCCAAGTATGTCACTGCATCAATAGCTAGATAACTCAGGACAAAATACAAATGGACTAACTATTTGACAAGAAAAATACCACTAAAAAAATTCCCATTTACCTAGAGCCTGCCTCTTATGGAATGAGATAGTTTGGGTGTAAATTGGCAGAAGCAATTTGCTATTGTCCAACTCATCCTCCTCATCTCCTACCTCATCATCATCATCCGATCCCCAACTAATATTGGCAGCAATAGCTTGGGCTGAAATTGCATTTGCAGTTGTTGGTGTCTCTCCTTCAATGTTGTCAAACGAGTTTATGGTAGCACATATGTGCCACTTAGCAGCAAGGCCTGTAATGGAGTGTGCTTTATGTGTGATCTTGGTTGCGCCTCGCAAGAGTATTAAAAGTCCACTCACCAGGGTGATGGAGACTAACTGCAACATTAAACTTCACCTATTACATTCTATTTGCATAATGCTTAAAACATGTTAAACATTTTGAATAAATGCATAGTAGAATTCTCAATTTATTACGGATCCTTAAGAAGAAAATTGAAGATCTTTTGAGTATTAAAGTTATGTATTGTCAGTATAAACTACCAATTAAACAGAATTATAAAATTCAACAAAGTTATTATACATGAGAATCTTTAATTGGATAACAAAGTAAAAAAAATCTCTACTGTCATAGCATTCTTATTAAATTCTAAGTTTATAAAAAAAATAGTTTATTTAAGACCGATGCTTTCAACTTGTTTAAAGTTTTGTAAGGAAGCTTATTAATTATGTGTTTGTGAAATAATGTTGTTAAATAAGTAAATAACTAATCTGTTCACTGAAGTTGTTATAAATGGAGGAGAAAAGCTTTACCGCAAGCTCTCCAGCCTTCAGGATATCAACATCAGCATGAGGTTTTGCAACCATAAGCAGAAAAATGAGTTGGCTTGCGGTCACCAAAAGCAGAGAAGCTAGAATAAAACCTCGAAAACGATGGCTTATGATCCGAAGATTCCTTCTCATTCTTAGGTGCTCCAACAAGATTGACCCCACCTCAGTTTCTCGCTGAAAAACTCGAGCAAACTCATCTAGTCTAAGTATTTGTAAGTAGCAGATAAGTCGAAAGAGAACACACACCAGGAAGAAAATGGAGGTTCTATACAGCCAAGAACATAGGTCCAATGTGCACAGAATGATGCTGCTCACGTATATATTACCATAATGTGGTATTTGTGATGCTCCAGAGACGTACCACCAAATCTTGTAGGCACATTCTGCTATGAAACAGGGAAGCCCCCAACGCAACATGAGCTTCATGGTTCCCTGCATAATAGAGACTAAGTTATTTTGTTAAACAGTTTGAATAGTCGATAATAATGTGATTATGTGAGTTAAATTTGTTCTTCTATTTTGGCCTAACTCATCTCCAGTTAATGTGGAACTTGATTTTTTCCATTAATTCTCCGACAAGTGGTTGTAACAAACAGATTATTGAATGTTGACCACATAATTGCCACAATTCTGAAGAATAAGAGGATGGAAACAAACACATCAGAAAAGTAATTGCCAAAAGACCATGATCGTGTTCCCTATTTTAAATGCAGATCGTACAATTTCAAAATTGCTATTTGCATGCCAATTTCTCAGTGGATATGGCAACTAATTACTGCAAACAAAAGTGTATTGTGTTGTACCAAAAATATTAAAAAGTAGTACTATGTTACTTTTTCCTACTTAAAGAAGAAAAATTGAATGGCAGATTATAGAACTCATACCATAAAACAGGAAAAAGAAACAAAAGGAAAGAGAACAGTTCAAAAACCTGCATCTGTTCTGAGTACCCTCGTTGAATCTTGAGGCTTTCATCACCTAATTTATCAAGGAAGAGAAACTTTCTGAAGCCATACCTACGATCCCACGAAGAAATACTGCTGAAAGAGAGGGCGGTGAAGACGGAAAGAGAAATCTGCACGGGTATGTGGTATGGTCGACTATGATCACGGTCGCAGGTGGGACAATCAAGTAGGAAGTGTGAGAGTGTTGGTACAACAAAGGCTAAAGTGAAGAACACGGACCATGAGAGAACAGCTTTGCACACGTTGGAATGATCCACGTAAACCCATCTCAGGTATGATCTGAAGTTCCTCAATTCTGTTGTTCCATGATCATGTGTTGGGTGGTGCTCCTCCATGTTCTTTGGTAGTAGGAGACTACTCCCTCTTGCATCTTCCATGGCCTTGGAAATCTAGGCATGCACTTTTAATTTCTAGGGGCCTAGGAACACATGAAACTATAGGATCCAAGAGGGAGTGAATGTGATTGTGTTGGCAATTAGAATCTGGAAGTGTGAAGGATTTAGATGTGAATGAATGTTGCTGTCGCTGTCTCAGCACTCTTTGCTTGTATTTTAAAGTATAAACTGCAATAATGTAATGTCCCTCCTCTTTTAAATATTTCATTAGTTAAAGGTTTAGGATGGACTCTTCACAGATTTTTTTTGTAGCTTTAGCCTCACGTCAACTTAACAATTCCCATTAGCTTAATCACACCATGTTTGTCATTATATTTTTATAAATCTCCTATGTCAAATCACAGTTTTCCATGACCACGTCGTCTTCCTGGATAAGAAATGCTATTCAACCCAAATGGATTCACCAACTCAGGCAATCTAGGAGACGTCAAAAGAGTTTCGGCCTTGTTTTAGAAAATCAATTAGTATGTTTTCTGGTAGAAATTATTTGGTGATTGGGGAGGGGTTCCAACCAAAATTTATATGAATGGAATTTTTTTTTTTTTTGTTTTGTAAATTAAAAATCTGAATTTAAATATGTATCATGTAGAAATCAATCGGGTCTACTTAGTAGTTAAGATGCAGAGTAGTCAACATTTTCAGATTACACATTATAAGTAATTACTATATCAAAATCAATTTTACCCGGCCTTTGTATCTAACACACAATTCAACTACTCGGAACATAAATGTTTGACTTTAAATCTGTTCATTATTAAAATAAACAAAAACAAAGATAGAAAGGGATGAATTTGAAAACTGGGAACAAAATCTATCTGAAATGAAACTTCAGTTAAAAGTGCACAACCATGAATTATGACTGAATAATTAAGTTTGGCTTGAAGTTATTTTACTTGCTCATTTTAAGCTAAATAATCAATTTATCTTAATTTTTTAATAATGAATATGAAGAGAATTCTAGAAATTATTGGGTTAATACAAAGTAATTGTTTTGTACAAGGAACTTGGCTAGTAGAATAGAAGACAGGGCCCAAACGCGTGAAAAGTGGCATGTACTGACTGGTCCGTGAACCACTGGAGCCATCTCCGGCTTCGGTCTTTTATATCAGAGCTATCAACAGCTCACATCTGTTAACTTGGGCGGTTTTACTTTGGAGTTTGGACCTCCACACACTAATTTGCAACAACATATCCTTTTCACAACTGGCTTTGCTATACAACTCATACCTAATCACTAATATTTTTACAAACAACATTGGTATTTTTTTAGCACTGGTGGATCAGTAGTTTGAGCATCTTTCGGTGGTAGTAGTAGATATCAAATTATAATTTTAGATTATTTTTTTATTTTAGATTATTTTTTTACGACCCTGTAGTATTATGTGGGGTTGAAGATCTCCCAAGATCTTTTTCATTTTTTTTAATGATAAATCTCATTTTGAGATCAAAAGAAAAAAAGAGAAAAAAAGTTATTATTTTTTAATAATGTATAGATCTTAAGGATACTTCTAAAAAAACTTATTCTTCAAGTTGAATGTATAGATCTTAAAATTTTTTTTACAATAAATTATTTTTTATGTTAGAAATCTCTTTTCCTTCCTCACTTTTTTATTAAAAATTTACATATTGAGATTACTAAAAAAATCCTCTGGCAATACTAAAGGTCAAATTCTTTTGTTTCACGGTGAGTTTATAAGGTATCTTTATAAATATTGATTTAATAGTATTTTTTGCTTCTTTAATTTAAATTACATGTGATTTTAGTTTTTTCATTTTTTGGTTAATCAGTATTTTAGTTTGTGGAAAACACAAATTATTATAATAGATAAATTAAAATTTATAATCAATTAATATTTTTGAATATATAAATTACATTTTATATTTATAATAAAAAAATTATATTATTGTGATAGAAGATTCCTTTTAGTTATAAATATAAAATGTAATTTATATATTAAAAATATTAATTAGAAAAATTATTTTTAATTATTGATTACAATATAAATTTTTCGTGTGATAATTCAAAAACAATTTATATTTATAATTTTATAATACACAAATACCTAAATCTTCTTTTGACAAAAATAAAAAAGTAAATGTAAAAATAATAATTCTATTAACCCAAAGCTTCATTCATTAAATTAAGTATAAATAATTATTTTTAGTTCTCAACCTTGATGATAATTTAATTCTTAAAAAATGAAAATTTTGATTTTATCTGTAAATATATAAAAATGTTCGATAATTTTATTTTATTTTTACGTTTAAAAATAAATTATATATTTTAAGATTAATTTGATATTATTATAAAGTTTAAGAAATAATTTATTATTAAGCTGTATGTATGATATAATTGTCGTAACTTTTTTACATTAATTGATTAAATTAGAATTTTTTTTCTTTAAAACTCTAATGTGACGACTTACATTTTCGGTCTGTTTAAGGATCAAAATCTTCATTTATCGTTGAATTAAACTAAATTTTAGTAACGTGAAAGGACAACGGGTGTTGGTTGCGAAAGAAAATAACAAAAAAGAAGTTAACGAAACCTGAACAGAATATCCGGATGCGCCGGAATTGTCGTAAATGGCGCCTATTGACTAAAAGCTGCGAATCAAGAAATCTAATGCCTCTGTGGACCACTGACCTTATTGTCTTTCCCCTTTCATCTCTTCAAGTCAATTAATGTCTCACACTCACTCTCCAAATATGGCGGCAATTTTCTCTTCTTCACTCTTCGCTTCCTCGCCTCTTCCCAAGCCACTTTCTTCCTCCTATTCTCGAATCCATACCGCTCCACAACTTTTCAGGTTCGTAACCCTAACCTAGCCTTACTGGTTTCGTTCCTCTGTATCAGTTCCATTCTCTGATTTCATCTTCTCTAGGGCTCGAGCTTCTCTCCTTCAGGATAACGAGAAAAAAGTTATCGTGCAGGATTCGTTCCCCTCCAAAACCTCTCCTCTTCACACCGCTGATAAATCAAGTGGTGGAAACTCAATTAACACCTCTGCGGTCGAGAAACGGATTATCAAGGTCGAACAGTCGGTCAATATCTTTCTCACGGTAATTTAATTCCCCTCCTTCAATCTCTAATCACCGTTACTGTTGCTTATTTGTTACGCATCCTTATTTTATCTTTCATTTTTCTAGCTAAATATTTTAGTTGAGTTATTTAGTGTATCAACATTTAGCAAGCATTTTCAGTTTTATCGTGTTACTTGATGATATCGAGGGAAACTGCGGGCAAATGCGGCCGATGCAGTCACAATTGCGTTTGCGTTGTGGTCATGAACTGATTTTTAAAACCTTGATTTTACATATAGTTGAAACTTTCTTGACACGTTGGTTCTGCTTTTGGGGATTGTTATTCCTAGGAAGATGGATGTGAGTATTTGTTGTTTGTTACTTATTTTCAGCTTCACTGATAATTTCAGGATTCCGTGATAAAGATACTTGATACTCTGTACCATGATAGACACTATGCAAGGTTTTTTGTGCTTGAAACTATTGCCAGGGTTCCTTACTTTGGTAAGTGCTTGAAATTCTTACTGCTACACTTGATTATACTTTTTTTTTTTAAAAAAAATGAACCTGTTAGTTTTTGGTTTTATTCTAAATTTCATGATGATGTAGCGAACTTGCAATTCTTTAGCTGTACTGTAGTGAATATTACTATGATTGTTAAGCATCATAGACTCATGGTCAATTGTGTACTTAATTTACTTGTAAATGTAGGGAGTCACTGGGTATTTTTTATTGTGACTTTTTGGTATTAATTTCTGTGTACTGTTTATTTATGGCAGCCTTTATGTCAGTTCTCCACATGTATGAGAGTTTTGGTTGGTGGAGGCGGGCGGACTATCTGAAAGTGCATTTTGCCGAGAGCTGGAATGAAATGCATCACTTGCTCATCATGGAAGTAAGATCTTTGACATTTTTTTAATGTAATTGATGTCTTATTGGTTAATTCTCAAAAGATGTCATTCCACAAATCTTGTTAGTTGTCCATCAGCATCTATGAGTTCTTTTGATTTTGGAGGATTAGTAGTTGAAAGTAGGATTAGTATTTGTTTGGATTAGCTTTCAATTCTACTAAAATCAATTTCAAAATCAAGTTGAAGGCTAAAACAGAAAATAATTTCTTCAACATTTTCAATTTTCTGCCATGATTTTGGGGGTCAAAATTGATTCTAGGAGGTATCTAAACACACTATTAGTGTGTGTTTGGTTGGGCATGGCAAAATTGATGTTGAATGTAATCGATTTTAAAAAATTGATGTTGAATGTAATCGATTTTAAAAAATTGATTTTAAAGTGATGTGATTTATGTTTGGATGTTTTATTATAAAATCATGTTAGGAGTAAAATTCAGTACAAAATTTTGGATCCAATGCAGAAGCTATTCAAAGTTGCTTCCACCTAGAATCAATTATGGACTCAAAATCAATTATGAATTCTTCTCTAATGTGAAATCAAACATGTGGAAATACATTCAAAATCAATTATGGACTCAGAATCAGTTCCCCAACGCCAAACCAAACACGCACTTAGTCATACAGTGATATGTTTCCCTGTGAAGATAATGATTTGAGTCGTGTAATTGTACTCCTATCATGTGCATATCCATGTTTATTTTTATAGATAATAACATGACTGGAAAATTTTTTCAGAAGAAAATAGTTAAAAAAATAAATCAGTAGAGAATAGCTTCCTGACAAACATATTGAGTAATAAAATTTACATTTTGTTCAAGCCCCTGTTCAATGGTTGTAAGAATTGACCAGGAAGCTGGGTTCTTTTCTACTACTACACCAAACAATGGAAAGTGCTTTCTGAATTTTTTTTTGTGCCATCA
Organism: Glycine latifolia; assembly: GCA_013407115.1. Classification (NCBI taxonomy): domain Eukaryota; kingdom Viridiplantae; phylum Streptophyta; class Magnoliopsida; order Fabales; family Fabaceae; genus Glycine; species Glycine latifolia. The sequence continues at coordinate 10,061,692 of CM023955.1, read as the reverse complement.
AATAACAGAAAATGTTTTCAGTCACGCCAAATAAGCAAATACCAGAAAATAAAAAAAATTAAAAATGAAAACCAGAAAGTTATTTTCCTTAATACAATTGGTGCATTTTCTAAATATTTTCTGTTGTCTGATTAGTTTAGGAGAATTAATTTTTTCCTCCTGTAATGGTTGTAATCTTCTGTTCTGTTGAATTGCATTGGAATGACAGTACCAACATAGAGTATTGTTTTTTTTTCTCTATAAAATGCTTTTTTTTGCATCAACCAACATAAAATGTTTTTCTGCTCTCAACACTGGAAAATATTTTCCAGAAAGATATTCTTCATAAATGAAAATGGGGAGCAAAAAAATATTTTTGGGGGGATTTTTGCAAGTTTTGTAGTTTGCAATCACATGCATGATTTATGACTCTATTATACACATACTTTATTGCATGTGATAAGCTTGGACTTCTATTGCAGGAACTAGGGGGGAATGCTAGGTGGTTTGATCGGTTTCTCGCTCAACATATTGCAATATTTTATTATATTATGACAGTTTTAATGTATGCAGTAAGCCCAAGAATGGCATGTAAGTATTAAATACTTGAATTTTGTTTAACTGCAATTCCTGCTATGTCTTTCAGTTCCTTGGTTGTACTAAACTGAAAATTTAGTTAAGTTGTATACATATGAGGAGTTTTGAAGACACCAAATGAAAAAATGTCACTTGTTTGATTGAAAAGATAGAAGTTGCCTGCACATCTATTTACATATTTTTACTAGTTATTTGTTTGGTTATACCAGTGACACTAATAAACTGGAAGAGTAAATGGGAAAGATTTGAGATGCTCATATGGCCTTTGGTTTTGCATAATTGATAAAAGTAAAATGAGGTAAACAATCGACATTAAACTATGTTGCTGAACTTAAAACAACTAAAATAACACAGCTGATCAGCAATTCAGCACAAAGAAACAAGAATGAAGAAATTGACATAGTTGCTTTTGCTAAATTATCAACAGTTAATCAACATGTTGACTGAATTACATTCTACCATTCGGTACCTGTAAGCTTGGTTATTCAATTACTGATTTTATGTATGGTTTATTGCTAGTGCAGATCACTTTTCTGAATGTGTAGAGAGTCATGCATTTGAAACTTATGACAAATTTATCAAGGTTCAAGGAGGTATTATGGAGTTTTCTTTTCCCTTTTCTTTTTTGTGTTATTTAGATTTTTATTCTACGTTTAACTCTTGGTTTTATGCTTTTGTAATTGAGGTCTGGACAACCATTGGTTTTATACATGCTCATGAGTTGTGATTTAATTGATGTGAAAATTAATTTAAGATAAGACGAGCTGCTAGGCTGTAGTGTTGTTGAATAATGACAGGCTAGGTTATTCTAGCTTTATTTTGATGCTTACATTTTTCATCTTCTAACTTGGATTAACATGTTCTTGAAATTACCTGAATTTGTTGTTTAAACCAAAAAATAACAAAAAGAAAGCAGATAAATGATCTTGCATTGATTATTTAATAAATAATATGATAGGAACAGGATCTCTAAATGGGAACCCTTTAAGGTGTATCAACGCAGACCCAAGACCAATCAGTGCACGACTATCATGCTTGGGGGTAATAGGGGAATTGCTCAGTTAGTTAGAGGAGAGAGGGTGTGGGTATTCTGTTATAAGGTAATACTGTACTGATGTTGGGATAAGGAAGGAATCAATATAGAAATTGGGAGAACAGAGAATCTTCGCTCGTGCTTGGCTCTCAGATATTTCCATCCCTTCCTCTTTCTTCTTTCATTTTCCTTTTCTTTCAGGAGCTTGGTTCTTCATAATATATTAATTACTTTATTTGATGGAGGTTCCAAAAATTGTTTCTCTTTGCTTCACTTGCTTATTTGATTGTGTCTATTTGTACATGCTGCTTCAGTAGCTCTGACAGTTTGATAATTTTTTTATAGATGAATTGAAAAGAATGCCAGCTCCTGAGGTTGCTGTGAATTATTATACAGGGGATGACTTGTATTTATTTGGTAAGCTTTTCATTTTTAATACCTCGGGTTTTCTAACGGGGAAAAAACTGGAATTTCTCACTTCCCATATCATTTTCCTCAGATGAATTTCAAACTTCCAGAGTTCCTAATTCAAGAAGACCTAAGATAGGTATGCCTTGAAACCTGGTCCAACATTACTTTATTACTAATTTACTATACTGAATTTGTTCTGTCTGATTGGTTGGGGGGGGGGGGGGGGG
>CM023955.1:10016684-10059045 GCA_013407115.1 Glycine latifolia | reverse complement strand
AATTAGTCACAAAAGTTTTTAAGTGGCTAATCATATATCACTTCTTGAACACTGTATATCATTTGTGTGGTTAATCTCTCCTGAACAAACCAAATACCTCTTTGTATTGAACCTTTTTAATGCAGTAAAGTTTCTCACATTGATGATTAACAACATATTTATTTCCCATCTAGAGAATCTGTACGATGTATTTGTAAATATCAGAGATGACGAAGCCGAACATTGTAAGACAATGAAGGCTTGTCAAACCCATGGGAACCTCCGGTCACCTCATTCATATGCAGAGGATGATGACAGCTCAGTCTGTGCTCTTGAAGCAGATTGTGAAGGAATAGTAGACTGTATAAAGAAATCTGTTGCTTCTAATCCAACTAAGGTGAAGTAAGATAAGTGGCACAATACATAGTACATTCATTTAATAAGATTGTATGCAGGGAATAATGATTGGAGGTAGTAAATAGTTGAAATTTGGAAAAGGTTGCTCTCCGGTGTAATTGTCTTCATAGAAAGTAAAGGTGTATTCACCCTTAAATTTTCTAAGATCAAGATCATGAAATATCTTGTATTGACAATCTTCTGTTAGGTTACATGTTCATAGCACACTCTGAGGATTATCAAAGAAAATAATATTATGGAGATTGTCTATAATTTTGCTCCTGCTCTTTTCCTTGTTTTTGGAATTTGGAACTTTGTCTTTAGAGCTAGAGGGTTCCATGCGTTGACTTTTAGAAACCATCTATCACTGAAAAATTTAGATTGTGACAACTAAAGAAAAATAAACCGAAAATAAAATAAAATTAAAAGAAATATGATGTGAAAATAATAAAATGTTTGAGGACAATAAATGTCAGCGACAGCAGCTGGTTGGTGGGATTGGGAGGTTCACACGAATTGGAGGTGGTTATAAGGTGTGAAAATGTGTATGCTAAAACCTTTTCTTTTTTCCTTTTTTTAATGCCATCACGAACATGAAAAATTCCAATGCTACCTGTGGCAGATTTGTTTTAGTTTTACGAATTTTGCATTTCCTGATTATATATATGTAATATTTGATGATAATGAAGATCACTTCATCTTTTCTTTCCTGATATTTCTCTTCACTACTTTCTAATAATAAGACAAGTTATAGTTCCTTTCACCTACACATGTTATTCTTGCATGTCAGATGCTTCCAAAAAATTTCTTGGCTGGCAATATCATTGTCACTTTCCGCTGAGCTTAGTATCTGTTAACGGGCTCGTAAGCAATCTGCCAGCATTGCTCTGCATCTAAATAGGCCAGGTTAAATCCAATCCTAGTCTCCTACACTTTCCGCATACTTCGCTTTTGATCAGACTTTTTAGATAGTTCATACCACAGTACCACACTCATTAAATCTCCTAATTCAAAAAAAAAAAAAAAACTGGAAGGAACAGTTTCGCAAAGTTGCTGTTGGGGTTTAAGCTTCTTTATGATCATGACATAGGCATGCACAGATGCTGGTGAATGGCAGTTTTAGAGTGAGCAAAAGACTTCCATGGTCGAAGTTAGTTTTGATCAAGTACTAGTATAAGATAATGGTGGTGATTTGGTGACTATAACCTCCTTAATTAGATTGGCTGAGATAGCATCTCCTAAAGGGACATGAAACGGATAAAAGTGATTCAATTGGGATGCTGAGACTAAACATTGTCGAAGTTAGTCCTGACCTTTATTGGAAGAAAAGAAGTGATCGATGGTGATGAATCCCCAAGTGAATGTGTTTTGGAAGCTCATGAAGGTGAGGATTGGGAAGGCAAAGAAAGATGCTCCAAAGGAAAAACCTGGTGCATCAGAAGGTACTGAAGATGGATGATTGGTTGTTTGAATTTCCTCAGCTTTTCTGTTGCATGTTGGTGGTGATCAAGATGTCATATATTGACTTGGGATTGAGTTTTGTTTGGAGACTTGAGGAAACTGACTAGTGAGGAGGCTCAGGATAGTTTGATTATTTGATAAAGCTGCTTCAAAATGACACTACAACTTTTTAACAGAGAGCAAATGAGATAAAGGATCCCAATACAAGCAAAAGAAAATAACATTGAGAAGGAAACAGCAGGGAAGTGGCACACTGATGATGGTGAGTCCTCCAGTGTTGGGGGTCAGGATGATGTATCTGCAGAAGAAGCAGCTATCATGAGATTGCAGATTCACCTTTTCTGGGCTAATATGCTTTTTCAACAATCCCTAGTTGAATGCAAATTAGGAATGAGTAATTAGAAGAAAAACCCGGGTGATGCTAGGCTGTGTTTTAAGCTTGCAGGAGCTTCTGAGGCTGACATTTCAATGGTTCTAAAGAATCATAATGCTTGTGCCAATGGAGATGCTAGGGAAGGATCACGAGGACACAATTCAATTACGCTGGTGAAATAGAGATCAATGAGGCTAGTCCAATTTGAGATGTATGATGTGTGGCTTTGGAATATTGTCCATGTCTGCTCAGTGGCATCTTCAATGAAGCCTCTGGACAAAATGTCTGAGCTCAAAGGGAAATTCTTGACGCCTTTTAATTGGAAGCTGACAATTTTGAGCTCCTAAATCAGATAGTTCTCCAGTTGTTTTTCTTAATTTTTGCTCAAATTCTTGGCAATCTGAAAGTCAAAAGAGATTATTTCTGTTCATTTTTTTGTTTCACGATTATGAGTTACCAATCAATTTCACAGACCAAAGAGCAGTCATTCTTGTTCATTTTTTTGTTGAGGTCCGCATACTTGTTATTGAAAGATATGTTTGATTGTTTCTTCTCCCAAATGTTGCTAGCTTTGTCCATTTTACATAATGAGGTTTTATTTTATATGGGCATACGTTGAATTTATTACTTTTGGAGACATGGTTTGTTGAAGGAAATCTATTGTATAAGGCTTGTAATGCTTTGGGAGTAAGGTAAGATGTGCTGTGGACTTCTTGTTAGTGCTGAATCAGTTCCTCATCTCAGAAGATGGTGCTCCGAAAAGTAAAAGCAAAAGTAGAAAAGCAAATAGGTAAAGGAAACACAAATACTTGAATGCCTCTGCGCTGCACGCCAATGTTCTGATGGGTTGTTTCTATCAGGGAAAGTGAAAACCATAGTGTGATGAATTCATTAGTTGTGGCAAAGTGCTTAGGATAAGTTTGTTGCCGTGCATGGTTGATGATTGTACTGTAACATGGATTTAAGTAGATAATTAAATATAGGATAAATAATCATTTTTGTCCTTAAATGTGTAAAATGCTGACAAATTCGTCTTGGAAAAATGAAAATTCAAATTTTAATATTCGAAAATAAAAAAAGGGCAACAAATATATTCATCTATTAACTTCAGTTTGTTACCGTTAATGAAAGAGTCTGTGTGATACATTCAATGACGAATTTGTCAGCGCTATACATATTCAGGAACGAAAATAATTATTTATCCAAAATATAATTTAATCTTCATTTTTTCCTTTTTATTAATCGTTGCAAGCATTACATTGCAATAACCACTTAAAAAAATAGGAAAACAAACATAAATTAGAACAAACATAATAATAAACATAATATTGATTTTTAAAAAAATATGTTTATTAATCAATATTATGCTTATTATTATATTTGTTCTAACTTTTGTTTGCTCTCTTATTTTTTTTAAGTGTTTATTGTAACGTTATATTTGCAACAATTAAAAAAAGAGTAGATGAAAATTAAATTATATTTTAAATAAATAGTTTTTTTCGTTCATGAATATGTAGAGCAATGACAAATTTATCGCTAAATATGTCAGGTAGGTTATTTCATTAATTGTAACAGACGAAATTTAATATATGAATAGATTTGTTATATTTTTTTTTCTTTTATGAACTAAAATTTGAATTTCATATTTCAAAAATGAATTTATTAGTTCTCTATACATTCAAGGAAAAAAAAATATTATTTATCCTTAAATATATCTTCAAGTTTCAGTGAATCATAAAGGTACACCTGCAATTGGCTTTTGCTTCTCAAACCTGGAATGGGTGATTGGAAGAAAACCTTGATGCTTCTAATGAGTCGCTTATGCTTTTATTTGATGTTTGAGTGAGGTGAGCAAAGTTTTTTTTTAAAAAGGATTTTATTATTTTATTAATCCATCATTATTTTCATTTTTTTTGTTAATAGTATGTTAGTCATTTTTCAACTTTTATTAATTTGTTTCATAATTTTTCAGGTTTTCCAATCATTTTAAAAAAAATAGAAAATGTTAATTTTTATATATATTTTTTGTTATTCAGCTTGCATACTGGTTCATTAGCTCACGGGCTAAGTGAGTTAGGCGTGCAAATCAAACAAAAGGTAGTTCATTCGGTCAACCTGTCAGTGTGGTATGATTTATTTAGATATGGATAATTGATATTATTTAACTTTTTTAGTCTTACAATAAAATTTAATATCATCTATAACTGTATAAAAACTGTCATCCAGCCGTTGCCACTTGCCACATATTGACAGAACAATGTTTATATAATTGTCATTTTGTAAACTTCATTTTCCCTTTTATTTTTTCTAACTCTTTGTATTTTTTCATCAAAAATTTGCAAATGCATGAGCACTACTTAATTTGAAATAAAACTTCAGTTAAATGAAGAATATTTAAAGATGATATCATTAAATAAGATGAAATTATTTTAAATTTGCTTATGTTTGGAACTATAATATATGATACTTTCTTTTTTTCTTATATTTAAGTTTGAAAGTAAATATTAAATATTTTTTATATTCTCAAGGCATTAAATATATATTTATTTTTATTCTTTCCTCTGTGTTTCTTGCATAGTCGAGCAAATTGTTAAGATAAAACTTAGTTTGTTAGAAATAGATCAAGTTGAATAGGCTAACCAATCTAGAATCCATTTTTTGGCCTTGTGGCCTCCAGTTATAAGAAGAAAAAATAATTCGTTTGCTTTAATTCAATATGAAAAAGTATTTTTTTTATTATATTTAAATTTTTTTGTTAGTTTGTTTTAAACTTTTAAAAATAGCAAGAATCTAAAAACAATCAAGTTTCTTGTTATTTTGAAAAGCTATAAAAAGTTCTATTTATAGTTATCTATTTAAATAAAAATGTTTTTTTAATGATTAACACTAAAAGATAACTTAATTTTGTTAAAATCTTCAAAATAATTTTTTATGCGCATTTTTAAATCACTTTTTCTTAGAAGTTTAAGCACGGGTCCTTACATTAACTGAACATATAGAGTCATATAACAAATTGAACTAATCTGTTCATATAGTTTAATCTGAAGACTTTCCATTAAAAAAAACAACAACTTAAGACTAAACTTATTAAAACAAAACCAATAAAACAAATTGAACTAATCTGTTCAAGTAGTTGAACTAACCATCCATTAATTCTTTTAAAAACTATTATTTCACATAAGTGTTTTATAATATTCTGTTGTTGTACATAAATTATTTGTACCATCTTCTTATCCAGTCATTTTAAATGGCTGACTCTGAATCTGAAGGGTAAGTTATGAAATCTATGCAAGTTTCATTTTTCCTCTTACTTACACTAAAAAAACTATATAAAGCTTCAAATTATTTTTCAGTGCCTGTAGGTTTGTTTCCTCTTTGGACATTATTTGCATGGTAGAAGGCCTAAGGAAAGAATCCTTATCCATATATTAAAAGCTCACGTTAGAGGAGCATGTATAATTACCTTACCCAGTCACCTATAACTGGTGTGTGTGTGTGTTTTTATCGTTAAAGAGAAAAAAAAAAAAACTGCCTTGTCATTTTCATCAAAGATTATGACTGTCAGTTACATGCTAGAGTGCCTTTTTTGACTGAAAAAAAAAGTAAGCAATATTTGCTGGTGATCTCAACGGGAATGCATTATCTTATCTACCGTGCAACCACAATTTTCTGTCGAGCTTATGTAATACGAATCCATTAAATTATTAATCTTATACAACGGGATATAACACAAACTTGTTTCAGTTTACCAGCAAAGCAATATATTAATAGAGGGAAAATCTATGTTGTTGATGGACATTAATTAAGCAACAAATTCAATGCAACGCATCCTATTCACATGCTTTACTTCATTCTTTCCTTTATATAATTAGTATTAGTACGACACCTTGATGATTCTCCTTTCATGCTTATTTTATATGAGTGAAACATTTTCTAACACAATCCTTCTAACAAACTTTTGTGTTAGTTAAAATTGATTTTAAAAAAATCATATAAGTGAAATTTATTTAATAAAAATTGAGACTCACAAAATTATATTTTTTTTCAACAAATTTTGGCTAATAGTACATAGTCTGTTAGAAGAGAAATTATTAGATAATCTCATATCATTGTGTCTATTATCCTGGCCAGTTTCTATGTAACATATCCAAATTTCTTAATTATGAGAAAAAAATTCATAATATTTGATATATATATATATATATTACATTTAAATTAATTGGTAAATATATATGTTTTTTTGAGTGTCAGAGGATGTGTTCTAGCATTTAAAATCATAATCAAATCCAGATAGATTTGAAGTATTTCTTTGGGCCGTGAGGAAGGTAGATTTGTAGAAGTGGTGCTTGTGGGCCCAATATAGCATCATGACTTGTAGAAATTCCCCAGAGGTTTAAACACACTGACCTACTTTGCCCCCAATTCTTTAATTAATTTCCAGATGCTACTGGAAGCCATTCAGCGTTGGGTTTCAAATCCAAGGAAGCTGCTTTCTTACCAACTTTAGATTGTTAACATGATTAAAATTCTTGTTTGGTCGCTGTCCAATAGTTTATAACATATCATTATTGTACCTTTCGGTTCCTCAAATGGAAACTTAATTAATTACCAATCAGAAGGACTGGCCTTCCCCCTTTAAAAAGTAATCAACCGCTATGAGAGGCTGGAATGACATTAATTTAATAGCCCAACATGCAATTGAACTTTATTTTCTTATCAAGAAAATAAAGAATAAAAAAAGGCACAAGCACGCAAGGGGAGAGAGTAGTTGGGGTTAAGTAAATAATTAAATCTTTTAACATATATCATGAATAAAACCAATGCCATATGAAATGCACGTTTGGCGTAATTGAAGTTAACAAAGGAGTAGTTACTAAATAGCCATTAAAAAAATAACGATTAATGGTTTGCACTTTTGCCTTTACATCACCTTGCAAAACCAAAACCACGGGACATGGAACTCAATCCAGAGATTGGAACAAGATCTGACAACAGGATTGGGTTACTGTCGCTACATGCGTAAATATTTTACGTGGGTATTAAAGTTCAATTAACTAATTAACTGCCCAAAATAAATCCAAATAAGCATTGTTTGTAACGTCATCAAACACAATTGTCCAAATGAGTTAAGATTACATGTGAGCCGTTCCATTTCATGGGGAAAAAAATCAAAAGAAAATCCTTTTTTCCTTTTGGTATTTTCATTTATTTCAATTTTCTTCTGTGGATGTGTCCCCACTTGCTAGAAAATGATGGGAAATAGTAGATTACTAGTGCTTAGGAGTCGTCAATTTTTTTAGGCCACCTCACAAACTTTAAGTGTCTTCACTTTTCCAGTGTGTTTTGAAATCCATCTCTATTTTTTATTATTATTTCAATGCATGACATGATCTTATATAGCAAGCAAAATAAATCAAGAAAAAAAAATCTTTTTCACATTCTATTTCTTTATAGCATTCCTCACACCCACTTGTTATAATATATATAACAAGAAAGAAAAATTTAAATGCGAGTTTATTTCCTTTCTTTTTAATCATATAGAAGAAAAATGATGCGATGGAGCAATATATATAGAAAGAAAAAAAGTAAGAATATATCACTCTATATTGTTCATAACCATAAGCCAAAGAGGAATTATGAGAGACAGATCCTTGTAAAATGGACAAGATGAGGTTACTTTCTAAAACAGTGTATCACTACATATCACACTAACGTAATCATCATATCACAGGCGACATCATATCATATATATCACGGATCATACGCACAAATTAAGATCAACCTAATTAATACTTTTATTTAAAACTATAAGGTTTTAATTATACTGCACAAGCTCAAGCTTCCATGCCAATTATCCAAGGACACCAAACACTAATATGTTCTGAGTAGCCTTTGTTTATTATTAAGAGAAAACACACATAACCGTTCCCATGTTGCTTCCACATGCTGAGAGCCTGAGACTCAAACTGTGGCTATGGCCCCCACATCAACCACGCTTGCATTGGCCTTCATAGCTTCAAACCTTGGCTCTTTAGCCTGAAACTTGAGACCAGCATAGAGCTTCATGTAATCATCAAACACAAATTTTGGGTACACTTGGCTTGTCTCATCTAATTCCTTCACCAAAGCCGGTGCAGGAGAAATGACAGCATCATCACCAGGGTTATAGAAAGAAGCTATGGACATTCTGGTATCATCGGCTTGGGCAATCACTCGGTGAATGACACTCTTGTACTTGCCATTGGTTATGACCTGTTAATGTCACGGCCACGAAAGCACAAAACTCAGTATTAAAATTATGTAGAAGAATTTAAAGTTAATAACGCACTGAATGCCAAAGCTATATATATCACAGTATGATCTTTGATTGCAACGTGTATGTATGATATGGGATATATTTTTTGGGTCTTGATAACCAGTGTTTTTAGGACATCGTTGCTTAAAAAATAAAAAGAAAAAAATATTTATCAAGTAAATTATAAAAATATATTAAAAATTCATGCATGTATAACGCATAATTTTATGTATTTCAATTTAAAAAAATTACTTTAAATTCTTTAACTAATATATTAATTAACCTTTGTCATTTTTTTTTTGGCATGGTGAAAAGTGACTAGTAAGTAACATTAAAAAAGGATAGTGGGGCATGTCGGCATGTAGATATAGTATGTACCTCAAGTTGGTCACCAAGGTTGATTACAATGGAGTGATGCATTGGTGGGACATCGATCCACTGATCATCCTTGAGAAGCTGCAATCCACTAACTTTGTCATCTTGGAACAGTAGGATTATGCCACCAGCATCAGTGTGAGCTCTTAGGCCCTTGATGAGATCAGGGGAGGGACAAGGAGGGTAGTTGCTCACTTTGGTCCCAAAATTTGGACCCTTTGATCCATAGAATACCTTTTTCAGGTACCCTTTCTCCAGCCCGAGATTCTCGCACAGCAAGTCTAGAAGCTGCTCTGCAAGTTTCTCCAATTCCAGTGCAAATTTCTTCATTGTCTTCCTGAAAGAAGAACAAAACACAAAGGATATACATGTATCCCCGTTAGACACAGCTTTTTTCTGTACAAAAAAATTGAACTTAAATATGCACAAATATATGATTTAGCAAATTAGTGCATGAGTTGTGATAAAGTTTGTAAACATAAATCTGAAAGATTTCATATTTTGCAAACTGAGTTTGAAAACTAACTTTGATCGATCATATTACTTTTTTTGTTTCAAATAAACCAAATATAAATATGTGAACATACTTTTGAGAGAAACCAAGATATCATCAAACTGAGTTTATTGGAGAAACGGAAATTGAAGGTAGTTAGTAAACCAAATATAGGCACATGTTTGGAGACTAAAAAAACCTTTTATTTTATATTTTTAGTTAGGTCTGATTGTAATCTAAGTTTTACCTCATTTTTACATTGAAATCCAGTTTGATATAAAAGAAGAAAAAAAGGGGAATTGTTTTATGAATTCAGTTTGTAAACTTTAATCCAAACACGTTTGTTTTTAATGTACTTATATGTGTGACCTGTATTCTTCATCAAGATCTGCGTTGTCTGAAACGTTGGAGACTGGAAGATGGCGCAGGAAAAAGGTGCTTTCCCAGTCCAAATCATTGATTTCTGATTGAACTGACTCAAGCCCTTTGCTGGCCACCATTTCTTTGAACCTTTGCTCCATAGTCTTCTTGTAGTGCTCTTTTGTGAGCCTCTCCACAGTGTCCATCAACTCAATGGATATCCCATGGTTCACCAACTTTGAAAAACAAAACCCACAAAATTAATAAATGCCTTTTTCACAAAAACAACACACATGCAAGAGAAAATTAAATTTTCTTTTGTGGGGGACAAAGTAATTAGTACCTCAAAGAAACCCCAGTTCTCACAGGCATCTTTTATAATCTCCATGGCTGCTGCTCTCTCTTCGGTGTTAAGCTTCCCCATGTCAACAACTGGAAAGTTTGCCATTTTCTTATTTCTTTTTCTCTCACTTTAAACAACTAGCTATGTGATTTATGATCAGTATATGCTGTGAGGAGTGCTGTTCTCAGAGTGCAATCTAATGTATTAATAGGCCTCAACTTACGGAGCAGCTAAGTACGCAAGAAATTTATTTAATTAAGAAAACGAGAAAAAGTTGTTCGGACGCATGTTGCATTATTATCTACAATACTTTTTTATTTATTTATATTTTCTACATATTTTGCTATAAGCTAAATCAAATCAAATTAAAGGAAGAGTAAGGAACTCTAACTCTTATGAAAAGTTTAAGAATATAGTTGAACAATAAACAAAGTATATGCTATAAAACTAAAACTCCCGTTTTTATTTAAAAAAAATAGTAAAATTCTTTCTTGCAAATGTGAAATGTTGATAATTTAGTTATTGAAAGAAGAAAATTTTTAATTTAATTCTTGCAAAAATGTGATAAATTAGTCATGGAGATAATTTAATGATAAATTAGTCCTAAATTTTGTAACAATATCAAATTGATTCTCGAAAATTATAATTTATTATTAAATTGATCTTTCAATATTATAAAATAATGATAAAATGATATTATAAATTTAATAACAGAATTAATTTATTAATTTATTGTACTTTTTACACGTTTAAAAACTAAATTTATATTTTCTATATTTTAAGGACCAATTTATTATCATATCACATTTTCATAAATAAATCTTGCTACTTACCTTTAAGAATAGTCTTTTTTTTTCCTCTACCATTAAATTTGGTTCAAACATCAATCAACTTCATCATTTTAAATGGAAGGCCTAAAACATTACAAATTTAAAATACGAGGAATATTGAATCAATAAAATTAATCAGTAAACAATGAATTGACAATGTTTTTATGTTTAAAAGATTAAAATGAATTTATACTCTCAAATTCACAATAATATATAAAAGAATTTAATTTAAATACAATGACACTGTAAAAGTTTTACTATCATTTAATTATAAGTTTTCATATATAATAAAATTGTTGAACTTTATAAGAACTATTTTAAGCATTATATTAAAAAAATTGTAATTGGATGACAATAAAGAATGTTGTATAAAAAAAACACAATTTGAATGTGATATGAACTGATAAAATTACACTTAAATTAATGTATCTCTATCTTACAAGCTGATCACGGCCTTTATATAGCTCCATATACACTCACATGAACTGTTCATTTCTTTTTTATAATTAGGTAGACAAATTTTTAACAATTTAATTAACACATGGGTATGCTGTGTGCAGCCAATATATTGAGTTAAAATGACTAACTTTTTAAGTTTGAAGGATGCATGTCTCATCTTCACTTCCAAAGAGATAATTTTCTTTTCTCGTTGATGAAGCATTGATGCTACTTTGAGTTGAAAATAATAGGATATAATCTTGTTATGTTGTAAAGAAATTATTAGGCAATTTAAAATCTCTATTTATTCATGGCCTCGTTCAATTTTTATATGATATGTATTTAAAAAAATATTTTATAAGAAAAAACTAATAATACTTATTAAATATCAAGTAAAGTTTAACGAGAACCATGTAGTTCAAGTGCACCCAATAATTTCTCCATTTTAAATGTGCTTATGACAGATAACTTTGTCACGTAAAAGTTTCATATTTATCTGTATCTCTTTACACATATTTATAAATATTAATAATTAAGATATTGCTTATTTAATGTCATAGACACAAAATTTCTGAGAAAATTTATTCCAAAAAAATAATGAGTTTTAGTGCATATAATGGTAAGTTAGGGGCTAAAATAATTACTTAATCTGAATTTTGAAGAAATTGCTGAGGAGAATGACTTGTTCAGAGATAGAGAGAAGGAGAGAGAGGAGAATGCTTTCACCATATGAGTTGTGCCACTTGAAGAATATAGAAGCAAGCCAAGTTGGGTGGGAAACATTAATATCGGGAAAAGGAAAAAGAGCAGATAAATAATTGGAAGGGAAGTTTAATTATCAAATTAGTTTTAAAAGACATAGCAGAAAAACTCGTGGAGAATGTATGTGTGCACATATTGATGGACCCCTACCATCTTTTGTCACTTGAAATTAATGTGACCATGTTCTTCGTTAAGAGTTTGTGTCATCTTCGGTTTTGGTAGGGTATGGGACCCTTGGGTGCGTGTTTGCTCTAATGCTCTCTTCATATCTGAATTAATTTGACCCAACCCCAAAAGCACAAGTGGCTACACCACCTTTCCTCTCACGCGCGCATCTGATCGATGTCATTTTCATTCGGGATTTTCTTTTTAATTTTCTCCTATTGTAACCCTCTTGTCTTTTTTCTTATCAGGAAGCATCGACATGTTAATGTAACTATGACGAAATAAAGATCTACATAGCCTCTCCTTTGTATACATTCTATAAAGGAAAGACATCAACCTTAGCTTTAGATCGACATCATGATACTAAAATCAATTATCCTCTCGTCTCAATTGATTATTCTTTAACTCGACAAAATTATGACGAAGAATCGCGTAATAATTATGTTATTTAAACAACTCTAATCACGTAGACATGTATAGGTGCGGTTTTCATACGCAAAACATTATTTGATATCACATATATACTAATCAAATAACTTAACTTCCCACTAATTGCAGTAGTGTATTGATATTTTTCTTTTGCCAAGAGTAGTATTTACATATGCATTAATGGCATTAGCATGCATCAATCTCTACCTCGTCAAAAGATTATCGATCATCTATGAAAGCTCAGTTGTCAACAAACAAATATGGAGATATCTAAATCAAATTAGATATGTGCAGAATAGATTTTGCTGGTTGTTGAGTACTCTACCTCCTGGAATCCAGAATGATAACTTCTAAGGTGTAAATAGTTTGTATTGACTAACAGTGTTTAATAAAATTTTCTATCTGAATTATCTAAGATATTATTTATAATATTGTGTTTTGGCATGTGTATATAAAGGATGTTTTTTAGGCAATAGTCAGAACGTACTAATTACATGTAAAGTATGGAAATTACTAAAATGTTTTTTGTTTTTCTTAACAAAGTTTCTTCTATAGGCACAGTTAGGAATTAAATTTTAAACATATATACTTAAAGGATTTATCTATATTTAGTTTACGAATTTGTTAACATATTATTTATATATGTTGATACTACATCAAAAAACAAGAATTTGGTAATGAATAATGGTTCGATAACATCCGATGAAATAGCTAGAAAAAGGAAACGTCATCGTCGTTAATACCGTTCATGGCATGAGATCGATGCATGTATATGAGCACACCTATGCTATATAGCTTTTTCTCGTTTTATTATTCGTATTTGGTGTAATTAGTTAACCAGAAGTCACTTATAGATGAAATAGAAAAAGGAAATGTCATCATCCTTAATATTGTTCATTGCATGAGCTAGATCGATGCATGTATAAAGGAGCAAACTTCTTAAAGCTAGCTTTTTCGTTTTATTATACTGATTTGGTAACCAGCTGAGAAACTTATGGCGATAAATAGAATTTGAAAGTGATCATACAACAAGAACCAAAATTAAAAATCATAATTAATTAAAATACAAAGAAAAAATTGACCAGTGACCTCATTATGATGGATACGCTAATATAAAGATTAGGCAGCAGCCACCAAGAGGGTCCAAAAATGACACAACATAAGCCATCGCTCGAGCGTGCATGAATTTGGCGGCCCTAAATTATATTTTTGGAAATGCAATATTATAAAAAGCCTACTCATATTAATTATTTCCTTCTTTTTTTTCCTTCGGTTATTATAGGAAACATGAACTTTTGTACGTTATGTTATCCCAGTCCTTCTAACGACAACACAGATACGTAATATCTACATGTGCCGATAGAAAGAAGAAAAAAAAACGTAATATCTACACGTTTTCTGGCACGTCAATTGACTTGATTTTTTTTTTGTTTGTTTTTTTTTAACGGAAATTGACTTGATGATCTGTTTATGTCTACTTGCTTTGTTTAATGGATTTATGCATTTTTTTCAATTAAAGGCGCGTTTTATGTGTGCTATAAAAAAAACCGAGCACCTTAGTTCATGTGATATATATATATATATATATATATATATATATATATATATATATATATATATATATATATATATATTTTGTATGTAAATAGTTCTATGTATAAGTTATCTTGTAATTTCAAAGTACCTCTTGTATTAGAAGTAATGCATTTATTTTATGAATATATATATATATATATATCATTAAGAAACTAAATATAAGAGTATTCTAATCCATTTAGAAGTATGACTAAATCATACGGATAAAGATAGATAATTAATACAATCAATACACCAATTTGAAAAGGAGCAATGATTTATCTTGGCCTTGAATTATATCCACGATTTAAACTTTATCAAGTTAAAATATTTTTTTTATTTGGTTGATAAAATAAGTAATTAATATATATTTTTTTTATTAGTTGTTAAATAATATTATATATATTACATGTAGAAATAGCCTAAATTAATATGTTAAGATATGACTTTAGCATGCAAACACATACAATACACATTACAGATATAAACAACTATGTCTAGTAAAATTAATTTAAAGTTGAAAAGTTAATTAGTTAAAAATTGTTTGGTTGAATTTTTTCTTTTTTATAATATACCTAATATAGGGGTAAGTAAGAGACGAGTTTATTCTAATCCATGCTTTGACTTGAAATTTTAATCAGATCATTTATTTAAATTTGATCTCCACTAGATCAAGATTTGAAATTTATGGGACAAGATCGAGTTAATCCAATTTTTTAATGCAATATACCAATATTAACATTATAAGATTGTAGCATCTAAAATTATTTTAATAAAATTTTACTTATAAGAAAAAGCATCTAAAAATGTTTATAATTAAAGAAAAAGTTATAAGTTAGCAAAAGAAAAATGTATAATTTTATGAGAAAAATTGTTTATCGATAAAATGTCTATATTTTATATTTAGATAAACATGCATATAAGCTATTTGACTAAGGCCTAAATTTAGTGGAACAATATTGGTACTATCCTTCTAAAAAAAGTATAAATAAACATGACTGCCATCCACACTATACACTATATCTCCTTGACACCTTCCCATCCAAAGGATCAGATCGAAATAGAACTATTAGAAAAGTTATTTTTTTTTTATCAGTATTTGAAAAGTTAATTTAGCAAAACGAACATAAGACAATATATTATATATGTAACTATATATATGTAATTGATGCATCATGTTCTATTAACCTCTTTTTAACACCTTTTTTGTAATGTTTTATTCTCAATTATATTAGAGGCAACAACATTATATCATACCTCCCGGAAAAACCAAAAAGCAAAAGGCATGCCATTGAAGGGGGTTACCGAACGTGTGAAGTAAAAAGTATGGTAAATCGTCATTTTTTTAAAAATATGAATAACATTAATAAATTCATTCTGTTATTATTCATTATTGTTAATGAAATAATCTACATGATATATTTAGAGATAAATTTGTCAATATTTTACACATTTAAAGATAAATTTGTCAACGTTCTACCTAAAATATAATTTAATTTTCATCTTCTCCCTTTCTTAATCATTATAAACATAAAATTACAATAAACATTTAAAAAATTAGGAAAGCAAACATAAGTTAGAATAAACATAATATTGATTAATAAACATAATTTGTCTATTGTTCTAAAATTTCTATTATAATAACATTAGATAGTGACAAAATCAAGTTGAGTCTCATTTTTTTTTAAGAATTAATTTAATGGCTGTACATTTTTGTTTAAGTCTTATATTTTGGGTAATGTATTGTCACATTAGAAATTTCAAAGAGAAAATATGAGATAGTATCTTACCCAAAATATGATACTCAAACAAATTAAAATACACAGTCATTAAGTTAATCCTTACAAAAAAAATAATACTTAATTTAATTTTGTCATTATCTAATATTGTCATAATAGAAATTTCAGAATGATGGATAAATTATGCTTATTAATCAATATTATTCTTATTATTATGTTTGTTTTTCTTTTTTTAAGTGTTTGTTGTAATGTTAAGTTTGCAACTATTAAGAAAAGAGAAAAATGAAGATTAAATTATATTTTGGATAAAACGTTGACAAATTCGTCTTTAAATGTGTAGAGTGTTGACAAATTCATCTCTAAATGTGTCATTTAAACTCTTTTATTAATGATAACTGATAAAAATTAATAAATAAATGAATTAATCATACTTTTTTCACTTTTAAAAATAAAAAATTTTATTTTTATTTTTTAAAAAAATTATTAACATTTTATATATTAAAAAATAAAAATAACTATTTATCCTAGATGGTGGCCAGGACTGACATTATAATTGAAAAAGGGATCAATTAACGTGTCTGAACTCGTGATGAAGAAGTACAACACATGCATTGAGAGATTTCGGAAAATGTTTTCCACTTTAATGATGACGATCTAAATCACTTGTCAGCTGGCTCTTTTACCCAGCTGGGGTAGATGCATTATAAATTTAAAAATAAATGTTATAACTTAAACAAAATATTTTCCAAATTTGTGTAAGTTGATAACTGGATTGTCAATCAATGTCTTTTTTTAATTTGTGGGAATCAACAATGTTATTGTCGACTTATATTTTTCTCTTTTTTACTTTTTTCTCTTAAAATTGGAAGTTAACGGTTTATATATATATATATATATATATATATATATATATATATATATATATACATATGAATTTCTTATCGTATATATCATTATTTTTTAGTATAATTATGTTAATAAATTATAACTAAATATTGTCTTAAAATATATCATATCTAACTTGTTAACATACTCATATTAAAAATTAAAATTAAGGATGTGTAATTAGCAAATGCTAGTGAAATTTATTAATATGTCAAATACTGTTTGTTGTATATTTGTGTTAGCATAACAAATTATAATTAAAAAATATCTTAAAATATATTAATGATGTAATTTGTTAACACATTTATACTAAAAATATAAGAGTGTATGTTCAAATCATATATATATAGAGAGAGACAAGAGGAACAGTTTACTAAACATGCTCTTAAAACAATTTTATATTGTTATATAATCAACAATCAAAGTTAATATATCTTTAAAGATAATATTTATAAAAATTAATAAATTTACCCTACACATTAATTTATGATTCACCATATATATTCCAGAATCCATATTACTGCAAACCACACAATCCACCAAACCTTCTAAGATTCCTTCCCTGATAAACCATACACATGCTGTAAAAGATGGTTCCTACTACAATCTTGAGGCATGACTACCAGAGTTCCAAACCAGCTATAACAACACTGTTTCCATATAGTAGAAGAAAAAGGATAAGAGAAACATAAGATGACAGGTAGACTTAATAAAGATAAAATACGTAATTTCAGCCATAAAAAAAATTAAGCTATGGTTGATATAATGATGCATATATACATGATTTGTTTTGATACCAATACACATGATTTGTTATGTATATATATGTAACATCAATATTGATTTTCTTTTTAATAACTACGATTTCTTACTTTATTCTCTAATAAGAGTTATTCACTTCATATTCTAAACAAGAAAATATATATGTGAAAAATCTAAAGTTAATTATAATATTAACAACTTTTTTTGAATTAATAATTATTATTGCACTTTATTTTCCAAAGTGCACTATGCCACTATCCTCACTTTAGGAGAGTCAAATCCTATTATTGAATATTAATATGTAATGAATCATTTCCTAACCGCGAGGTTATCATACACAAAATAAAAATAATATTCTCTATAATTTATCATATAAATTTTTAGACCATAATTAATCCGGCCCAAAAAGTTTAACAAAAATCAAATATCCCCTCAACTATCCATTCCTTTGTCTTCTCTGCTTTTCAATTCTATAATAATTGTTTTCTCATCTCTCTCTCTCTCTCTCTCTCTCTCTCTCTCTCTCTCTCTAAGCTTTTATCCTTTGTTTATTTTAAGGATTTATCTAATTAACTCCAACTAAAATTAGGGTTAAACAACCTCATGTTACATGGCTCAGTAAAATTAGAATAACAATATTAAAAATTGAACCCACTTGTTTAAATTTTTTTATACATTAAATTTTGAGTAACTATATATTCCTCCCATTATATTTTACTAATTTTAAATTCTGCCCACTTTTAGATTTAGGGCTTTTTTTGTATACAATTGTTTTTATGCCATCTCTTACAAAAAAAATGATGAGATCTAATTTTTTTCATCCCGTCTTGCATCCGTGGAAGAAAATGATGACAACACAGGCTACTGCTTACGCACTGCCATAAAACTATCCACCTTCCATCACCAATTTAACAAGCATAAATGACTTATGATTTTTATATACCTTACCTTAATATGTTTAATGCTTTAATTACACTTAAAAACGCAATGAACGTGTGTAGGATAATATATATCACAGGTTCATATGTGTATGAAAATAGATGGGTTACTCTGTTAAGGGGTAGACGATATAATAATACAGAGTAATTTTTTCAACTTTACTTGGAAATTGTTTAGTTCCAATTTGCCGTTATATTCAAACGTCTCTAAACTAGTAGAGCATGCCATTGGGGGGAACAATTAGACACGATGGTGCAAAACTACAAGATGTTGGCGTACGATTGAAGAGTGTAAATACAAGTGTTATTGAGAAGGTGAAAGAGAGATTATGCGATGATGAAGATGATGAAAAACAAACACCACATAGAAGCCAAAAGGTATAAATATTGAGGAAATATGTAATTAGTAAAAAAATAATAGGAAAAGTATATAACTATTCAAAAAATTGTGTATAAAAAAAACTCATAATACAATTGTTTTAATTTTATTGGACCACAGATTATTTAATCTCATTTCTATTTAGGATAAATTAGACCGTCCCTTGTTTTAAAGGAAAAGAAAAGGAAATAATAATTTTAATTTTGATATCTAAAATAAACTTTTTTTCTCCTTTTTTTTAACCGAATAAAGGGAATATATTTTGTATATTTTTTCTTGAGGACAAAGGTAATCCATTTAACCAAACATTGACAGTGTTTGATGGAAATAATTGGTGACTATTTTTAATATCAGAGGCGGAATTAGGGGGGGCTAGGATGGGTCACCATCCCCTCTAAAATTTGAATGAAAAAAAGAAATATATACTCTATTTATTTATTGGGTGAAAGTCTTAGGAGGATACTCAAGTGGGCTTGTATCAAGGATGCTGGAATTGCAAGTTGGGTTTTATGTGCTCCAATATATTATTTTGGGTTGTCCCTCTTACTAGTTAGTATCCCGTCTTTGGTCTTTTTTATTGTTAACAGGATTATTTTTTTAATTTCCTAACTAAAAGCTTGAAGAGGAAGGCAAGTAGGCAATGACTCATTCTCTACCTCTGCTCCCACTCCCTGTCCATTAGGTGCCTGTCCAATCCTCCTCTTCTATGTTTCTTCATTCTGTTATACTTTATATGTTTCTTCTTCATGTAAATTAGGTTTAACTATGTCATGTGACTTTGACATTTTGCTTTTTCAGGATTCAGATTGTGGAAACACCCTCTTAATTTTTCTTGAAGAGCTTGTTTAAGGATAAGTTTGTTGGAAGAAGATGGGCTTCCAGTTCCAGAAACAATGTGAGAATTTTTTTATTAAGCCATCTAGTTTTGAGTTCTGTTTGAGCTTTACATTCTTAAACATTCAGATTTGATTAATTTATCAACTACATCTGAATTATGTCAAGGGATAGCAAGAACTGGAAAGTCCATCATTTACTCTTTTATTGATAGAGTGATTAGACTTGTACTCACTCTTCTAGTTTCTACAACAACTACTAAAAGATCTTTCTCAGTTATGAAGATAATCAATACCAGACTTCGAAATAGAATGAAATATCAATTTCTTAATGATTCTTTAATTACATACATTGAAAAATAAATTTTTTTGAGTTTTAGCATAGATTCAATTATAGATGATTTTAACAATATGAAAATACATAAAATAAGAGTCAAGTGAAGTGATCTTAATTTCTGTAATAGATTTTTTTAAAATTTTTTGTATATTAAATTTATATTATTTTTGAAGTACTTTTATTTATGATATAATTTTTTTTATATTCGTACTTCTGAGTAAAATTCTTGCATTCGGCATTGGTTTTCATACGTGTGTTTCATGCTTTTTAGAGCGAGTGACTTCTATTCTATACGTCCTCCATGACAACTTGAGCATACAAGCAAACAAAGAGCCTCTTGAGTTTACCTGCTACTACATAGTAGTCACTGACAATTAATGTTGCTTTTCTACATGCTTTACTAGACAATGTGCTATCTTTTCTTTTCGACCAAAAAATGATATGTCTTTCAACTACAGAAAATATATATAATAAACAATAATGGGATATGTTGTCATTTTTTGCGAGTTATTTTATTTTTATAACATTTTTTAAGACTTTTTAAGAGATAGAGGTTAACCAAAAATTATCTGAAAAAATATTGTAAAACAATACCTAATGGAGTAGGATATAGATTGACGGACAGTATGTTTTAGAACAAAGTGAAAAAAAACTATAAGTTTGATGGATGATTAAACTCATTAATAATTTTATATTCCAATCGTTTACTTATTTTAGTCTTTTTCCTCATCTTTTCTCCCTTTTTTCTTTCACTCTTCTTTTATTTTAGTTTTTTTTATCTCTCTTTTATCTTATTTTTGATTTATCATTAGGTTCATCTATCACCAACCCCAATTAACTTAGATTAAAAGTGCTGTTAATGTTGATGTATCTCTTTCCATTATATTATATATTTTCTCTCAATTTTTTCTATTTTACATTTTTCCTTCTCATATTATATTGTCTACTAGCCAATACAAAGGCATGGGCTGCAAAGTGACGGGAATTGGATTCATCAACTTTCGGTCTTGATTCACATGCAATGTTGCTTTCTATAGTGGCAGTGGCAGATTGTGTCTCCTCCTGTGGAGAGATAATTAATTTTCAGACAATAAAGCATTAAAAATAAAACATGAAACAACATATAAAATACAAAAGGAATTATAAGATGGGTTTAATGGTTGAGGGAATAACTAAAAAAGAGATGGTAAGTTCGAATTTTGTCTTACTAACAAACTAACTATTAATATTTAATTTTAAATGAAAAACATAAAAAATACCAATAGGAACTTGAATCTCCAGAGGGGTCTTTTGCTAAAGCATGGGAGCTTAAACAGTTAGCAGAGAATTTAGAGTATTAAAAAGGAATGTTGAAAAATAACACGAAGCTAAGCACGCCTGTAGTCCCACAAATCTTTCTTTCTTTTCTGATGTCATTCCAATAAAGGGATCTTGTTTGATTAGTGGAAAGAGGAAAGGATAATTGATTAATTATCGTAACTTGGACTGAGTAGTTTGAAAGAATATATAGGTGGGTCATTTCATATCAATTTTGATTAGAACTCAAATTGCTAGCATCTGCAATTACCATCCAAGCTTTAGGTTGATCTGGACTATCATGGTACTCGAGAAATTTTAAAGATTTAACAGGATCTTATTCCATTCTTAGTCATCGTTCGTTGAACAGGTGAATGTCTTTCCAAATGTGAAGTGGTAGTGAATACAAACAAGCCATCGAAAATGACCAGGCAAACCGCAATTGTAACAAGCTACAACTATATATATAATTTGTAAAATTTATTTAAAATTTTAGAGTTCAAATGGTATAAAAATGGATTTATATTTCTAATATTAATAGTTTAATTTGCTTTCTCGTTTATATTTTATGTTAATATTATCCTTGTATATTGAATTTTAAAATTTTATTAGAAAAATTTATTTAATATGTCACATTATAGGTCTATAATACCATCAAATAATGTTTAATTTACTATAATGTAATTTATAGTGATTTTAAATTACAGCTGGTGTACTTAATGTTTGAAGTCCCAGTATATCAACACTTTTGTCTCAACAACTACATTTCATATTTGTTTATGAATGTATCTAATGAAAGAGTGTCTCTTATATATGTGAGAGTAAGAAAATAAATGATGACTATTAAATTTTATCATTAATAGTTGAGATTAAAAACAATATAGTTAAATGACTTTTAAAAAATACATGATTTCCTTATATAGTTATATGACATTAAATTTGAACTATTCTTATGGTTGGTATAGATTTTATTTGCTCTCTCTCACAAAAGAAAATACCTTTATCACTAGCTATATATGTCTTCAACATTTATTATGAGTTTGTTTAAATAAATTTTACCATAAACACTTGTACTTGTAAACGAAGAAACTAAGAAAAAAAAACTCTAGTTATAAGTAAAAATTAGTTTATTTTTCATTTTCTTGTTTTATAAGTGTTTCTTGAAATTTTTATCTGCTATAATATTTATCTGCAATTTCTTATAATATTAAAGTTTCTGTGAATTCTTTATATTAAAATCTTGAATTAGGTAATCACCATAAACCTCTTTCCAACTAATTCGATCCCAATGAAAATGAAATCATATATGCATGATGAAATGAAATCATATATGCATGATGTATGGTGTCATTTCATGTCTAAATCATACTAATAATATATGGATTCGGCATAGATTTAACGCCTTTAATTAAATTGGATTACGCAGATTTTATGTATAGTTGCAGGGAGATGATCACACATGTGGAAGCAGGATTATAAAATAAATGACCACGTATATCGCCAATGGTTTATGTCGTACTTTGTTTCTTGTTCAAAATTCCTTGAATTTGTTCCTGTTTATCTGATTTGTGAATACCAATTTGAGACCTACAACAATCGGTTAGTGTTGTAATCATGGACACCCAAGACATTAATAAAGTGCATATATCATCAACAAATATCCTCTGGCGTGCAAGGAATTTTCATATTGCGGGACTCTTCCCGAGAGTGGTATTGAGCATTGAATTTTCTTTCCCTTGTCGTTGTAAATGTTGTTAGGATTCCATATCCTGCATTATATATTTTCATTAATTTTATTTTATTTCCCACATAAATATTTAGTATTGGTTAGGTGACCGAAAAAATACCCAATAGAGGAGCATTCTGGTGAATACCAATTATCTGCACGTACATGATATGCTGTTCAGTGGAGCCCTCTAAGCCTTTTATATGCATGCCTTACTTCCTTTTCTCATTTCCATATATGTGGGCCTTTAACCGGAATATGTTAATAAGCAATCTTTTGTATAGAGCTTTATAAAAGAAGTACACTTCTATATTGTCCTCTCCTGTGGTGATTCAGTGAATATATTCGGTAACAGGATAAATTTTTCCTTTCAAATATATGTATAGAAAATTAAGTTGATACTCCTTAAACTAAGGTTCAATTATATGCTTAATTAATATTCTCTCTTGTTTAACTTTACTAAGACTTCCTGATATATAACATCATAACATTGAGTATCTATCATGTTAACGCAAACATTTTCCTGATTTGTAACAAATATATCTCTTCATATATTAATTAAGAGGATTTAATTGAGTATATTATCACTTAAGAAGGATTTCCTACTATCATCCTAAAAAATAAAGAGGATTCAAGAAAACTAATTGAAGACATACATTAATCATTTTGGAGAAATGATCTGTGCATATATTTTATCTTCGATCACACTTTAAAGAATTTCATGCATGGACGGGTAATTTACGGTATTCTGTTGAGCTGTAAGCTCTATCTATATTATTTTGATAATGATATATCAGTTTAAATGTTTTGGTTGAATGGTATGTGTATCACTAATATAAATTACAAAATTTCGTCGTCTGTGTTATTATTCCAAACGAAAGCTAGCTTATGCATGTAGTCATATTCATCCCTTTTGGAATCTGTATGTTTCTATTTCATAAGTTAAAATCTCGCTTCCCATTAACGGGAATATATTCACATTTTGATAGTGTGATAGGCATTCAGATTCTTACCACGACTATGTCTGGAGTCTTAAAATTCTGAATTTTTTTTGTCATATATACCATACGATCGAGAATCGAATCATGCATTTATAATGCATGTTTTGAAGAGCTCCACTAGACATCCATAAACATACTCAAATTGATTTGCTGCCATCATACAGTGGCCATTATAGGGAATATAATCATAAACCCAATAAGGTTATTCTTTTGGAATATATACAGGACGTGGAGTTGTATATTTTGAAGCATCGAAGCAGACTTTAATTTGCACTTAAAAACCAAACGACTTGAAACAGAAGATAAGAGTGATTCCAATCACTTCTAAACAAATCTAACACTTGTACCAATCGAAGAATCCTAATTTGAATTATTTGAGAATGTCAATTTCTTACTTTGTGAAAGTTCTTCTATTAAGTGAAGGTTAATGAATAATGTTACATCATCATCTTCATTATTCTGTTACTATACATCCGTGTAGTCCCTGTTTTCGTCAACCAAAAGTTATATAAATTGTAAACTACAATATAATTAATTTTAACAAAATATGAACTTCAATATTTAAATACTACTAAAAAAACACTTTTCACATACATTTTCATTTTATATCAGTTACTTGGAAATCGATATAAAGTAAGCGAGACAATGATGTTTTGAGATATTAGAGTTGACATTTTGAAGTATTAATTTCTAGATCGGTTCTAAGACAACCGATGCTAAACGTAAATTTGAAAATTTTGATAACTTTCTACCTAAGTTGTACAGAGAACTAATTTAGAAAATAAATTCTAGATTGATTCTTCATACTGCCGATAAATATTATTGATGTATTTTTCAGCTCTTGAAATTTTTAACAAGACTTTTGGATAGATTGTAACGAGAACTAATATATATATATAAATATTTTTTTATCTAAAAATTCATCAAAAGTTTTCTAAATTCAGTATCACACTTATATTTTCATTTTTACTCTAATTCTTAACCAGACATTCAATGGACATTGAAGAATAAGTGTTACCAATATATTTAGAGAAATGTTAACAATTGATTTTTTAAAGCACATCCTTTTTTATTGGTTGAAATTGATTTTAAAAATAAAATTTTGTGATTCTCACATCTTATTTAAAAAATTTCACTTATAATTGTGTAGTATTCAATAAATTTTAACTAATATGAGAGAGTATTAGAAAAAACGTGTTTCTAGCACTCTTTATATATTCATTCAATTTATTTTTGACTATCGGATTTTTTAAAAATATTTTTATTTATTTATTTTTCATTCACAAAGTTTAATATCACATAAATTACTCATTTATCAATTATACGTTTACTTATTTCCTAATCTTTAATTAATTTCCACATGCATTTATTGTGAAATAAATAAAGATTGTGAAATAAATAAAGAGAGTAAAATAGAAATTTTCACAATTAAAAAATTATTACATTTCTAAATTTCTATCAAATAATCTTAAACAACAGATAAGAAGCATAATATGAAGTATTTATTAGCGGTTATGTTTAACAAAATTGTGTTGCATGCTGTTCCTTTTTACTTCAATTGTGTTAATGACTTGTTATAGTCAGACCGTAAACATGATTTAAAAGATTAACAAATTTTAGTGACTTGCGCCAACATGCAAGTGTGATTACGTAACTCCTCATCTAGTTGTGTGTTTTTATTAATTAAAGCGTGTGATTCTCTTATAAGAATTTCTCATTATCAAAACACCATATTTCTGAGTGGAGTACATGCAAATCTTTAATCTGATCGAACCTGTTTTGCAAAGCAATCATTTAGGCAGTTTTATATTACTTTGTAATGTTTATGGAAGAAAAGGCTAATTCATTGAAGAAAATTTTCGTCCTCGTGCATGCATGTATTTTGTAGTACGATAGTTTTCTAAAGAAGACAGACATGAAATGATTGCATCCAATGGCTAGAGCCTTAGGGCTAATTTCAACAACTGGGTTGAATACAAAGAATATTCAAATTTGGCAAAAACAGCTGATAGGGACTGTTGTGTGTACGAGTCGATCACAGTCACTGTCTATATAGCATGCAATTAATAACCCAAAGTTTTGGAGCTCTTGTGCATCAGAAATATTAATAAGATGAGTAGCTAGCTAGATACATAAGTACACCGATAAGTATGATGCAAAAGATGAGGATAGGGATTCTATAAGCGAGCGATCAGACACATGTGCAAGTATTGAGAGAAAGAGACATTACGTTTCGGAGACCACATAATTGGAACAAAGAGCCAAAAGCCCTTTTAAACTTTCTCGACTTCAACTTATGACATGTTGCAGACTACTACTGAGGACGCTCCACTAAGGAGTAAAATAATAATAATAGTATAACCAAAATAATTAAAGGCATCCACGTTCAAATATGTGCTTCTTTGCACCAAAAGAGGAAAGAGATATCTACTTTCAAACTCAGTAGGGGGAATTATATACTTCTCCACACACTATCGTACGTGCTTTTCCACTTATGGTGCCTATGTGTTTATCTGTTCACAATAAATTTCTATATAACTTAATTAATTTTATAAAATGTTACATTTTTATATTGAGGGATGTTAATAAAATTTAGCATTTGTAAAAGATCATTAGCAATATGAGTTTTGTTATATTTGATGACAATTAAATTCAATTAATGTCATTTCGATTCCATTGCACAGACTTAATTTGATGTATATTGAATATTATGAAAAACGATTTATGTAGAAGAAAAAAGTGTTAGTTTAAATTCATCTTCTATCATGGTGAAGGGGCCGGTAATGAAAAGGAAGAAAATTATGGATAATTAAGAAAAATAAATCAATTAACTGTTAAGCAGGAAATGATGTTTTAGCTTCTCCTCTCTTTCTGGGTATGTTGTTGTGTTTCTGTATTCTCAGCATTTATGAAAACTAGTGAATTACTTCCTGTTGTCTGCTTTGCCAATTTATCCTCATTTTCTGTCTTAAAATACTATCATTTATACATAATTCCTTTAATTAAGTTATGCGTATCCATTTCAAACTTCATATTTTTTTTCTATCTATTAAATTGATTGTATTGTGTAACCACGCACGCTCATAAGTTTTAGTTCTTTAACTTTGTTTTTGATACGATAAAGACTATTTTGAACCAATTTTTACGTGTTTATTAAGTCCCTTTCTAGATCATTATAATGACATATTCTCTCATCATGGTACATTTAGGGAGATAAAAACTTAAAATGGGCTTAGTTCACAAGTGAAAGGGTCATATTTAGATTAATTTTTTAATTACAAATATTTTCTACCAAAAGTTTTCTTATTCAAGTTGGGAAAAAAACATTATAAATAACAAAACTTTCATTCAAAATATTTTAATTAATGTAATACATATTTATTACTCAGACTTAAAACCATTAATTAAACTGAAATAACTCTTCAAACTCAATACACTACAAAAAAATCGTTGATTTCCGACGGACAAAATCCGTCGCTAAACCCGAAAATCTGTCAAAAAAATAGAATTTTCGACGGACAAAAATCCGTCGGTAAAATGCTCGTCTGAAATTTTAGGCGACAGATTTTTTTTGTCCGTAGGTAATCATCCGTGGGAAATTTCCGACAAATAAATCCGTCGGAAATACACGTAGAAGTGCTTTCTACGTTGACACCTTCTAAGACGGTTTTTAAAATAACCGTTTTAGAATGTCCTTTAAAAAAAAAACCAAATTGTATTTTTTTTATTCAATGCTTACACACCAATTCTTTATGGAATATATATATATTAAAAAATTGTTAATAGGAAAACCATCAGATAATGAAAGCAAAAAATAAACATAATAATAAGCACAAATGTTAAGGAAAACCATCAAATTTTCGACATTGGTTCCATCCAACACTCTAAACGATAAACTGAATCTCTTACCATTTTTAATCCTTCCTTCTTAATACATCAAGTATAAATTTAACTCCTTATCTATAAAAATATATAATAAAATTATGGACAATTTTCCACCAAGAGATAAACACTCCTACTGAATCCATATCCAGAAACAAATAGGAAGCAAGAAACAAATATTTATATTAAAATTAGTATATATATAAAGAACTATCTTAATTAGTGAATGTCACGGATAACTTAATTACCCTATCAATTTGGAAACTGAAACTATAATGATTTTATTACCTCAAGAAAAAAAACACTCAAAAGGAGTATGGAGTAGACCTACTATCTTATTCCAATCATGACCCTAAGTTAAGCAAACACAAATATAAAAGTCAACTAGACTGAAATCACTGAATGATATTTTCTTTTTTTCTAAGTGGTTTGATGCATGAGCCAACTTTTTCATTTTTCTATCACTAATAATTCAACTTAGAAGATGGCATGTTGCTTTGCTGTCTCATGAGCCTCCTAACTCCAACTCGCAGCTCTCCATTTTCACCCCTAGAATATGCATACAAGAAAAATAAAACCACAATCACCAATACGGAGGAGCAAAAAGCAATGAAAAATATGCAAAGTACTTTGTCTTGCCCTCAAGATGAAAAATATGAAAAATATTCAAATAGTTGGCTTCTGCAACATCACAGATATCATGATTTCTTAGCATACCAATTAGTAAGAGAAATGTTAATTTATACAACATATTTTAAATTAAAAGAGAATTTAGTTTGAGTGTGAGTCAAAATTCTCAGAATTATGTTAAAACTCCCAAGCAAATCAAGTTTCTAAGGTAAATCGAGGCATGACTATTTATAATAATAATCTTGGCCAAATGTTCGGTTCCTCAAAGCCAATAACCCTCCAGATTCAGGGTTCTTAAGATAATACATGAAATAACTAGAAATCACCAAGTATAGTCAAAAACAGAATCTATAAGTTAATGAAAAGTAGAATGAAACATAACAATTTACTGCTACCTCTACAATTCTTTAACATGAATTCCTCAACCTTTAACATAACACTTGCATCAATCCATCAATTCATCAATCTACAATTGTATCAGTAAAAACTAACAACAAAAAATAATGAAGCAGAGAAAATCCCAATACCATACCTTACTAACAACGACATAAGTCCAGTATACACAAGTAAAGTTTGGAAAGTTGAGCCAATATCTAATTATAGCCCCCTGGAGTAGAGAATCATATGTATAATTATCTCTTCCCAAAGAGTCACCAGTTAGCTCAACTAAGCCAACCTGACTCCAAACTTATATTAGTATTAAATTTATATCCTAAGCCAATTAAAACTTCAAATATTAGTTTACTTCTAGAATCCAAGTATCAGTTTGTTATATGATGTGGTTTAATTTTAAAATAAAAAGAAAGTTAAAAAAAAAAAAGAGAGAGAATAGAATCTGTGATATTTGAATGAGGACAAGTGAAACATATGTCACACTAAATTCTACCTTTATGAATAATAGTTTAACCAAAACGATAAAGCTTACAAAATAATAGTTTTATTGGTCTTCTTTAATCCTTTTTTTTTATTTCTGTAATCTATTTCAATATATATTGACTTGGCTTTCGAAATTGGGCAACGTGAGTTAATCATAATCATGATATAAGTATATTAATTCAGCAAACAATTGGTATATGATTGACTAAAAATATGAAACATACATATATATATATATATATATCATAAAAATAAGAGGATCTATTTTGAGATGAATATCTAAAACTTTAAATATTTATAAGAACTAATAGTTATTGTAATGTTAAATTATTAAGTAGCAAATAGCAATACAGTTTATTAAAAGGATAATATTGTGCAACAATACCTATATTATGATTATTTTCTAAAATTTTCATTCCCAATCACTTCTTTACTCTGCCAATAACCACACACAAGCCCACCAGTTACTCATTAGATCCTAATTTTCATTCCTAACATGCACAAATGTAAAAGCTAGCCAAAATCTTAGAGAACCCCACATTCCAGATTTTCAGTACGGTCAATTTTAAAATAGGATGATATGGAGATTTTTTTTCCACCTTTTTTCTAGAGATTTGACATTATCAATATAAGTTCAAGCTTTCCCTCTTAATAAACTTTTCCAACATATTATTTTTCAAAAAACAAAACAAAACAAAAAACTCACTGATCATATCCCCATCGTCTTCAGTTTCACCATCAACTTCTCCCTCCCCTATGCATGAACACAAAAAGTCAAGCTTTTCCTCTTAAAAAACTTCCTAACATATTATTCTTAAAAAAAATAGAGAAAGAAAGAAACTCACTGATCCAGTCCTCATTGTGTTCATTTTTACCATAAGCTTGTCTAGTTTTGCTTATCCTCATACATCGTCTCATCCTCTTAGTCAATAGTAAATACTGATCAAATACTTGCTCAAGAAAAAAGAAGAAGCAATTGGCTGAGATTTTAGTTTGAAAAAATGTGACTTTTTAAACAGTTAAGTCGCCAGGCCAGAGCATTTACAGAGAGAATAACAATTTTTTATGAACGATGGGTATATTAATACCTTGATGTTAGTTTGAGTTAGAATGAATTCCCCAAGAGATGGATCAAGGGTGAAACCATTAACACCACTTCCAGTGCTTAACACAAGCTGTAAAGTATCCCAAATTAGCAATTATAATACACTTTAAATTTTAGAATGAATTCAAAGAAAACTTAAACTCAGTCCACAGGTGCACAGAAAACAAACAAACAAATATTCATACTGAGAAAATGTATTAGCATCTATCATTAGTAAAAATTAATCAGCAACTTGTACTCCCCTCTAAAATTTATCATAATCAGAGGGAAAAGATGACTAAAAGAAGAAGGAAAAATCTGTTTTAAGGGAAAAAGACAAAGAGAGTTTTAAACAAGGACTTAATTTATCATACCGTGCAAGAGCTTTCATACATACAATAACCAGCTGCCAACATGTTCTTCCCTGGTTGCAAAACATCTTCAATGGTTGGTTCATGGTCTTCTTTTATCAAATAAATCCCAAAGTCTGATATTTTCGGATACATCTCATCATCTAGTAAGATGTTGCTTGCTTTAATATCTCTATGTATAATCCTTAGTCTTGACTCTCTATGAAGATAAAGTATTCCTCGAGCTATTCCTTCAATTATGTTGAAACGTTTTTTCCAATCTAGTATTTTCCTTTGGAGTGGATCTACAAAACAATATAGAATACATGAAAATTAAGACCAAATTAAATATTTTATATATAAATGTTAAATAGTAAAACATTCTTATTTTAATTGTAAAAGTAGCATGTCAAGAGCTTAATAGTTTAAAAGAACTTTTAATCAATCTTATGTATTTGGTATACAATATGAAAGCACGTGACTTGAATATTGCTTTATATGTACTTTTGGTGCTATATTCTGATAAAGGAACAAGCAATGTAATTTACATATGTCATGTTCTCATTATAGGATCAAAGTCTTCAAACGCCATTCCAACTCAAAAAATCCACGTGCTGCTTCCTGAACCAAAAAATTTATTGTGTATATAGTTTCTAGATAAATTCTTATATCCCAATTTTAATTTATTGTTATTAATTGTTGTTGACAACTTGATAAATTGGCCTTCCATATTGGATTGCACCTTGCCATTCAAAATTCAGAGCATAATTAATAGTGAAATTAAAATTAGATGAAGTATTCAAACTAAAGCAAAGAAGAAATAAGACATTTCATCAAACACCTTGCAAGCAACTTAATTTTGCGGTGAAAGAAACACTATTACATCATTTGAGCACTATCAATTGAGAATCAATACCACAATTGCATGTGTTTTAGGAATCAGTGTCTCTACTCCTCACCTTCCTTCCAAGCTTTCAAAAAAGAAATTTCATAGTTATAATTCATAGTAACCAAAGAGGCTTCAAAACAATCAGGATACAAGCACAAAATGCAAAAACTTAAGCACAACATATACTTAAATTGTCTAAAATGAAGTAACCGTTCTCTTACTTGTTCCCAATCTTGAAGCTTCACAATACACTCAGCGGTAGAACAACCTTTCATAGAAGCAGAGTAAAAAAAAAATATGAACTAAAATCCAATAAATGAAGAAAAAACAAAGTGACAAAAATATTGGAGAATCACAAAATAGGATTTAAAAATTACCTTGAATGGATGCGATTCTGTATGTGAGATTGCGGAAAGAATGCAAGGACTGAACCGCAGAATGCGAGACACTGAGAATGAGAGAATGTGAATGCACACTGCTGTCATGGGAGACAAACAGCAGAGGCCAACGGCGACGCGGTCCACGACGGCTTTGGAGAATAGCTGCACACTGTGACGGTCGCGACGAGGCCCCAAGGGAGCTGCTGTCGTGCTCGTACTCGTGCTGTCCAACGCCGGTCGCAGTGTCCAACGACGGTGCTGTCGTGTTGGTGCTGATGCGGTCGCGACGAGGCTCGTGCTCGTGAGGCAAAGGCAAGGCGGTGCTAGGCGAAGGCGAGACACGACGGGCCTGCTTCGAGGAGGAGACACACTGACGCAGTGTGCCCACTGACTCACTGTGGTGAGGCGAGAGTGAACGAGAGAGAGAAGAGTTGTTGCACAGTGGTGAACGAGAGAGAAAAAGGATTGGAATTTGGATAGACAACCGAGGAAAAGAGAGATACAAAGGGAGGAGAGAGACAAAGATGAGAAACCCCAAGTCCTAATGTTATTGTGCCAGTAAAAAAAAGCAAAGTTGTTTTAAAAAAATTTGAAAATTAAATATTTCTGACGGAATGGTTTCCTTGGGAAATATGCCATCGGAAATCTGAGTTTTTTTTGTAGTGATAGTTATATTTAAATTAGCATTTGCTAATTGTTACCATCCAATTTCTATTTATTGGGTCAATATGTTATATTTAAATTGAATAAAAATAGAAATAAGACAGAAAACACGTTTTGATTTTGGGATTAATTATGTGAAAGAGTCATAATACTTGTTACAATGAATTTTTTTAAAAAAAATGTGTATTTAGTGTATGCCTATTAAAGAATGAATAGCATAATTACATATTAAATTTAAAATTTACTTAAATTTAACTAACCACTTATATCAACACATGGGTCATCCATAAGAATAAAGATAGTGACATTTTTTTAGATCTTTAAAAAAATATTTGGAGATAAAAATTAAAATGAACAATATGATCATATTTTAAGTTCTTAAATGATCAAGTAGATAATAAAAAAAATTAGAAAACTATTTTAACAACACCAATAACTTTAAAGGGCATACAGGGTTTACTAAAAAAAAGTTCAGATTAATGATTTTTAACTTAACAGAAAACTAGAGTTAGCTACGAACTCCCTATAATTGTTGTTTAAAAAAATGGTGTGTTGGAATTATTCAGCCTTGGGCCCTTGGCCATTTTCTTTGTTATTGTTGTTTCGAGAATCAGAGTCATCTGGATCAACGTACCTTTTCTTCGTCCAGACCGATGTAAATCAAACCCAAGTTAAAAGATTAAGATTGGGCCCTCACATTTTTGTAATCGTTAAACTCGTGATACCGACATGACCAAACCAATGGTGTTATTTGAACAAACCCAATCCAATTTTACATTGCGTCGATGTTTGGCTTATAAAAAATAAATCATCCAAAGAGCAAAAGCCTGCCATAGATTTATTTTGGAAGAGTTTTTAATCTATGTTGAAGTTCGGTTGATGATATTTTGAACTATATAATCTAATTATCAATCCAGTTATTATTGTACAATGTAAATACGCTACATGGCTTGATAAAAGTTTTCAATACTTTTGTCCTGAATTAAAAGACATGTCAGAATCTTTTAGATTAATACTGCATAGTTTATAGTTAGGAAAGCAATGGAAACTAGTTTCAAATTTTACGTGTTTAATTTGTGCTTTTTCTCCTTCTATCACATCCAATGAGTTGGGAAATCCCAAACAATCAAGAGAAACTAGTTTTCATAAAATTTGACATAAACAATAAACAATTAAAATAATACATATATAGTTAAATTTAATGATTGGATTGATAAAATCATATAAAATATGAAGTTATTAAAGATGTAATATTTAAGATAAATCATTTGATCCCTCTTCATTTAATACCTCTCCAAATATGGAGAGTACCAAATGATTTGGTATTGGTTGTTTAAGTGGAGCGTCACAGTTTTGTCATTAATACGCTTGAGTGAGTTGAGAGGAAAAAGATTTATAAGTAAGTTGTGGTCTTAGACTCTTAAGTGATATAAAAGAAAAATAAACATAATGTTCTTAAGTGATCATGACAGCCGTAATCAAATTTAATCTTCACAATTTATATATAATTATATAACCTGAATTTATAATTATTATTTCTTATAATGAAAAGAATTATCACTTGATACAATCTTATATCATTTGAACATACTTGACTTGTTTAACCAATCATGCAATTGCTAACCAACTTTTAATTTTAATCGTGACTTTTTGAAAAAAAAAGATAAAATGAGAAATTGTGGGTTTAAATCTCTCCACTAAAAAAAATATAACAATTAAATATTGTTGATAAAAAAATTAATTTGAATCATCCATCTATGATTGTGTTATATGACTCAGTTTTATGGTTCTCATTTCTTACAATAAGAAATGAAAATTACAAATATATACTATTAGATTATAGGTTTAGTTATAAATTTTATGATTCAATTTTTATCATAATTAGAATAAAATTAACAGAAAAAAATTAGGTTCACATATTTCTATATTAAAAATAAGTTAGTTAATAATAGAAAATTTATTTAAAAGTGCATGTTAAACAAGCTTTCTATTATATATATGAAGTCAACACATTTGCCTAATTGTTTACTTCTCTGACTAATTTTTCCTCTTTGACTACTACGTTCGCCTAAATTAGAACATTGGCGTACGAAAATGATCGAACCCGCTTTCTTCCTCGATAAGACTTACAGAAACGTTTATTTTCTATTTTTGAAATTTGTTTTTACTTTTAAAATAAAAATTATTTAATAAGACTAATTATAAAATTAATTTTAAAGATAGTATCTCTTTTTCAGTTTCTAATATTTAAAAACTCAAATATCTCTTAATTGTTTGGACAAATTTGATTTTTTTACTTTTAATTCTCTATTGTGATGGTTCTTCTTCTTCACATAATTTTTTTCCCACTCTTACTCTCTAAAAAATAATTTTTTTAAATTACTAGTATTCTTTAAAGTATTTTAAAAATAAACAAAAATACAACTAAACACACCCTGAATTTCCTAAATTATACCATGACATTTTGTCTCTGTTGTTTCAGATAAATGTCATTTTTTTTCCTTGATCAACATGAAGAGTCAGTGTATCACAATAATATTTGAGGAATCAATCTCGTAACAATGCATATAGAAATATTATCCTTAAAAACTAAAATGAAAAACTGATAATACCAAAAGTCAAGATCGATCTTAACAAATTTGTACTGTATTCAAATAAATCTATAACAAAAATCATAAAATTTTAAAATAGAATGAATTTGACTGAAAAATTTTCTGTATAAAAACAAAATAAAAGAATTGTAAAAAAAAAACAAAATAATGGAGCCGACTTTGTTGAATGTTGTCTAGTATATAAAGTAACAGTCATATACTTCTTTCATCCCTGATTACAATTTTTTTTTAAAATATTTATTTGTTTTTTTATAAAATCTTTTTCTAAATTTTAGATATATAATTATTATTTTTATTTACATATTTACTTATTTATTTTTCACCAAACGTTAATAAGAAGTTATTAAGTGAATAGAAAAAAAATTAAAATGATAATATAATTAATTAACTAAATTAATTATTTTTTAAAAAACATGAATTAATATTAGGAATCGACAGATTAAAAATATTTGGTCAGCTGTAATTACATTACTAGGAATATAATCTGAATATATAGAAGAGATTAAAGAGATAGAACATTTAGCGCGGTAAACAAATACATGATGATGATACTATTAGACATGGCGAAGGATGAATTCGTTCGTACTGGATCAAGAATAAGGGATAGTAGTAGTAAAAAAGAAAAATAGTGTCTAGAAAATGTCGAGAATCTCGAGGATGGAGCGATTGCAAAGGGGACAAGAGCCTCGATTAAGCCACAGTTCCCTGGAACACACCCTGCAAAAAGTGTGTCCACATGGGATGAACGCCGCGCCTTTCTTCCTCCCCATGCACACGCAGCACACCCAATCATTCCCCACAACACTCTCCTTCTCCGCCGTGCCAGCGTCCCCTCCCTCCGTCTCCTCCAGCAGCCTCATCAGCGACACCCTCCACGGCGTCCCCGGCGCCCTCACCGCACCGCCCTCCTCCTGAGGCCCCCTGAGCTGCCTCTCCGCCGCCAGCGCCGCAGCTAGATTCATACCCGAACCCGCGGGGCCCACACATTCTGGCGCCGCTACTCGACCCGGATCCGTTTCCTCTTGTTGTTCTTGCTCTCCCCGGTTGACACTTAACGCGTCAGAACGGAAGCCCCAGGTGGCTCCACAACATCCCATGCCGATGAATCCGAACCGCTCCTTGAAGCTTCGCCTCCTGCGGGTCCCACCATCTACACCATCCATTTGCTCCCTCAACAACCCCAGAATGGTACTCCTGGCCTCCCTCTGAGTCTGCAGCGATTCCTGCAACGCCACACCGAGTTGACTCATATCGAACCAAAAAACAAAAAAAGAGTTACGAAGAGGACATTGAAGAAGTGAGGGACGCGAATAGAGGTGGGCTAGGGCCACAGAGATCTCGTGAGGTGGAAGAGCATTTAAACAGAAAACGACTTCTTATTAGGATTGGCTTTGAATAGTTGCCAAATGGAAATGGAATGCGGGGTTTCTTTAATTAATACTAGTGTGTCAAATGAAACCAAGTAAACAACAACAAGGACAAAATAGAAGGAAAAGAAACGTGGTTCCTTTACAGACTGTGATTCTTCCTTTATAGTCTCGTAATTTGAGGAATAGTTCTCTTCTTTCTTTTTTTTTTCCCCTCAAAAGCAATTAACTTTTAATTTTTATTATAAGACTCTTACAAATAATTTATATTTTTTAAAGAATTAATTTAATTAATCATGAATTAATTATATTATTATTTTAAAATTATTGTTTCTTATTTTTCTATTCAGTTAATTGTTTCTCATTAATATTAAAAAAAAATACTTAAACAAGGATATATAAGAAAAATAATTAATATATTTAAAATTTATAAATAAATAAATAAATTTTTAATAAAATCTTATAATTATCGATGGAGGAGAAAGTAATTTACTAAGGATCATCTACTCATAATATTAAGTGCTACATTTTCATAATTGTGTACTACTACTAACTTCTAAGCTGTAGTAATTAATTTGAACACGTATGAGTGTTGTGTTGGCCGGACTTACAACTATAGTCAAAACCGTTGAAACCGGCACGGCAACCAAGATTTTGGCCAAATGGCTCATGTCATCTCTTTGCGGTGACGGTGAGACTGAGAGATTACTTTGCTGTTATTGTTAAT
This sequence comes from Glycine latifolia, assembly GCA_013407115.1. NCBI lineage: Eukaryota > Viridiplantae > Streptophyta > Magnoliopsida > Fabales > Fabaceae > Glycine > Glycine latifolia. The sequence goes on along the minus strand of CM023955.1, from coordinate 10,021,415 downwards.
GCAACCTTTAAATTACATTGTTGAACCTTTTAATACCAAGTATTTTATGTAATTTTAATCTTTTTTAAACTTATAATATTTTTCTTTAAATTCAGTAATTTGATCTATCATTTATTTTTTTTCCTTATCTAAAGTCTTGAAATTTTATTTTTTTACTGAAATTTATCAAAAATTAAACTGATTAAATAATTTTAAATTCTTTTTTCCATCAACTCTTGCTAACTAAAAAAATCAATTTTAAAAAAATATACTTTAAAATACTGCATCTTCCTCATATTTTTTTTATGTCTAAGGTTATTTTGTATAGATTAAGCAATATTTAATAAAATTAAAAATTGTTATATTTAAACTAAAATGTCTTTATTTAATATTTTGATATTTGACACTTGCATCACTAATAATGGATATTAAACAAATATATACTTAAGAAAAATGCATTAAGTAGACTTTAAAATCTTAAAACATCAATTGTTTTTTAAAAAACTAAAAAATTAAAGCATCAAAAGATATGAAAACATGATAGTGTTTCTTTGTTCAAATTGATGATGTTATAAATTAAACTTCTATCTTATGTTTACAGGACTCAAATTATTAATCAAAAGTAAAACTATCAATTTCTTAAACTAATAATAACTAAGGATTTAATTTACTTGATTGGACAGCGGCGTGTGGGAGTTATTGTATATTTTTCATACATGAATTTGATTTTTAAAAAAAGAATTACAAAACCCTGATAAATTTGGATAAAAATAATAATTTAAAGAACAGTACAAATTAGTTAAAAAAATATCAGCATAAATGAACCTAATTAATATATATATTTAATAATCGGTTCAATGAATTGAATCTATGATTTGAGACCCAAAAGTCTCAATAAGCCGATAGTTTGTACACATTTAAATACAGCAATGGGAATTTTGCATTTCCCGTAAAACACATATTGATGGAACATTGAATTTGATATTCAGCATAACACATTTTTAATCTTGAAAAAGGAGTAAAGTTTTAAGTATCGTTAACTTCTGAATTTGGAATTACTCTTAGGTAAATATTAATAAGTATTTTTAAAATATTGGTTAAGAAATTCAAAATAAAAACATATTTATTAAGAGACAAAAAATTACATTATTCATGATTTTTTTTTACATTCTCTTATGATTTACAAAATAAATACTTTTTCTTTTTTAATTCCTTAACTAACACTCTAAAAATACTGGTTAACAATATCCTTAATCTTATAATCAGTCTAAAGAGTTAACATACCTCACAATTCTATTAAAAAAATAATTTTTTTTTATTTACGATGGTTAAAAAATGGAAAATTTGTGAAAGAAAATATTTTTTTAACTCAGATTAATCTAATTCAGTGACCAATATGACCATTCAAAGAAACACAGTAACATATAGAAACATTATAGTACTACTCTTTAGCATTAGTTCTGACTAGTGACTTCAGAGAACCGAAATATATTGAATTCTTTTATTCTTATCCAATCTTAGGGATCCATAACTGCACCAAATGTCACCTAAACCAATATTAGGTTAGAAGATGCTATAACGCCTGCCCATCTTCATTAATTAGTTGCACCAATGTTGCTAATATAAAATTAAAATTCCACACAACTCACTCTCACCCATTTTTCTACTATGGCACGAAGTATATAGAATATCATAATACCCCGTTAACTAAGAAGAACTTACGATGTCAATTAAGACCGCATGGCATTTGCACCAATTCGCTAGGGGTTGAATACTTGAACCAATTATATACGTACTAATTTACAGCGAATGTATAGTTTTTTTTATTAGCTTTACCTCAATAAACTTTTTTTTATTAGCTTTATCTCAATAAACTATAGACTTGACTTTACCCAAGCTACATGATATTTAAAGAAGTGGATACTTTTCATTAATAAAAGTAGAATAACTTATTTAATTCTCTTAGTAATGAAAAAATTAGGGATGATTTAACTTTTTATTTTCTATTTCTATCTTTTAATTATAAAAATATCATATATTTTTTATTTTAAAAGTTTGTGTGTAGAAATTAATTAAATCAAGATCAATTCAATGTGTAAGAGTGTAAGTTCACACGAAGAGTGTACGCTAGCTACTTAAACCTTAAAAACAACTGATAATATATATGGCTAGCTTGTTGGACCAGAAAAGTTTATGCATCACCAGTTCGAAGATAGGATGAAATATGAATAACAAAATTAGGTGAGCAGAAAAATAAAAAGAGAATTAAAAAAATAGCATCAAACTATAACATTTGATAAAGGATGAAGGAACAGAAGGACTGAAGGAGATAATAAAGAAAGGAGAGACCAAAGTGACAAACAGAACTGTGGTTTGGTATGTGTGGGACTGGTACCTCCCGGTCATAGCAATTATTTTGTGGAGATTCTGCTAAGAATTCAGACCTAAATTAAAGTAGCCACGTTGTGGTCATCATGATCATAATCATCCCTCCGTGATTAAAGCAATAATAAATTTATTAAAACTTTTTAAAAAAAAATTGGAGAGGATTAAGGATTTTGAAAATTGATTTGAACTAAATAATAGTAATGAAATTTCTTTTATTGTTAATTTGAATCATGATAGCATTATATATTCCTAATGCAGCAATTTTAATCAATGATTGGCGTTTGTTAGTAAATGGATTCCAACCAATCGATACGGGGCCTTTACGTGGATGCCATTTGATTTGACTATAGAAAAACAAATCTGTAACTTATAATATGTCATGTATGCTAATACTCAACATTGAATAACGATATGAAACTTAAAAAAATATGTAAGAACTTTTATTTTTCATGTGTTCTTATACTCAATTATTATAATGAATCAAGTTTTTTAATTGTCTTTTTGTCACTAACATTATTTCATAAAATAGATTAATTAATTAATTAATTTACATTTTACACATATTAATAACATATCAAATAATAACTTAATTTTGATAGAATATCTGACTTAAAATCTTATAGAATCTTGTTAGTAATATTCTAAATTTAACAATTAATATTATAATGTAATAACTCATAAAGTAGTTTCATATATATATATATATATATATATATATTATAATTGAAATGATATAATTACAGAAAGAATAAAAATGAGAAAATATGATAATAATATGTAACATGAAATTTAATTAAAAATTTAAAAATGATTTTTAGAACTAATATAAGAATACATGTTAAGATGAAGAAGCAAAATGTCAATAAATAATTAAATTTAGAGAATAAAATGACAGTCAATTATAAAGTTTAGATATAAGTTGAAAATTGAAATTTTTGATTGTGACATTCAAATAGGGGACACATGATAACCATTAGGTGTAACATCAACATCTTAATGTCATGTAGGCATAACTATTTGAGTTAATAGAGAAAATTGAATGTTAGATTAATTTAGTGTATTTTTTGTAAAATCCATGACAAAATATTAATAGAGGACTTTCAAAGAAAAATTGAGTGACTAAATAAGAAAGAAAGAGTAATTAGCCTAAAAATATTTACCTGAAACGTAGAAATGATATAGTTTTAAGAATTAAGAGTAATGAAATTTAGACATCTTTATCTATTATACATTTTTCTTTTAGTATGACAGGAAATGCAAAAGACGCTAAGCTCTAAGTCTCTAAAAAAAAACCAAGCTCTAAGGAAAACAGTCAAACAGAACACATAACATCAGCTAGCAACAAGTGATGCATGGGTGAAGGACAATAATTAAGCAAATTAAAATGATCATGAGAGTTTGCTCCAGACTTAGCCACTCAATCCGCGCACGCATTTCCTTCTATAGTGTGTGCTTGAAAGTTAACTCCCAATCATGCTCAAGAAAGGACCATAATTACCGTATAGAATAGATGATTGGCGCATGCTGATTTTGAAGAGCAACACCTCCAGTAAATCATCGGCAACGCCATTTTAGAATCTGTCTCACAAATGACAAGGCGAAAACTCAGCATCCTTTGCAATCCTAAGACCATGGAAAATGCCAAACAATTCAACTGTCATGTTTGAAGAAAAACCGCAATACCCCACGAAACCCGTGATCCAATAACCAAGCTCATCTCTAAGAAGACCGCCAAATCCCGAGGCGTTAGGATTTCCGAAGCAACTTGTTCCATCTGTATTGATCTTGATAGCTTGAGGTGGAGGTGGATTCCACTTGACTAAAGTTTTCGGACTACACAAATGAGAGGTGCCATCCAATAAAATATACAGCATAGACATGATTCGATTGTACAAGAACCAAGCAGACCAATTGTTGTCATTAAAAATAACTTCATTCCGAGCACGCCACATAAACCACAGAGTAACTCCATATACCATATGATGTCTTCCTTGAACATGGGGCCAAAGCCGAAGAGCAGCATCATATAAAAAAAAATGGTGATGATGAGTCAAAGTGCAGCAGCATACACCAAATTTGTTTAGCCGAAGGGCAATCTCTTGAAAGTATGAATCCAACCCTCAACAGTTGCACCACACCTGCAACATGAAAAATCAAAAGAATGATGCTGCATATAGGAAAGAGTTAACGGGGAGGCAGCTTCTGTAGGAAATTGATGTTGTAAGGTTGCCAGATCCAGTTTTATGCCTGCACATACATGGGGCATATGCATGCATTGTATCAGAGTTTGAGGCCTTGAGCTTCCCTTCTATTATAAAATCAGCTTTGTGTTCCAATTCCAAATATTACCAAGCTTTCATCTTG
>CM023955.1:10003896-10016220 GCA_013407115.1 Glycine latifolia | reverse complement strand
ATTATTATTATTATTATTATTATTATTATTATTATTATTATTATTGTCGTTGAATATTAAAATAGATAAATTTTTGGATGGACAAAAATCTAACATTTCATCTTTAAACTCAACTAATAGAAAATTTACAACTAATAAAATAAACTGAAAAAATATTTATCATTGATTAGATTTATTTTGATTTCTTTTAATAAGGATATGATAATGATAAATTCTTTAGTATTTTAATTTTAATATCAAACAATTAAGATTACAATATTTTTACCTTTCTCAAAAAAAGTAAAAGAAATTTAAAATATGAGGGATAAATTTACGCAATAGTATCTCCAAAGTCTAACATATTATTCCTATAATTAAAGAAAATATTAGGATAAATGAATTAATACCCTCCTCCGGTTAGTGAAAACTAGAATTGTCTTTTCGCAATTTCATTCTCATGTAAGAAACTTAAAAGCTTCATTATGATCACCTCAATATAGCTATACTATGAGAACTTCTTCCTCTATATAAATAGCTAACCATGCACCACCTTATGCTCGTCCTTAACTACAAATTTATTATTAGTTAAAATTTGTTAAAAAAAATATAAATTTTGGTGAATTAATGTTTTATTTAATGATCCTCTTGATTTAAAAGTAGTATTTACTAATATTTATGAGTTTTAATAAATTTAGCTAATAAAAGAAACAACTTTAGAAAGATTGATGCCAACCTATTTTTCTTTTTTGATTGCTACTTTTAAATCAAGAGGATCATGCTAACCTGTTGATTATAGATATATTGATGATACCATATAAACACGAGCATAATATAATCATTATAATGTATGAATATTGGGGGTGGGGGGAATGAGAACATGGCAAATGTTGGAATTCTCAATAGAAGCAAATACCTATGTTTAAGGTCCAAAACAACAAACAGATGGAAGACTCTAGAGTTGCCACGATGCGATTAACAATTAGCATATCGTTTTTCATATTCAGATTCTCAGAAAACGATAACTGATTGTGTGCCTCACACTTAGAATTTTTGACGTCGCAAATTCAAAGCCTCAAGCTAGTCCCCAACCCAACTCAAATATCAGCCCGTTCTACTGCTAGACATAAGACACTGGCCCATTTAATATGATATGAATATGATGACCGCTAAAACCAAAGATTCTACTGTATTACACGTCTCTCCTATCTATCTATCTATCTATCTCATTTGATTTCCGTTTTTCTTAAAAACCAACTTCCCCTTCCACAAACTTATAAGAAAATTAAACAAATTGTCTGATATAACTCATAATTTATTAATTAAAAAATGTTTATTATATATTTTATATTCATATATTATGAATTTTATAAATTTTAATTATAACATAATTCATATATTAAAAAATGTTTGTTATTTTCTCATCCCATTATAATTGTTATTATTTTATAAAATTAATCTTATTATCATTATTTTATTTTTATTTTTTATTAAAAAATATAATTAATATTATATTAAAAAGTTAAAATAATAATTATTTTAAAATTTATTTTTTCTTCATACACAATCAATTATGAGACGTGGAAATATATTTTTTAATTATCTCCTAGCCTACATGTCTTTATGAATCAAATTAAAACTTATTTATGAATCTCATAAAGTCACTTAAATTTTAGTTGAAACTAATTAATTAATATAAGTAAATAAATGCAAGGAGAATATTGTCATTTTGGCGAAGGCCACACTCTTTTCAGGCAAAAAAATTTAAATATAGCAATTTTAAAAAAAAAATTATGAAAATATTGCAGTTTTGAAAGTAATTAGGTATCTATAGCAATCAGTCACGTCCCTCCTGACGTGACTAAATCCGTCTCTAATTCCGTTTCTAATTCGGTCGCTAACATTTTTTGCGACAGAATATTGGACTTGACCACAATATTTAGTCGAAAAAGTATTAGCGACAGAAATAGAGACCGAAAGTAGTGTACGCCTTTAAAATCAATTTTTTTATTTACAATAAATTTTTTTCAATTTTTTATATTAGTGCTGCGATCAAAATATTGTGATTTTTTATTTTTTTAAACCAAAATCGTTAAAAAATTTGCAGTATAATTTTTTTTAAAGGTACGACTTTAAAATCAATTTTTTTTACAACTTTAAGTTTTTATTATTATTAATATACGACTTCAAAGTCGGTCTAAAAATCAATGATAAAGATCGGTCTAAAAATATTTTAAAATTAGATAAACATAACAATTAATAATATTATTACAAACTATAATAAATTCGTAATTAATTAGAATGAATATTGGCAATATTTAATTTTTATCTAATTTTGGTCTCTATTTTTGTCGCTAATACTTTTTGCGACTAAATATTCTGGTCACGTCCAATATTCCGTCGCAAAAAGTGTTAGCAACCGAATTAGAGACGGAATTAGAGACGAATTTAGTCATGTCCAGGAGAGACGTGACTGATTGCTATACATACGTAATTACTTTCAAAACTGCAATATTTTCATAATTTTTTATTAAAATTGCTATATTTAAATTTTTTTGCCCTCTTTTCATTTTACAACGTCGCAGTGAATTTCTCAAACCTCACCATGTCGTGATAAAATCCACCACTTCCCTTCTCAGTTTCGTTCGGTTCTATTCTATTCTCTGAACAATGGCGTCTATCTCTCACCTCAACAAACTCCTTTGCATGCCCCCGCTCAACTCTTCACCCTCTATTTCGCCACCGCGCAGCAGCATCGGAATTTGGACCAAACCTGTCGGAAGGCCGAGGCTGCTGGTGCGTGTTCGAGCAGTGACGAGCGACAACGAGTGGGGGCCGGAGAAGGAGGAGGCGTACGGCGGTGGCGGCGTGGCGGTGGAGGAGAAACCGACGAAGTCGGAGACGGAGACGGAGAAGCTGAAGAAGGCCTTGGTGGATTCGTTTTATGGCACCGATCGTGGACTGAAAGCAACGAGCGAAATGAGAGTGGAGATCATTGAACTCATCACACAGCTCGAGGCCAAGAACCCTAACCCTGCTCCCACCGACGCCTTGACTCTCCTCAACGGAAAATGGATTCTCGAGTAAGCTACCTTCTTCCACCAATTGCTCAAAATCGCTTTTTTAACTTGCTTCTTTTCTTTCTTTCTTTCTATGCGCTTTCTTCATTCCAATTAAATTGCATGGGCTTTTATTGAATAGAATTTTAGAAGGTTTCTACTTTCTTCTATGGCTTGTGTTCAATTGGATATTTTTTTGTGACACCTTTTAGTTCTTCAATTAGATGCTCGTGCGAATGGAAGTGAATATCCCTGCACCTAATTTTAATGAAATTTTTAATTTTCTTTTCTCAATACATCTATTACGTACTTAATATATAATTTTTAGTTTGTTAAATACCTTCAAGGTTCGTCCAAGTATAGCGATTTTGTTGTTTTTTTAGTTCTTGTATTTCTTTTTAGTTTTTAATCCTTGCAATGTTTGTGATTACTTGTTTTAATTCCTGTTGTGAATCTGCCATTCGCAACATGTTTTATGTCCATGCAAATATAACAGATTAACAGAATATGTAAATTGTAACTTTTCTTTGTTTTTAGTCAGTGTCATATGTTCCAGCAAAATATAATAATTTTTTGTTATTAGTTTTTACATTACAGTGGATATCAAAACAAGTGATGTAAACATTTCAAGGATCAAAAAGTAAAAACACAAACTAAAAACGAAAACCTTTAGACGTAAAACATAAACATATTTAAGCCTGTTTAGTTTTCTTGCATGGTTTCTGTTTTTTCCCCTGCAATATGTGTAGATGCAGGGTAGAGATTGTGAACTTTTTGAACGGAAAGTTACCAACTCATGGGATTTGTGGTTCTGCAGGTATACATCCTTTGCAGGTTTATTCCCATTGTTCTCAAGTGGAACACTACCATTGGTCAAGGTAGAGGAAATATCCCAGACTATTGACTCGCTGAATTTTACCGTCCAAAATTCTGTTCAGTTCGCTGGTCCTTTGGCCACCACCTCAATTAGTACTAATGCCAAATTCGATGTTCGAAGTCCAAAAAGTGTGCAGGTTTGTTTGTACTAAATTGAATTTTGACTATCATATGATATTAGTTTACCACCTTGATTTAGACTATGAGGAGTGTTAGCAAGAGACTCTTTAACGTACTCTTTCTAACACACTTTTATTGGTTAAAAATTATTAAAAACTACAAAAAGTAGGGGGGAGAGAGACTCATTAAATAAGTTGTGGCATCCATTTGAGTTGTAATTTTCAATAAATTTCAACCAATAATAAAAGATGTGTTCAAAAGAGTGTATTGTTAACATTTTTCTTTAGACTATCCTATTTAGTTTAATATCTTGATTTAGCTCCACAAGTGACATTTTGTCATCTTGCATGTTGTTTAGATAAAGTTTGAGGAAGGCATAATTGGCACTCCACAGCTTACGGACTCATTAGAGATACCAGAAAATGTGGAATTTCTGGGTCAAAAGATTGACCTTACACCTTTCAAAGGCATCCTTACCTCTGTCCAAGACACAGCCTCATCGGTAGTGAAAACAATTTCCAGTAGGCCTCCCTTGAAGATCCCAATTTCCAAAAGCAATGCTCAGTCCTGGTTACTCACTACATACCTCGACGAAGAATTGCGTATCTCAAGGGGCGGTGGTGGCAATGTGTTTGTTCTCATCAAAGAAGGAAGCTCTCTTTTGACAAGATAAACAAAACAAACTAGTTTACTTTGGTGATCAATATCTGGTTTATGTTTATAAATAAGTAAAGGGTCTGAATTTTATACAATGATTCTGAAGATACATTTGTAGAACAGTTTGTTAATGCCGTGTTGCGAATTGTTGGTTGGTTGTTAATGTGATGTTTTATGAGCAGAATCGAAAGGCATCAACCAACTTCAACATCATAAAATGTTCTGTTTTTTAACTAATTTTCTCAGGACGGGAAGTGGTAGAAACAGTATGATTTTGTTGGGAACAAACGGAGTGAGATTCTTGTTAATCTATACTCGTCCTCACCAGATTGACACTCAATTTATACTTAAATTTCAATATTAGGGTAGCTAATTAAAATGGAAATAAATATTTGAGGGAATAAACATTTTTATTCTTTCTGGGAATAGATATTGAAGTAAAAATGTAGTTGTGAAAGTATGGCTAAATCCGTCTTGCTCATATTAGTCGCATGTTCAATCCCATATTTTTTTCCTGGGCCAAACCAGTTTTTGTTTTGCCAAAATAAAGAGATACACAACTAAACTGTTTTTGACCTCGCTGGACTCAAGATAGAGAGGTGGGAGTTGCTATTGGCATTACTCACATGGCCATGGGTGTCTTTTAGCATTATTCCGTAAAGTCATTTTGATAAAAATACAACGGAATCATTCATAATATAATCATGATTGTGTTGTACTTTTTTGGTTGGAAAAACTGCACAATGGAATCCGGTTGTGCTATTTGGGGGTGGAAGGAAATTGCTCAATGGAAGAAATATGATTCTATTGTGTAATTTTTCTGCTGTATACAATAGAAATATATTTTCATTATATTATGTGTTGAGAAATATAATGAAATTATACTTTTTTTATATATTTTTGTTTTATAAAAAAAAACACCATAAAAGTACGATGTCATTGCGTTCAATCCAAAACATAATAGAAATATAATTTCATTGTGTAAAAAAATGAAAAATAAAATTTACCACACTGGTTTGACAGAGAAATGAGAGGGAGAGTTGAAGGGAGAAGAGATTGAGCACACAGAGAGGAGGGAGTTGGGCGGATAGGGAAGGAAGGGAGATGGGTTGGGGTGTAGGAAAAAGAGAGAATGATAACATGGACAATTTACTATGACTGGTAGTACTAATAGCAAATCTGGTAGTGGCAATAGCAATGCCCTAAAGAGATACACAACAATCCCAAACTGAACCCAAAGACATGTTCCACATCCTCCTCCCCATTTTTACATGATTAGTTGTCATAATCGAGTTAGCTGTATTGATGGAGATAGGTCCCTGTTATATAGTTGGGTTTAAGTGTTTAACTAAGATGTATTCTTGCCGACAAGATTGAGGCTGCAAACTATGAAGATAGAGTAATGGAACAAGTTGAGAAAAATGTTTTCATAAACGAAGGGATATATACTTGAGAATCCTAAGGTCTTTAATGTTAAAGGAAATGCAAAGTTGGCCCTTAGGCTATGTTTGTTTTGAGAGAGGGAAATAATTTGTGAAGATTGAAAATGAGTTAAGGTTGTTGTTTGTTATAGATGATATAGATGAGAAATAATTTTAAAATTAGTAAAATTCACTTAAATTATACTCATTTATTTTAATTTTTTTTCTCTATCTCTCCCATTTTCTCTTTTCTATTTCTCTCCAATCAAACATATTTAATTTTTACTTTATTTCTCATCTATTTCTACTGTCTATTTTTATTTCTATATACTATATTTCTCTTCACTATATCAAACAAAACAAGCAAAACTCATCTAGAGAATCTACTACTAATATGATGTCATCAATGTATATTATAGTAGAGTTATGAAGGGTGTATAGGTGTGGATTTAATGAAGACTGAGTAACTACATTTTCTTATAGTGATAGACATGGTGCTTAACTACTAATGAATAATAGAGTTTTTTATGCCAATATTTACTAGTTGATTTGGACTTGTTTAATTTGATTTGGCTTGTGATTTAGATTAAGCCTTTACATTGACCTAATCCAATGGGTTCAACCTAAAAGAAGTTTTAATGCTCCATACATTTGATGTCCACTTCAGAGTAAAAAGGTTTATGACATCTCGACAAATTAGGTTCATACTCTACACTTATTAACCTTGAACCACCCACTAAGCTACATGTAAACATGGGACCCAAGAAATGTCCCAACAAACTTAAGAAGTCCATTTTTAATCATCGACATATATATTAATCTACATATATATTAAAACTGTGCAGCACCTTAGCCACGTGTTGGTGTTAGACAGTGTTAACCTATTTTCTTTTTATAATTTTTTATTTTGATTTTTTCAAAACCGTGCAACTGCATGGGCCCACACTTAGTTTATCATATTCTTCTCAAGCAAAGACTACATCCGTCTAAGGGGTCCTCAAGTTGTACCTACAAATACCAACACTTTCACATGAAATCAAAGAAAGACGTAAAACTAAAGAGAGTTTTCATGTGGCTTTATATATGCAGATATATTTTGATCTATTTTAGATGTTAACTGATAGCAAAACTAAATTGAAGATTGTGACAATTGTGCAACACTTTATAATGGGAATGTGAAATTCTAATCCTGAATACACATCATTAGTTGTAATATACACTCTCCATTCCTTTTTTTATGTGTCCTTTTTTATGTGTCGTTGTTAGATAAAAAATAAGAAAAATAATAAAATTTATTGATTTTAATAAAATAGTCATAGATTTTCTTTTTTTATCCCATTTTCTTCTCACTCCACGATAAATATATTTAAAAATAATTAAATATTAAAAAACAGGTAAGGATATAATTAATAAAAAATAATTAATGTAATTTTAAACTTTTGCAAATGACAGATAAATAATTTTTAAAAAAAAATCCGACACTTAAAAAGAAATAGAGAGTATACTAATTTATTGTGACTGTGCAAGACTTTAATTTTTTTTCATTCATTTTAGAAAAATAGTATCTCTGATCTTATATATAATAAATAAAAGGTTACATTTTCTTGGTTTTAATTATAAAAAATATATGATTATTTTATTGTTATATTTTTTTTTATTTCTAATTAATTGTGAGGTCCATTAATGATTATACTCATTTTTCTGAGAGTGTGTGCATTTATTAAATTGTCAACAAAAGAAGATATAGTCATTGTTAAAAAATTATCTTTTAAAAAATAATCACATCTTAAATTATTAAAATAATGGTTAGACTTACTGTTGAAATAAAATTAAAATTCATGACATATTAACCAATTTAATTATTTTTATTGTTCTTGATAAATCAAGTAATTTTTTTTTATATAAGAGCAAGGTAATATCAAATTTACAAGCAAAATAACACTTTAATTTATAAATATAATTTTTTTTATCTGTTTTTCATATTTTTGGATCTTGAATCATGCTTAATTTTTTTGTTTATTTTAAATTAAAGCTAATTTGCCCACTAGCATGACGTAGGGCTATACTAGGTTTCATAGTTGATAGCCCGAAACTATATATCTTTACTCAAAGCTAAAATCTGTATAATATACATCTTCTAATTTAACACTTTTGAAAAGAAAAATGAAAAAAATAACTTTCAACTAAAAGATTAATAAAATAAAATTTGATTTTATAATTTATAGTATATGTACATATAATTTCAATTATGGATTTTTTTTTAAAAAAATTATACTATTTTTTAATAACATACAGAACTTTCAAGTTACAAGATCAGTCGAAGTCATATTACTAAGTGAATTATGTTTTAACTAAGCATTTAAATTTCAACGTGGTTGACACAAATAATTAAGAATGTGGAGTTAACTTTCATCCTCTCTTTGGAGTATATCACCAAAACCTTTTTTTTAGAGGACAAACTCTATTAAGGTTACACTCGTACCAGTCCAGTAGTATGGAGGATGTTTTCTCGTTTTACCACTCTTTGCTTTTAGACAACAAATGAAAAAAAAGTAACCAGTATTTAGAAAATGTAAAGAACTATCATTCCTCTCTAGAAAGATATCTCACGTCACGTTTATGCTAGCAATTCAAGTTGCAATTATGACTTAAAACTAAACATATATCCTATAACAATCTGGGACGATACATTACATATTTTTGGTGACTAACTTCTCAACATTGCTACTTTAGTAATGTACATGGTTTTAAAATTTTCCGAGTGCTATTGGCTCCATTTATCAATCAATGAACAATGTTTTGGTTTAGACCTTTCGAATCAGCAAGTGATCCAAACAATGACTTCACTGATTTCAACAAGAAGGAAGAACCTGCTTTCAGATCTTCTCAAGTGCCTACATTTTCAGAAGGATCAGCCCCTTATCCAGAAGCATACATGAGTTCACAGTAGTGAAGCAAAACCAGTAGTAGTATTTCTAAAGTTAGTGCTTATTGCTTGGTACTTATCTGTTTAAAGCTCCCCTTACAGAAATGGGCTAAGCAACAAAATTCTGAAAGATGGACATATGCAAAACTTGTACAACTCTGGAAATTGGTTAGAAATTAAAGTTGGAAAAATGTAACTTAACAGGAAATAAAAAGGATGGAAATATACTCAGGTCATGAGACTCATGACTAGATTCATGACAATGTTGGCTATCTACCAGAAAGGATTGCAAGAGTTAATTACAGCGACTATTTGGCACCTGTCTCTGCATCAGAAATAACCTTTGGGATTTAATTTTCTATCAACTACACTATTGGCTACGCAGAATTATGAATAAATATTGATGAAAGTATCCAAAATTAGAAACAAGTGGGTCCAAGGTTTTGGCAGTGACACTCTACACTCCAGATACTAATGTCGTTAGTTATTGGTGGTCAGTTTCAGTACCCGATGTTTATGTTTTTGCATTGAATTATTAAATCAAATGAATTGAGTAGAGGGAGCAGGTTTCAAACAGGATTAACAATTTATTTGAGTTGTTTATTGTGCCTTTACCTTTTTTGTCCCAATTTTTTAGGGTATGATTCCCTTGTTTACAACACCGGTTGAAATTTTAATTGTTGAGTGCTATTGAGCTGAGAGTAGGTAGTTTTTTCAGGTTTTGCAGCACCCTGATCGAGTTGTCGAGGCTGTACATTGGATGAGTTAGTTCAAATTTTAAAATACTTTTTCTATTTGGTTGGTGGAGTCAGACACTTGGAATTGGTTTTCCGTTGTAGTATCCTTTCATTTGTACTACTCAGGGTACCTCATAATTGAAGGTGGAAAATACTGTGATTTCCCGGGAATAGAAATTTATCAACTCACCTGAATTATCTTTTTTTCTTATTGTATGCAGAGATGAAGATCGATCATGAATGAAATAATTCATATCACAGTGGCTATCTACCTTTAATTTTTGGTTTTAAGGTTTAGAGTTGAGAGTTATCTCAAAATGGCAGTATTAGATTAATATTTGTGTGGTTATATTTATGTCAATTGGTATTAGTAAGATGTCATTTGTTATGTTTTTTTAATGAGTAAATTGGAATTAGTAAGATGTCATTTGTTATGTTTTTTTTATGAGTAAATATTAGTTATTAGTTTTTGTTAGTGAAAGAATTCAAATTCATGATTTCTTTTTCCTTTTATTTTTCCTTCAACGTTATACTAATCTTATATCTTTTACATCACCGACTATGTTATCATGTTAACACTGCATTTTCATTTTTTCTAAGCAAATTCATATAACATAGTAAAAGAGGTATTCTAATCTGAATACAAGGACTTTGTAGGGCCATATCAAAGAGAAATAAAGATACAAGGTTAATCCCCCAATTAGAAAAATAAGAATATCAAATACTATCCTTTTAACGTTAAACCAAATCTAAGATATGACTTTCATCAAATCAAATCTCAGATGAAATTGAAAGAAACACCTTGGAATACAACTCGTTCCAAGTAGATCAGTTCACTGTGTACCAAAATATATTACTAACAAAACTTAATTTTTTTTCCTTCTCAAGAACGAAAAACTGGATATAATGATAAAATATGTTATTAGGTGAAATCACAAAATAACCAAGTCATATGTAAATTACTAATATATTCGCAAGTATTATACTCAATTAAGTTAAGTAATGTGTGCGTAAATTGTTATAAATATCTTGTACTATATTTAATTTTTATTAATAAAAAATATAAATAATGTCGAACAAGATTGAAATAGCACATATCAGTAACCTGTTACTTCAAAAAAATTCTTTAAAAATGGATGAAAGTGGTCAAAATGAGGAGTAAATGGGTAAGGTCCCAAGTAGAAATAGAAAAAAGTAATAGATTCAGAGTTGCAATTCCTTTAATTTGGTTCAGCTCACATTGCCTTTAATTGCATCTCTCAAAAGAGTAGACGAAGTTTACCACATGGACAATAATGAAACAAAATGTGGTAGAAAAAAAAGGACACACGATAATACTGACTGAGATCTGATTTTGAATGATCTCGTACACATTCTAATAAAGCAACATTTGGCAACCTGCAGTAAGAAATAACACAAACAACTACCGTCTACAATTGGATACGGAAGGCATAACTGCCTTTTTTGTTTTTGTTTTTGTTTTTTTGTCAATGGAGATATCACTGTCTATCCTACTTCTGTCTCTATTTACCATTTTATCCTGTGCTCTTTTTTTTATTATACAAGAAGAGCCCAAAGGGCCCATTTTATCTTGTGCTAATGTTAACTTTCTCAACCAGTATTAAAAAAAATGTTAACTTTATTGTGGTTCTAGTAATGTAGTTTGGGGTAGCTCTAGCTTACATGGAATCTTAATTTTACTGTTTTCCTTCCTTGATAAACACGCGTCATATAACCAAGTGAATATAAATAATTATGAGTTGAAGTTCAAGTTAAATTGTTTAGATAATATTAGAATTTAATCATTGAAAGAAATAATTTTTTGTCAAGTTTTATTTATCTCTCAATCAAACTTTAAATTAGTTAAAATTCATTTTCCCCGAATGAATATAAGAGTTAAGACAAAAAAAATACGGCATATGCTTTCTAGCACTATATATGTGATTCAACATAGACACAATTACACAAACATGCCTTAAGGATATTGGGTGCAACTTGCAAGAGATTTTTGGACTTAAAAATGTACGTAGGATGATGACTTACTTGACCAATAGTATGCATGTATTAGAAAGAAAAAAATATTGTACAAGTATTATTTCCAGGATGAAGTGTCAATCATTGTACCGTGAAAGAATAACTTCAAATCCTTTTAGGCAAAAACTTTTTATTTATTAAATTAAATAAAATATGAAATAATTTTATTTTTAAGTCAATAAATTTCTTTATTTATTTTTAAAATATTAAGAGAGGTAATAAAAAAATTATAAGAAGATACATTCTTCATTATCACATATGCATCTAAGGGTGTGGTGCTTTTCCATTATATATATCTATCACATGTTAACATGTTAGGTTAAAAAATCTTGAAAAATTAAGCTAAACTTTAAAAGAAAATATAGATTTTTAAGCTTAAATATATTTTTACTTTCTATAATTTTATGATTGTACAGTTTTAATTTCTTATTTTTTATCACAGGTTTGGTTTTCACATTTTTAAAATATAATTTTGATCCACTATTAATGTATTGTCAATTTTTAACAAAAATCATTAT
>CM023955.1:9813253-9997510 GCA_013407115.1 Glycine latifolia | reverse complement strand
AATATATATATATATATATATATATATATATATATATATATATATATATATATATCACAGAAGTGACCAAGGATTAATAAAAGACTGCAATGCCATCCTGTAATAATGATTAAAAAACAAAAAGCTTATCACCAAATAATTTTAAAAAAGTGCCATGTTGAGTTCAGCAGTGCCAACAAATTTACAATCTATTTCTTATAATAAGTGGAAGCAACACCTTTATAGCCTCTCGAAAGAAAAGAACAGTTATGAGCATGCCATGTTGAGCTCTGCACTAGTCTCACCCAGGAAAAAATAGCTATGGACAATATAGAAATACATATATAGAAGATAAAAATGTTTTCTAAAAAAATGCACTTCATATGAACTTATAAGAGGATCAGAAGTGTCAACTTGCTTGCACATGACCTATACAATATTTCATCAGGGACTTAAATGGGGTGTAGATATGGTTATCAGGCATTAATTCTAAGAGGGACCCCTTTTAAGCTATAATATGTCTTCAAATTTTCAAAAAAAAAAAATCAAAATGGTATTAGAAGCAGGAAATTGACAAACTTTTAATTAAATGGAGCTCCAAATAAAAACTTTCTGGGAGGAAAAGGGACACGAAGCAGGAATTCATGTGAAAGAAGCATCGGCATCTTATACTACATTGCAATCATGCCAAATTAAACAGAAATCTCAGCACAGGAAGAAAGAGACATATTGCATTTTTGAGAGAGAAATTACCTAAGAATTCGTATAACACCTTGTGAGAGAGAACCTTGATGAGCAATCTGTTGATTCCACAACATAAAATAATCCAACACTTGAAATACAAATTGTTTCAAAGGCATAATGAAAAGGTAAATATGAAATATAATTTCTCAAGACTGAGCAAGGTTTGAGAAGAAATAAGGTTAAGAAAACAGAGAAATGAGGGCTGGATGTGACATATTAAAAGCCAAATATGTTTTTGGCAAAGAAATCCTTAAAAATTTAAAATTACTCCAAATAAAGGGCTCTATTGTCTGTTAAAAGGGCTTATTTTGGAATCGTCCCACAGTGCCACTATCCTGTAGGTTGGTATTTCTCTACTATACTGTCTGCAGGGGCTGCTACACTCACCTGCTATCCTATGGCACCAGCCCCTGTAGCAGACAGGGGCCGCAAAGCCACTATAACAGCATTATAGTGTGCTACTTAAAACCCTGGATGTAAGGAGACTGATATTGGCATGCATTATTTAAGCTGCCCTTGAAATAACTAAAATGGTTTTCTCCCAGACATCAATCCAAATTTTAAAAGGTTTTGGAAGAAATGAAAAACCAAGCAACTAATCCCAATCTATAGGGTTAAATCTATCAAGTAATATTGGATGGAAAAATGGTCAAATTTTTACACAAGAAAATCCTACCACAGAAACACAATATATTAAGCAGTTTTCTTTAGTATCAATTTGAATACCCTTAACTAGAGCGTTGGACTCCCCAGTACACTCACTCAACCTGGATTGATCCACTCCATTTATTTAAATTTCTAGATGTAATTTTATTTCATTAGATGCATACGAGTCTGGACTTTTTCCACCTTCCAAGCTACATTTATTTCAACTTCTAAATGTAATTTTAAACTGGGCAAGCTATATCATTAACTTGATACATTGGTGAACTAGAAAAAAAAAAGTAACAAAAGCAATGAATTCTTGATTTTTTCAACAATTAAAAAAATCATAAAAAGTGACTATACAATAACAACAAAAACAACAAATAACAAATAACAAAATTTTATCCCACTAAATGAACTTGGTTAAATGGATAAAGCGATGTTCCTTACCTCCACTGATAATCGAGGTGTGATGAATCTTGTTCCTGACAAGGTCATTTGTCCTCTGCAGGAAAAAACACTCGTTAGTTAGTTACATCAGAGACAAACACAAAAGACAAACAAAGTGACAACCAAATAGAGAGAGATGTAGTTAGATACTTTGACAAGCTCAGCAGCTACACTAAACTACCTTAGGAAAGTTTCCATAATCTTCTCCTTATAATGACATACTATATCTCAGCCAATAAATAAGACAAGATCAACAATGATAGACAAAGTAGATAAAAAAAATGAATTGTAAAAAGAGTGGAGAAGGATGTATGTGTTTGGTCTTGCTGGCACCTGCACCATCACTGTAAAAAAAGGGTGAGATGATGGAGAAGGATGAGAAGTTCAAGCTTAACCAGCTCATTGCCTGGACAAGAGTGGACTCCATTTCTAAAAGGCATGTATGTGTTTGGTCTCGCTGGCACCTGCACCATCACTGGTATCTATAATATAATCAAGCATCAGTTCTTTAACACTATGCATACTATTTACGAATCAAAGATAATTTTTTTATTTTTAAATTAAAAATTAGATAAATTTATGAAATATAGAAAAAATCCAATTCAATGCTTCTCAACAAACAGGAATAATAGTTTCAAAACCAAAAACAAGAATAATAGCTTCAAAACCAAGCTACCACAAATGGTTTAGTTCTCCAGGGCCTCCATTTGAGATAAATCATTAACATGAACAGGATAATGGAGAAATAAAAAACAAAAACAAAAACAAAGAACAGTACAAACCTTCCTGAGTATGTGCTTTCACACACACCTTTGCTTCAGTTTTTAGTTCTTTTACCTTAAATTTACCCATATGGTTCAAAGCACTTATACTTGATCTAACAGATACAGGCTTGATTTGGTTGTTTATGTGTACTGATTAGGAATTAGTTTCTTGTTGTGTATGAGTAAAAAATTATTGAAGAAATATAATTAAGATCCATTTTAATAGTCTTGTCTAAAAAAAGTGTTGTTATGCTACCTTTAGAAATCTAAGAACTAATTTTAGTGCATACTATAAAAAGAGAAAAAAGAAAAGGAATTTAAGATCACTAATGACTAATTGAATTGAAATAGTCACACATCAATTAACTCATGCTGAGTGGTATAATTCTTAAATTTCTAAAAATACTATAAAATTTCTCTCAACAAAATTAGTTTATGATAGTTACAGGACTTAAATTATTTAGTGTAAAAAAATTATATATAGGAATCAAAATTAAACTTATCATATGTTGAATTATTTTATGTAAATATGAAGGTTTAAAAATTTATTTCCTAAAGTATATAGTCCTTAATTTTATTAGGATTACAACCCAAAATTATGACTTTTCTAAATCAAGGGGAAACCAAGGAAGTTCATGAAACTTTGGGTATTGGATGCAATGATGGCCTTCTTGTCACTCATTATTTACTTTGATACATACATTAAAATATAACATGAGTAACTATTATTTGTCCATAAAAATAAAACTTTGATACACATGTGAAGCAGGAAAAATAACAAAAGCAATGATTCTTTAGTTTTATCAACAATTAAAACTCATGAAAAAGTGGCAAAAGGCGGCAAGTGCATACCTATAGGTATAAAAGTAACATCAGCTATTCTCTTCTCAATATTCCTCACAATTTCATCTTGTCCTCTGTCCAGAAAAGCACCAGTGCTCCACTATTTTATTTCAACCTCACACGTACGAGTTAAATTGATTAAAAAAAAACCTGCACCAATTACCTATACACTATGCAGCAATCTAATTCCAAAAACAAATGCGAATACACATGCACAATATCAATAATGTCTGTATTTCCCCTTGAATTCAGTTATGTGAATTTCGCCCAAACTAATTATACCATGCCCAAATTCCACATCACATTGGTTCCTTGAGCACAATCTCAAGAATTTACTATTTCAGTTATGCGATCGAAATCCCTATTGTCTCGCCGATCCCTTCGCCAGGAAGTTTGAACAACAAAAATTCAAGAATGAAACCAAACACGGTTCTCTTGTCTTCCTATGTTATGACATCTAATAATCCATTTCAAAAACCATAAAGTTACGTTGATTAATACTTCAGCCCTGTACAAGCTCTTAATCAATCAAAATAACAAAGAGGGGACTCCACACAAGCCCAATTATCAAGCTCAAAAATAGGCCTTTAATTCCATTTTTATAAGGACAAATCCCACATCTTCAGGATCAGGAGCAAACAAATTAACATCCATAATCCAATCAATGGAGGCAACTAACTAAACTTTGTTAAAAATTTCATTTCCATTCAAGAGTAAAAATGAATCAAATGAACACAATTAGCTAATGAGAGATAAACACATCAGAGACTAGCGAGATTACAGAAGCAAATCTCAAAAAAAAAGTAGCAAGAATTTCAACAAATTACTGAAGACTCGGATCATAAATCAGCACCCAAATCCAGAAAAATCAATCAAAATCGCAACTTTGGAGAAAACTAAGGGGTTGGATTGAGTGCAGAAAGGGAGTGATGCGATTTGGAGAGTGGAAGAAAAGAGCTTACATTCTTGACGAAGATAACGTTTGCAGCGGCGATGGCGATGACTACGCCGCCGAGGATGGTGACCGGGCCGGTAAGGAGACTCCACTTCCGATAGATCATCTTTTTCTTCTTGCTCTGATTCTCTCTCTTTCAGGTTCGTCTTTTCACAAATGAAACGAAATCTGCAATGGAAGCTCTTCTGCCTACCTATGTTTTAAAAGGACCCATATTAGAGGGAAACCTGCGGCTTCCCTTCACGCACGATGACCAGAATGGATCTCGCGGTGTCGCCGGTGTAGACATGGGCGATGCCATCCTTGGCTTAGGGATGGGAAGAGACGCTTAAAACGAAGGCAATAGTAGGAGAGTCGTAAGGGATTGAAGAGATAGTCAAGGCTAGGGTTCAGCTATTTTGTTTTGGGAAAAATCCAATTTTCTAATGTAATAAATATACATGGAAAAATGTTAATATTCCGACGGAAATTAGTGGGTAGGAAACGGTGCATCGGAAAACAGCGCTTTTTTTGTAGTGACTGGAAGGCCGTTTTAGTCAGCCTTGGGTTATGAAATTCACCTAGTTATCTATTCTAGAAGGGTTTGTCTAATTGATCTCAACTAAAAATGAGATTAAATAATGACCAACAGAAATTAAATAACTATCTTATATTTTGAATTTTATCATTAATATTATGACTATCACATTTAATATATTAGTTTTAATTTTTCTTTCATATCATTTTTTATAAAATTTAAACTTTATAATTGTAATTAAAAGTTAATAATTAAGATTATGCTTTTTTACTGGAATTAAAATTATACTAAAATACATAATATGAAATAAAATTATAAAATATTAATATTTAGTATTTTAATTAATTATAAAAATGAGAACTATTTACCTAAAGTTAATTTTTATACATTTCAATCAATTAAAAATTAAAATTAATTTCTCTGAAGTTAAATAAATGAAAACTATTTACCTAAATTTGTTTTTATGATAACTATATATTTACCTAAGTTGAATAAAGAATATAGATTTTTATAATTAATAAAAAATAATTATTAAGATTTAATATTTTATAATTTGTTTACATATATTTATGAATTTTAGTATAATTTTAATTATTAAACTTTAATTAACCGTTATAAAGTTTTGATTGCATACATAAATGATATGAAAGAAAAATTAAAGATAATATACGAAATGTGATAATCATAACATTATTAATAAAATTTAAAATATTAGATAATTATATAAATTCTATTGGTCAATGAAGTTATTTAATCTCATTTTCACTTGGGATTAATTAGCCAAACCCATTCTAGTTCATTCAATGAAGAAAAAAATGATATTTAAACAGATGGTCCATGACTGCTATAAAAAAGAAATGTTTTTTTTATCCCTAAATTAAAGTATTATGATATTTTTAAAAGTTTGTTCCTATTTAAATTTCATTTGTTTTACATTTTCAAAAAGTTATAAAAATGAAATATATTTATAAAAGAAATTCTTATTGGATCAAAGATTAACTCCATTGTGATATGTGGTTATTGCTAACCCAATTTTTTTTACATAAAATTGAAATTAAATAAGAGTTTACCTTGTTAAATAGATGATTTTCTTATATGTGAACACAACAAAATTTTATGTCATTATCCTTTGTTTTTTTTTACTTTTAAATTTTATTGTACCCTCAGAAAAATAAACTTTTTCTTCCTCTTTTCTTACCAATAGTTGAATGAAATTAATATAAATTCTCTTTTTATGCGTCCAAATTTATTCAACTATTCACCCATAAAATAATCGTACCAAATGAAATCATTAGATTTCTTTGGATATTATAGAAAATCTCTATTTCTAATATCTTTGGTAAAGTTAATGCAATGGTTAAAATTAAAATAAAATTTATTAAGTTGGTCGAAAGATCGAAAGACGAAATGAAACTTAAATATACATCATACATGTTTCTCCTCCAGAAAACAATATTCAGATTCAACAATCCAATCTATATTCATGGTGGTGATTTGTTTATTTTTTTCTCAGCTTGAATCTTCTATGCCATTTCTCAAATGTTCTAAAGAAGAGGCAACAAAATGGAACCCTGCCCTTAATAATAATGAAGCATTCAACAAGTTTAATATGCTTCATGGAATGAAGCATGTCGAAGAAAAACAAATTGTAGGTGACTGTTACTTTGGTCTCACTAATTTGCTAGAACTCCTACACGCTCAGAGGTCCATCAATGAACTTAAGGCTACACAGAAGTCCTCTAAGAAAAGAGTGGAACAATTTTTGCAGAATCTTGAAGACAAAAGGGTCTCCCAGAAGTGTAGAGAATTCCACAAGATTGAAACAATGCTAGATAACATAAAGGACAAGTTGCCAAGGGAAAAAAGAAGTAGAGAAAGGATGGAGTTATTCGATATCAAATTGGTACATGAATTGGCTAAAACCAAGATTTCTGCAAAGCAGTATATGACAAACTACAAGAAAGAAAAGAGAGAAAGAAAACTGAGAGAGGAAGTTTGCAACGAATTAGCCATGCAAGTAAGGGAAGACACGGCTAAGCTTGAGGTGTTGCTAAGTGATTCCGTGAAAATTTGCAAGGAGGTGGAAGAAGAGAGGGAGATGATGGAAATGGCTGAACTATGGCGCGAAGAACGCGTGCAAATGAAGCTAGCTGATGCACAGTTTTTACTTGGAGACAAATATAATCAGATGGTCCAGTTGATTGCTTTTCTCCAAGTGTTCTTGAGATCAAGGGGTGCTGAACTAGATACCACTGAACTAGAGGACGCAGAGTTGATCAAACAGGTAGCTGAATCAGTAAATATCAAACGCATTCTGGAGCTTTCATATGATTTCTCAAAGTCAGATGACACAGTTTCCACTTTTGAGGAGCTAAGAAAAGAAAACGCAGAAGAGGGGAAGATTAAACCATGTTATTCCCATACCACACTTACTAGCCCCATGTCCACAATCAACATTGAAAATCTTGATGAAGAGTTGAATGAAAGCTCTATATTGCATCACAATAGTCCCTCCAGTGATTATAATTTTGGATTAGAACCAACTCATTATTCCTTAGAAACTAATGGTTATATTAAGGATCGGAGGTTTAGCTCAATGCCACAAAGAGGAGACACCTGTTCTGTTAATGTTAATTACCAAGACAAGGATTTATTAGGTAGTGAAGCAGAATGTAGTGAAAAGGCATGTTTGGAATCTATAAAGAGAGGAGTTAATGGGGAATTTTCCGTATCTGTTGGAGACTTAAAGAGGAAAGTTTGTCTCACTTCTACACAACTAAGGTCATGCCCCAATAATGGTGGATTAACGATTTCTTCTACAAAATCTTCTCAACATAGAAGGCTAGGTAATGATGGTTGGCAGAAACAAAAGGAGTGTAACCATAGACTTCCAACAAGTTCAATTCAGTGTCAAGGTTCTGTTGGAGGTAGCTTCAAACACTCAGAACTGTTGGAACAAGAAAACTCTACATACAATAACAAGAACCCACATATAATACGTGGGATGAAAGGGTGCATAGAATGGCCACGAGGTATTCCAAAATCCTAGTTTCGAAGTCACTCCTTTTGGAAAGGAGTGAAAAGCCAAAAAAGTATCGGTTATACTTAAACCAAAGACTTATAATAATTAGGCCTTGTTTATTCAATGTTTGAGTTTTCATATGTTTTACTCATTTTAATTTAAGAGCTGGTTGAATATCTAATTGATATTTTCTTAAAGAATGATAATGCTTTCGTTGACTATGTATTAGCATTTGATTTGATTTTTGGTTGGATTGGATTTTATTTTTTTATATGTAAAATATGGCTTATCTTATCATTCCATAACAGAAACAGAATCCATGCTACTATGAGTTCCAATTGATATGGAACTTCATCCAGCCAGTAATTTTCATTAGCAATAAAAGATAAAGTAATAAATCAACACCAAAGTATAATATTGGCTGCAAGCATGCTATCAGTAACTTCACTCATAACGCACGTTATTTGTATTGCAATGTGGAACCAACAGGCAGTAACATTCATAATTAAAAAGGATAAAATAAGAATATACGCTTTTGTCCAACCAATTCACACGTGACAGGTCCACCAAAGTTAGGTGTCATCTAGTTAGGTGAGCTCTTTGAATTGGGTGTGAAGGGTAAGACCATTTCCGATGAGGATCGTTTCTCAACCATCAAGTGTACAAAATTTTTATTTCATATAGAAGCAAAATTCATTATACATATCAAAGTTTTTAAGCTATTGGACTTAAATGGCATGATGTGCAGCTATATAATAATCTGCAGGGATCTTTATCCCTTTTTAATAGGTTATTAAGGTAGTGTTTGATAGTTTGTAAAAAAAAAAAAAGAAGGTAGTGTTTGATAATTTATTTAACTTTTTTTTTCTAAGGAGAAGTTAGGCTTAGACCAAACAATTTTATACAAATTTTCTTTAAAAGATAAAAAACTTAGAAAATGAAAAGAAAAGAAAAGCTTAAAAGTAGCTCTCTCTACTAGCTTCAAACTAGAGTTCTCAAATAAGTTAACCCCCAACTATCAAGGCATGCTAGAGTCAACAGTGAAAAATTGCTTTGAATTTTTTAATTTAACGAAAAAACACTTTTACAACCAAAAATATTTCCTGTTTTTTTCTTCATGGAAAAGACTATTTCGGAGTTTAGTCTTTGGGATGAAAGTGCGGTTATTTCAAAGTTAAATAAAAATTAAGAGAAATAATGTACCCCTCTTATTAAAAAATATTACCATAAAGAGATCATTAAACAAAAAAATATATTTATTGTTTTTAAAATATAAAATATGCATTTAATATTTACCGTGCAAAAGAAATATGAAAATCAGTAAAAAAAAATATTGTAAGATTTAAACTATTCCAAAATTAATATAAAAGAATACTAGTAGCGCCTTACTTTAGTTTTAAATACACTAATTTTATTAGTAATTATATTTTATTAAAAATAAAATTTATTAGTGATATTTATAAAATTTTAATCAATAATAAAGATTAAAGTTCTCTTAATTTGAAATCATTAACCAAAATAAAAATAGTGTGTCCGGAATTAACTGAGGTTTTTTCCATACTGGCACAACGACAGTGTGGTAGCTAGTAACTACGAAAGCGGCGGATCGGTATATTCAAGTCCTTTTATGTGCCCTTTTCAAACCTACTTCTCCGCTATTTGAGACACACCAAACACATTTCTAGATTCACGCTACCACCACTTCACACACTCTTCTTTGCAAGCAAAGCAAATGGCACCTACTACCACCGTACCTATCGGTACCCTCCCCTCCGGTTCCGTCACCGGACGCTTAGCCTCCGTCTACAGTGAGGTTCAAAAAACGCGCGTGGACCACGCGCTCCCTCTCCCCTCCGTCCTCAAGTATCCCTTCATCATTCTCGACGGTCCTCCAAGCTCCGCGGCCGGAAGTCCAGGTCAGTCTCTTTCACTCATTCCGATCCGTTCACTCTACTTCACTCTCCGTGACGCGCTTCGTGCGCGCGTGCAGACGAGATCGCGAAGCTGTTTCCGCATTTGTTCGGACAACCTTCCGCGGCATTGGCGCGGAGCGGTGCGGTGCAGACGCAGAAGAAGTTGAAAATTGGCGTGGTTCTGTCCGGAGGCCAGGCTCCCGGAGGCCACAATGTCATTTCTGGAATCTTCGGTAACGCTCTCGTTTTCGAATCCGATTCAGTTAAACATGCTTTTCTTCTTCTTCTTTTGAGACTTAACTTTTTTTTCTTCGTCTTAGATTATCTGCAAGAGCGCGCACCAGGAAGCACGCTGTACGGTTTCAAAGGTGGACCTGCTGGGATTATGAAGTGCAAATACGTTGAACTCACTTCTGAATATATTTATCCTTATAGAAATCAGGTCCGTTTTCTTTTTTCTTCCGTTACGAGTTTTTGGAACGTAGTTTTACTTGTTTTAGTTGAAATTTGGTATTGTGTTGTTTTTAGAATGATATTATCATTATACTTTTTTTATTCATTTAATCGTTTATGTATAGCGATTTGCGATGCTGTGTAAGCATGGTGCGTATTAAGTTTGACATTATCGTAAACGTTTATTTTCCACGAATTCACACCGTTTGTAACTTGGAATCGTCTAATGAAGATCGGACGACTCATATTTTATGTTGGTAAATCAACCATCAACCATAAAACACATCTGAAATCTGAGCCGTCTATCTTCATCCAACGGTCACAAATGCCTTGACTGTGAATGCATGCAAAATTGACTGCACCCGATTTGGTTTTGTCTGGAATAAGTGATGTGATAGAGATACATGGAGAGAAAAAAATGTGTGTAGAAACTGTCATCATAATTTGTTGTAAGCATAGACTTACTGATTTTTGTAATCAATGATCACAAGATTTTGACATCTATTAATAATCATTTCTGCTGGCAGGGTGGCTTTGACATGATTTGCAGTGGGAGGGACAAGATTGAAACTCCAGAGCAGGTGAGTTTTGTGAGGCTACATGTTTACTATACGATTAATTAATTTGAACACTGGTATATCTTCTTATAAGTCCAAAGAGTAATTCAGTTTACTTACATGGTATAGTTTAAGCAAGCGGAAGAAACAGCTAAGAAGCTAGACTTGGATGGGCTCGTTGTTATTGGTGGTGATGACTCAAACACCAATGCATGCCTCCTTGCTGAGAACTTCAGGTTTGTCTTAGCTGAATTTTATTTCTGGTGTAATCTATGTCTCATTAGGAAGCTTTTGTTAATGAAATGATGTTTTCATGTTTTTTAATTTACATTCAAGGGCATTTCCATTTATGAATATGTACAGTGATCCTGTTTGTTCAATGCTTTAATATGGATTCATGCAGGAGCAAAAATTTAAAAACAAGTGTAATTGGATGCCCTAAAACCATTGATGGTGATTTGAAATGTAAAGAAGTTCCCACAAGTTTTGGGTTTGATACTGCTTGCAAGGTGAATGAAGATATTTACTCGGTCTTCATTGTTCATTTTGTAATTTTATATTGTTCTGATCCCTACATTTTTAAATACTACAAATATATAACTATTCTTAAGAAAAATATTTAGGAACCACCAGTTCAATTTTATGTGTGCCAGGGGGGAGAAATCATGTATATAATAAGTATGCTTTTGACTGCACCAGATGCGTTGCAGTTTCTCAAGCAATACATTCAACATTTTATAGAGTTTCTTAAATTTATTTTCTCTAGCCATCATCTGTTGCTTTGATTTTCTTTCATTTTATTTTGGGAAGGGGTCATATTGTGTGACTTTTTCTACCACTCTACTTTTGCTTGCTTTATAAGTGATTGCAATTTGCTATAGTATTATGATCTTTAATTTTTTTCCCCTAGAAATACTTTTAAATATTAATTTAGTTTTGCATATTTTCTAATTGCTAAATGTTATATAATGATACCCTTTTAGTTTTAGATACATGGTGCATGATTACATGACTTGACTATTTTCCTTTTTTTACGTTAATGTGATGCAGATATATTCTGAAATGATTGGAAATGTTATGATAGATGCTCGATCAACTGGAAAATATTACCATTGTAAGTACATAAAATTGAGAAACTCTTTATATGTATATAGCAATTAAAGACTGAAGACTTTGAGAGTATACCAATGCTTAATGTACCACCTTGGACATTGATTGCTGTTACTTTTCTCTACTGCTTTTATTGCTTCACTCTTCTTACATCATTAACTACTTCACTTTTAATCATTTTGCACTTTAAAACTGCTGCTATCATCTGTTCTTATTGTATCATCTGAAGACCTGAGTTCATATTTTTAGTTCTTTTGTTTTGGATTGATACAGCCATCTAGATACCAAACTCATTTTCCACTTCAGTACCTAAATGAGGCATATGCTGTCTCCTTTTATATCAAATTACCCATAACATTTGTCATTCTCTTTACCACTTTTATTAAACTTAAGCCAAACTGCCAAAGCATTGACGAGAAAGATGGTTATATATATTCTTATTGTCACCCCTTTGTTTATATCATATCACACATTTTCCTTTTGAGAGAGAAATGACTAGTTTGTTCATTATCCTTGCCTTATGTCAACAGTTCTGTTATGTGATTTTTCTATTTCTGAGTCTGATTCTCATGAATTATATGAAAACTCTTGCTTTTGTGCTATTGAAATGGTTTATTTAATTTCATGGCATTTTTACCGAATCATTGACAATTACATGAATATCAACAAAACCTCAAAATCAGTTTTGATTGAAATTGATTTTGTAATTCATTGAGATTCTTTATTTAGTACCTAAATAAAATGTGATGTTCCTAAAAATATTGATGCTTCAATTTATATCGTAGACATTAGGAATCATGCTTTCACCAGCCTATGATTGTGTGTGCTTTCGTTATTGCTCCATTGGATTTCAAACAATAAGACATGAGATCATCTGCCTGCAGTTGTGCGGCTTATGGGGCGTGCGGCTTCACACATTACGCTGGAATGTGCCTTGCAAACTCATCCAAACATTACTATTATTGGAGAAGAGGTTCTTCACTTCCTCATATATTTGTTCAATTTGTCTAGTGTTTGTACATGCTAGGGGTAGATGAAATTAAAAAAATGCTTCCATGTTAATCTCATGATTAGAGTTTGCTTTTATCAAAATTTGATTTAAACCCATAAATACACTTTTCAGGTTGCTGCAAAAAAGCTGACGTTGAAAAATGTCACAGACTATATCGTAGATGTTGTTTGTAAAAGAGCTGAAATTAATTACAATTATGGTGTTATTCTTATCCCTGAAGGTCTAATTGATTTCATACCTGAGGTATCTATCACTTTGCAGTTTTCACAATTATTTTTTTACCTGTGTTTCCCTCTCTGCACTTGGGATTATGTTTTAGTGTTGTTCATGTACAACCAGTATGAATACACTTCTGATGATACTCATTTGTACTTGGTATTGTGCTATATGCAGGTCCAGCACCTTATTGCAGAACTAAATGAAATTCTTGCCCATGATACCGTGGATGAGGGTGGGTTATGGAAGAAGAAACTCACTGATCAATCGTTGAAGCTTTTTGACTTTTTACCTCAAGCAATTCAAGAACAATTGATGCTTGAAAGAGATCCACATGGAAATGTTCAGGTGCCTAATGTTGTTATAGTGCTATTTTGCTGTGTTTATTTGGCTCCTTTATCCAATTTGAATTGGCACCAATGTTAATCTTGCTTGTATTGCCATTTAGGTTGCCAAGATAGAAACAGAGAAAATGCTTATTCAAATGGTTGAAACTGAGTTGGAGAAGAGAAAGCAAGAAGGCAAATACAAAGGCGAATTTAAAGGGCAATCCCACTTTTTTGGGTATTTTATCTAATTTTTATATTATTGTTGAATAGTGAATTCTAATACATTTTGCTGTGAATCAAAAAAGCTTTCCAGTGAAATGCTTTTTTCTTCTCCTTTACTTGGTTTTAAATTTCTCTTGATCATACATGTTATGTGTGATCTTTTAAATGACGTAATATGTTAGAGTTTGTACTGACTCATTTAAAATATATGCAGTTATGAAGGGAGATGTGGCTTGCCTACTAATTTTGATGCTACTTATTGCTATGCTCTGGGTTATGGTGCTGGAGCCCTCCTTCATAGTGGGAAGACTGGACTAATATCATCAGTTTGTGCTTCTCTACCTTAATCTTTTGATATCTACTTAAATATCTCCTAGATTGGTGTTGATAATTGATTGTACTTTGAAATTGTGCTTGTTTTGTAATATTGAAGTCACCAACCTAGTTATTTAATTTGTTTTGACATTTGGATCAGGTTGCGAATTTATGTGCTCCAGTAGAAGAATGGACTGTTGGTGGAACTGCACTCACCTCACTGATGGATGTGGAGAGGAGGCATGGTACACACTTTCATCTTTGAGACGTTATGCTTTACCCCAATGACTATTTTCTGAATTAGTGTTCATGCAATACTCTATTGTGTTGCTGCTTTATTTTTATAGGCTAAAATCTGACTTAAGCAGTTATAATTCTGTTTTAAGTTATTAGGCAGTTATTTTTATATTAATTTCAGATTAGGCAGTCATCAGTTATTATGTGACAGTTAATAGTAATATATAAGTTGTTACAGACTTGTAAAAGGGAATTAAGTTGTTAGATTGTTATTCCCTATGTTTTGAAGGAGGTAACTCTTTGTTCAGGGTAAACCCTGTGTTTTTACTAAATCTGACCTCAAAATCAGATTATTTCTATATTTTTTTATAATTCAGTGTAATTTTTTTCGAGACCGACATAATTAAAACCCTGAATTTTAAGCTAGAGATATTTTCACCTGCATATTTTTGGACTCAATATTGCCCTTGTTTGTGTTCTGATAGCCTCTGGTTATATAAATCTTGAAAAGTCTGTACATGTTGCATTTATTTGAATGCTTTGTCTACTGTTTTGTTTAAGAATGTGTAATTTCTTTGCAGGTAAATTCAAGCCTGTGATCAAGAAGGCAATGGTGGAACTTGAAGGTAAACATATATATTCATGAAAATTTTATTGATTTGGGCTCAATTATCCACACTAACGTAGCAAGTGAACTACACTTTTTACCCATATTGAGCCAGAAAAATGAAATGAAAGGGAGGGTAAAATATTTTATTTCATAGCTTCAGATGTGGTACAAAAGACTAACACTATTGTGTCACCCAGACATTAGTGTCTGGATTTTAGATTGTCCATTGTTTAAATTATAGATTTTTTTTTTTTTACAATATTGAATACCATAGCGATTGCATTTTAAACTTCTAATATCGACTCAGTTATCTTGGATACTGAATATATTTCATGTTGGATTATTCAGGGGCACCCTTCAAAAAGTTTGCCTCCTTGCGGGATGAATGGGCCCTGAAGAATTGCTACATCAGTCCAGGTATTTTATATATAGACACTATTATTTCACCTTTTGTTTCGGCTGCCTTCACCGAAGCCTTGTTTCTTGGCTTTTTTAATAGTGGCACATTCAAGATGACTAGAAAAGTACTATTGGTCTAAATCTACTTTTATGTTGAACTGGAGTGATTGGAGTTATTTGCACTAAGTTTGTTGCTCACGATGATGATTTTCGTTGTAGGTCCAATTCAATTCTCTGGCCCTGGATCTGAAGTAATTAATCACACTCTACTCTTGGAGCTTGAAGCACAGGCTAGGCATAATATGAGGTCCTTGTTTTGACGGTGGCAATTCATATTGTCTTTTTGGGATCTTTCAATAATATATTTGATCTGTGACTAGGTAGTGTGAGTTTACTTTTGAAATTAACCGGCTAATGATTCTTGGGTTGGTTGATGAGTATAAATTGGTCTACTCAAAAGCTGCATTCAACATCGGCAATTTATTTTCATGACAACCATTCCGACTTTGCCTATTATACAAGCCACAATAAAAGCTTTTTCCCAATATGAGGTCACTATATGAGCTCGGTTACGTTGGATAGCTAAGTTCATTGCATTAATGCAATTGAGTTTGAATGAAGACCAAAATTTCAAGAATACTATTTACCATGAGATCCCTTGATAATTTCTTCCGAAGTTCTTAACACTTGTATTCATGCAATTTATTCTTTTAACTATTGATTTTCTTTGTCTGGTGTTCAAATCACTTTAATCAATAATCAAATATTGTCTTCCTTCCTCTCGGTTCGGGTAACATGGCAAGGAAATTTAAGAGATTTGAGATCCTGACAGGAATTTCAAGTTGGGCAGTCCACCAAAGATAGATGAACGGTCTAGTCAGTAATGTGCCACCAAAGGTAGATGAACGGTCTTGTCAGTAATGAGTTAGTCCCCTAAAGTCTAAAGCTCCGGTTGTAATTTGTCTGGTGATACGAACTCCGATTTTATATATAAGAAATAAAAAATAATATTTTTTTAATTATAAAAAATATAGGATAATTTTATTGTTAAATTTATTTTTCATCCTTAATTATGATATTTATTAATGATTAAAATCATTTTTTAAGCCATTTCATGAATGAACAGTTCTATACTAAAATTAAAATTTATTATAAAATAACTAATCTAATTATTATTATTAATTTTGATGAATTAAATAATTTTTTATTATATATAATACGGGAGGTGATACATGATAAACGTGTTTCAGTTAATTGAAATTTTTTTCCTTATCTTTTGTAGTCGTGAATGTTAACGGGATAGGGTTGAAGCTTTATTAGGTAGTATATAATAAAGAATTTTAAAATTTTAAGGGAACTAGATATATTTTTTTCAGCAAAAATGATCTATTAAGAAAGAGGATGAAGGATATAAGGGATACCCACCCTTAAATAATATAATCAAAACCATATCTTGCGAATCTAAATCCTCTCTCCCAACAAGACCAAGGCAATTACATGTAAGACTGTGCTATACGTACCAGTTCTGCTATGCTGTCCCCTACCATTTAGCTCAATTAATTTAGTAGTGCGTAAGTTGTAAATTATTTAGTATTAGAATTTGACTTCTCTATTTGTAAAAACTCACCTGATTAATTCTATATTTTTCTTAAATAATTAATAAGTAAAAACTTAAATAATTATATATTTTAATTCTTATGTCACACTAAAATTATTGTAATTACTATTGAGGAAAAGTATGTGCATTGGAATATATTTTTTATATTGTCATTTAATTACATATCATTATGATAAATTTGTTAACTTTCATAATAAGCACCTTTAAAGTTATACAAATTATTTTAAATTAATTGATTTAGGTTTATTTAAGTTTTGTTTAAATTAAGTCAGGAAAGTATTATTTAAATTTTAATGCATAATTATGAATTGCAATATACAAAAGGAAAAAAAAAATAGAGTTCTCCAATTGAAATCCAAACATACTTAATGTTTTAGGTTATTGTAAAGCGTTACAGTGCGCTATACCAAAGTTTGAACAATTTTCTAAGCTTGTGAATAACATTTGTCTCCTTAATTGGTCTTTGATCACTCTTTCCATGGTTCATGTTTAACCATAAAGAACCTTGGTAAATAAAATAAGTACTTTACTCAAAATGTTAAAATCAAACCTAGTCTAATGTTTGATAATGATTGCCTACCAGTGAGTGGCGGAATCAGAAATTTTATTGAGAGGAGACGAATATAAAAAAAAAATTATATAACAAATAAAAGTACTTCGAAGACAATACAAATCTAATATACAAAAAGAGATAAACCGTAAATCACAGACAAACAAATTGCAAACATGATGGGTTGATGAACAAGTTGACAAAGTCTAGTGAGTCTTACTAAAATAATTCATACTTTAAAATCAAACTCAAAGCAATAATAAGGAGATAAGAGATAAAGAAGACACAATCAGATTTAACATGGAAAACCCAATTTGATAAAAAATCATGACGTTCAAATTGGATAATCAATCCAATGGACAACTCCACTATGATAATACATAAATATCTTTCAATCCTGAAGGAAAGTTAAGAATCAGATTTGTCAAACGCTTCTATATGATCTTATAATAATTCTCTCAATGATGCAAACATAAACTCTCTAAAGCTCTAATATTATTTGGAATGAAATACATATTATAAATACAAAAATATGCTTCTATTTATATTAATTTAAGCATATGATTTTAACCAATTTTTGAATGCAATCCTAAAAATATTCTATCAAATTATGCAATACAATATTAAAAATATTTTATATTATGCAATATAATTTTAAAAATATTTTATATTATGCAATACAATCTTAAAAATATTCTATTCTATTTTTGAATACAATATTAAAAAATATTTTATCCTATTTTTAAATCCAATCTTAAAATATATTTTATGTTATTATGTAATATAATTTTAAATATTTCTATTATATTATGTAATGTAATCTCAAAAATATTTTATCTTATTTTTTAATATAATATTAAAAAATATTATATCCTATTATATCATGCAATACAATCTTTTTTTATTATCAAATTATTTTTTTAATTTTTAATATATATATAAATATATATATATAATAAAATTTATATTAATAAAATTTTAGGGGATGCTGGCCCACCCTACCCCGTCTCTGCCTTTGCTACCAGTGTCATAGTCTGACGCATGATAATTAAATTTAATCATGTGAATATTTGTATGATTTTGACTCAACTTTAACGGCAAAATTTGTAAGAAAGAGGCAGTTTTTTTTTTTCTTTCTAATCCAGTGCATATGTAATCTTGGTACAACAAAAGAGACGATGCAAAAAGAGAAATGACAATTTGAAAATTAACCCATTTTATTAAGATTGCATGATTTTCTTATGAAAAATAATTTTATTCGAATGGAATAACACCGACTAAAGTGGTCTGTCTTCGTATTTAACACAACTAAACTCGACTGATTTGACTGAAATTGACCATTTTGTATCCTTACATACCTGTTAGGATAAACGTTTAAATATATAGTTAGTTACGTAGTTTGAATTTTAAATATGAGAAAGATATATGAGAAGATATGGGTAGATAAGATATGAAGAAAGATAAGATATGAAAAGAGATAATATAGAAAGATATTAGAGAAGATATTGTTTAGATTTAAATTTGAATTGTTTTAGGGTTTTGGTGCTTATAAATAGCACATTATGTAAAGAGCTCTGTGTGGCTTTGGCAGACTATTATCAATAATATTAGAGAGTTTCCGCCCCAGTAAAATTGTGTGTTTGTGTTTGTGTGAGTGCACCAGTGTGTGTGAGACAGAGAGAGGGCCTGTGAAATTCACAACGAGTGAATTTCTGATATCAAATTGGTATCAGAGCTGAGAGAGAATGGAGAGTGGTCCGAGTAGTAGTCTGCCATTACCCCGCCTTACGAAGGCTAATTATGAGAACTGGAGTATCCAGATGAAGGCTCTGTTGGGAGCTAATGATAGTTGGGAGATTGTCCATGATGGTTTCGAAGAACCACAATCCACGACAGGATACACGGCGGCGCAGAACAAAACGTTGAAAGAGATGCGATTGAAAGACAAAGGCGCGTTGTACATGATGCTCCGGGCTGTTGATGATTCCGGATTTGAGAAGATTGCAGGCGCAACAACGTCAAAGGAGGCGTGGGACATTCTTGCGAATGTCTACAAGGGAGCCGATCGAGTCAGGCAAGTCAGACTTCAAACCCTCAGAGGAGAGTTGGAGGCAATGAAGATGAAGGAAGGAGAAAGCGTATCCGATTTCGTTACTCGGATTCAGACCGTGGTGAACCAATTAAAGAGAAGCGGAGAGATACTGCCCGATGCCAGAGTGGTGGAGAAAATTCTGAGGTCTCTCACTGATGACTTCGAGAATGTAGTATGTGCGATTGAGGAGTCAAAGGACTTAGCAACGTTCACCGTTGACGAACTTGCTGGTTCATTGGAGGCGCATGAACAGAGGAAGAAAAAGAAGAAAGAGGAGTCACTGGAGCAAGCACTTCAGACGAAAGCTTCAGTCAAGGACGAGAAAGCGCTCTACTCTCAAAATTTCCGAGGTAGAGGACGAGGCCGAGGAGGACGTGGATATGACCGAGCTGGTAGAGGCCGAGGTCAAGAAGGCTGGAACAAGGAGCAGGCTGAATCAAGTCAGCAGAATTGGCGAGGAGGCCGAGGACGTGGAAGAGGCCGACATTCAAATGTAGAATGTTTTAAATGTGGAAAGTACGGACACTATTCGAGAGATTGCAATAACTCGGATAGGTGTTACAATTGTGGCCGAGTTGGTCATTTTGCGAAGGACTGCCGAGCCGAGAGAAGAACGAATGAGACTGCAAATTATGCTGCAGAAGTAAAAGATGAAGGAATGTTGATGATGGCTGGAGGTGTAGCTAACCAGACATCCGAGATGGAGTGGTTTATAGACACTGGTGCAAGTAATCATATGTGTGGGTACAAGCATTTATTCAGTAGCTTGAGAGAATCAGAAGCCGGACATGTATCGTTTGGAGACGCTTCAAAGGTCGGCGTGAAAGGCCGAGGTACGATTAGTTTCTTGCAGAAAGATGGACGAGTTGGACGTATACAAGATGTGTATTACGTGCCAGAACTCAAGAGTAATATTCTGAGCGTGGGACAACTGATGGAGAAAGGCTACTCGGTTATTATGACAGACCGAGTTCTTTTATTGAAGGAGAAGCAAGGGCGACTGATAGCCCGAGTGCCGATGGAGAAGAACAGAATGTTCAAGTTGATTTTGAGAAGTGTGGAGGTCGGCTGTTTGCAAGCCGAGATGAATGATGAAGCATCCTTGTGGCATCGTCGGTTTGGGCACTTACATTTTAGAAGCCTGGCCGAGATGGTGAATAAGAATTTGGTGACCGGATTGCCGAGAATGAAATGTGAGAAGAGATTTTGTGAAGATTGTGTGCTGAGCAAACATACGAGGAGTCCATTTCAGAGGTCGGCCAGATACCGAGCACGGCGACCACTGGAACTAATTCATACCGATGTGTGTGGACCCATTACTCCCGGGTCCTTCAGTGGAAAGAGGTATTTTGTTACATTTATTGATGATTACAGTCGTAAAACTTGGGTGTACTTGCTGGAAGAAAAATCCAAGGTGTTTGAAGTGTTCAAGAAGTTCAAAATGATGATTGAGAATGCAACTGGAAGGAGGATCAAGTCGGTACGTTCAGACCGAGGTGGAGAGTACACATCGAATGCGTTTAGAAGATATTGCGAGGAGTATGGCATCAGAAGATTTCTGACTGCACCATACTCGCCACAGCAAAACGGAGTAGCAGAGAGGAAGAATCGAACCATCCTTGACATGGTGAGATCAATGTTGAAGACGAAGAATATGCCGAAGGAGTTTTGGGGGGAAGCTGTTCTGTCTGCAGTATATGTACAGAACCGATGTTCGCATTCCATATTGAATGGAAAGACCCCACAGGAGTTGTGGACGGGCCAAAGGCCAGCAGTGGACCATTTGAGAGTTTTCGGGAGTGTGGCATATGCACATGTCCCGGATCAGCAAAGAAGCAAGTTAGATGACAAGAGCAGGAAGTATATCTTCATTGGATATGACGAGAAGACGAAGGGATACAAGCTGTTAGATCCCGGCACCAAGACGGTATTGATAAGCCGAGATGTAAAAGTAAATGAAGACGATGAGTGGAATTGGAGTAGTCCATCCGAGATCAAATCAGATCCCGGAAAGATGGTGATAGAAGACAAGGGAGAAGGATCAACGAGTTGGATCCCGGCAAGGACCGAGATAGATGATGAAGACGAGATGAGACGACCCCGGATGAGGAGTTTGCAGGATTTGTACGAGTCAACAAACGAAGCTCATCTTGTTTGTTTGTTGACAGATTCCGAAGAGATAAGATTTGAAGAAGCTGTCCGAGATGAGAAGTGGCAAAGTGCCATGGATGAAGAGATCAAAGCGATTGAAAGGAATGATACTTGGGAGTTGACCGAGCTGCCAAAAGGAAGTCGGCCCATTGGAGTTAAATGGGTTTATAAAAAGAAAATGAATGCTGATGGGGAGATAGAGCGATATAAAGCCCGGCTAGTAGCTAAGGGGTATTCGCAAAAGGCAGGAGTAGACTATGATGAGGTGTTCGCACCTGTTGCGAGAATGGAGACGATCAGATTATTGATCTCGCAAGCAGCTCAGTATGGATGGCCGATATATCAGATGGATGTGAAGTCGGCATTTCTGAATGGTGTACTTGAAGAAGAGGTGTATCTCGAACAACCACCGGGATACTTGAAGGGCGGAGAAGAGAAGAAAGTGTTGAGATTGAAGAAAGCGTTGTACGGCCTGAAGCAGGCACCGAGAGCCTGGAATACTCGCATTGATGCATATTTCAGGGAGGAAGGTTTTGAGCAGTGTCCATATGAGCATGCCATATATGTTAAGAAGAAAGGTGATGAGTTACTGTTGGTAGCATTGTATGTTGACGACTTGATATTTATGGGAAACAGTGAAGAGATGGCACGAGAGTTCAAGAAGAAGATGTCGAGAGAGTTTGAGATGACTGATCTCGGTTTGATGAGGTATTTTCTCGGATTGGAAGTCAGACAAGACAAAGATGGAATATTTGTGTCTCAGGAGAGTTATGCGAAGGGAATCCTGAAGAGATTCAAGATGGCGGATTGTAACCCGGTTTCAACACCTATGGAACCCGGTACGAAACTTTCGAAGTATGATGGAGGAGAACGAGTTGATCCGAGAAACTATAGAAGTTTGGTCGGATGTTTGAGATACTTGACGTGTACGAGGCCGGACTTGTGTTTGAGTGTTGGAGTTGTAAGTCGGTTTATGGAGGAGCCGAGCTATTCTCATTGGAAGGCGGCTAAGAGGATTTTGAGGTATATTAAAGGGACGATCACACAAGGACTTTTGTATAAGAGGTCGGAAGATTACCGATTAAAGGGGTACTCGGACAGTGACTGGTGTGGAGATGTGGATGATAGAAAGAGCACGGCTGGCTATGTATTTTTCATGGGAAGCACAGCGTTTGCCTGGATGTCAAAGAAGGAACCGATTGTGACGTTATCAACATGCGAAGCCGAGTACGTTGCGGCATCATGGTGTGTGTGCCATGCAGTGTGGTTGAGGAATTTGTTGGAGAAGCTGGAGCAAGTTCAAGTCGGCACGACCGAGATCCGAGTAGATAACAAGTCGGCTATAGAGTTAGCGAAGAACCCGGTCAATCACGAAAGAAGCAAGCATATTGATGTGAGGTTTCATTTCATCCGAGAACAGGTGAAAGAGAAGAAGGTGGAGTTGAGTTATGTGACGAGCCGAGAACAAGTCGGAGATATTTTCACAAAGCCACTGCCGACATTGTTGCTGGAGAATTGCAAGAAGATGATGGGAATGAAGGACGGAAGAAGTATTTAAAGTTTATGGGGGGATTTTGTTAGGATAAACGTTTAAATATATAGTTAGTTACGTAGTTTGAATTTTAAATATGAGAAAGATATATGAGAAGATATGGGTAGATAAGATATGAAGAAAGATAAGATATGAAAAGAGATAATATAGAAAGATATTAGAGAAGATATTGTTTAGATTTAAATTTGAATTGTTTTAGGGTTTTGGTGCTTATAAATAGCACATTATGTAAAGAGCTCTGTGTGGCTTTGGCAGACTATTATCAATAATATTAGAGAGTTTCCGCCCCAGTAAAATTGTGTGTTTGTGTTTGTGTGAGTGCACCAGTGTGTGTGAGACAGAGAGAGGGCCTGTGAAATTCACAACGAGTGAATTTCTGATATCAATACCAACACTCATCACAGAAAATTCTTGAACAAATCGTGCTCCTGTCTTCTGATTTTCATATTGCATGGTTGTTAAAAAAATTCAGAAGCTGTGTGTCTGCTATAAATTCTGAACGTAAATGCACAACTCAAATCTACATAAAACATTCATCTTGATAATTGGAGATAAGCCCAAGTGGCATAATATAGAAGGCTACGTGAAAGATATATATGAACGTGGTGGGAATCATAATATTCAACGAATTATATGATTGCATTATCAAACAGTGGTTTATACTTTATGGAGTGACTACACAGTACAGCTAGTAAGACGTTGACGATCAAACGTGGTGGGCTTAAGGGGAAGGATTTTTTTGTTGCTGGCTATGTCTGTGACAAATCAATTGACGCTTTATGATTTTGGTTCGAAGTAAATATTTAAATGTACATGAAAAAACATCACTCACTTTTCTTCCTCTCACACACATTCATCCACGCAGATACAGCCACTGAGAATGCTGATTCAGTACCATGACTTGGTGACCATGTATAATTAACTTAAACAAATTGAAAGGTTTTGTGAATTGTGACTCATAAATGTGTATTGGACTTTATTGAACCGTGCACATGACTTAGTTTATGCCTCACCAACATGGGGTAGGGTTGGGTCCATAACTCTGTAAGCTTCTGGGGGTATGGTATTTTTTATAAAATCATTATAGACGACAAAGTTCTCTTTCAAAGTATTTGACGCAGCTGCATGTATGTTAGGCTCGAACTCGAAACCTCTGATTATGTCCGTTGATCCAGGCATTCGATGGTGGGGATATGGTATATGACTATATTTTATGTCCTATATGATGACTAATTGAGGTAATTTGGAAGTTAATAAAATTAGCACAAGCATTCAATTCTTGTTGATGTTTTCTGCTTAGATTATTGTTATCTTTCTTTTCCCTTTGCACCAAATTGGGATCTTTAGTGATGTGTTGCATTGACTGAGTTACTCTAGCTTCGAATGTGTGAAACTGAAAAGGACGGGTTTTTTCTCTCCAAGACACAGCATGCCATGGTTTATCTTTTGGTCTTGAGGGGTGCTTCTATATGCAAAACTTGTTCTTTCACATGCCATGCTTATTTATTTGCGCTTTTTGGACTGTTCCACTTACCAGTTATGGAAACATCCTCGTCTGACAACTATGATAATATAATGATAATTCACCCCTCTCCCCCCCCTCGGGAGAACTTTTGATGTTCCTATCACTTCTAAAAATTTTGCATCATTGCACATAAAAACCCAAATTTCAAAGTAAATGAGAAAGGATAGATCGATGCAAGTTTTACTGGTTTTTGTTTTGAAGTTTGGTGGTTCTTGACTTGCATGTGTTGATGTTTTTTGTTGTGAACTGATTATGTATCTTTGTGTTATGGCAGACTCAAATCAATGGACATTTTAAGTAATTGGTTTATAATTTCTAGTTTTTATTTCCATAATAGATGTTTTGATGATGTTTTTAAGAATCCAAAACAGAGGTAACCAAAAACCTTCAATCAAATCCAATTACATTAACAAGGGGCCAAAATCTATCATATAAACAAAGCTGATTAATAATTACACTACAAAACTTATCCTATTACACGGCTTCTTCTTTTTCTATCGTAGATCACCATGTCTTCAATAATTGCTTCAATTATTGATAACTTAACCCTCGGTATAATGTTGTCAAACTTCATATGGCTTAGGCCTCAACGAAGTTATCGAAAACTTAATTGACAATAAATATTATTTTTGCATTTTAAAATAATTTTTTTGTGTAAATATGTTATTATAGAATAAGCTCTCGGTAAATTACAGTGGATTAAGACCTTAGTATTGCCGAGGATCAAATCCTCAGTAAGCTCTTTTATGAATGCAAAACATAGAAAGGACGAGGAAAGAGTTATAGTGAGTCAAGTCTTTGGTAATTCATTGAATTACAGTAGGTTATAATACTCTTGGTTATTTACAATAGGCTTAGCCATCTGTAATTTGTTTAAATTACAGTGGACTAGACTTTGATAATTTACAATGGACTAAGCTTTCTATACTGATCAGGTCCAAGTTCTTGCAATTCCTTTAATTTTGTGGACTTTTAAACACATCAAATAAAATGTTGGAATTACATGCATTAGGCTTAGCCCTTGGTAATTTGTTAAAATTATAGTGTGTTAAGTCCTCAATAATTTAAAATGAGTCAAACTCTTGCTAATTCCTTTAGTTTTTTCTTGAAAGGTTGCTAATTACTTTAGTTTACTTCTAAAAACATCAAACAGAATGAAGAAATTACAATGGACTTAGACTTGGATAGTTCCTTTAAATTATAGTGAGCTACGTCATCATCAGTAATTTACAGTGAGCCAAGTCTGTTATAAATTATCGAGAACCAAGTCCTTTGATAATTTCTTTAGTGTGATTACCCTTGATAATTTGTTTGAATGCAATAGTAGAGATATCTAAACCCATCAAACAGAATTTAGGAATTACAATGCGTTTAGTCCTCAATAATTCATTTAAATTACGGTGGGTTAAACCTTCAATAACTTAGAATGGACCAAGTACAGGATAATTACCAACAGTGAAATTGTTGTTAATTAATTATTTTTTGAACTTCTAGACACATCTAATAAAATGTGAGAAAATACAGTGGAATTAGCCTTCAATAAATATATCCTGAATTTACAGTTTAACCTTTCAGAGTTTCTCATCTTGCTCTTCCCTCCTTTATTCTTCTCCATCTTTTTCTTCACTCTTTTTCACAGTCCCCTCTTTCTCATGCTACCCATTGTCCCTCCCCCAAATCCCACCACTATGTTGAACTGCCTCACAATATTACGAGTTTTGTCCAAATTTTTTTGGAAGTACTTTCTCGCATCCTATTCCTTGGTTTTTCAAGCTTTTGCTTTCCATATTTGATTGATTACATTTAGTTGGTTTACCTATTATTTCATTTTGAAATTTTAATTAAATAACTTGTGTGAATTCTCCTTTTCTTTTTTCATGCTTTTGAATAATTAGTGTCTAGATGCTTCTTTTATAGTTTTACTCCTGGCTTTTGAAGTAAAGGCCGCCCTTGTTTTTATTTTTAATTTTTGCAATCTAGATACTTTTTATTTCATTAATGTTAATGTTGTTTAATATTTCCTCATAACTCATATGTAAGCAAAATAACCAATTTCACGCTAAGAAAATTAGTTGACATTATTTAATTTTATTAATCTAAAAAAAAAATAAAGTTACTTCTAAAATACCCTTCATTGGAATTTGTATCATAAATAAAAGAGAGTCATTAAACATAGAATTAGAATTAAATGAAGAGTGTTTTAAAAATGATAGCATTAAATACGACAAAGCTAGTTACATTTATTTATATTTAGGTCCAACATATAAGATCATTTTTTTTCCTTATACATAGTCTAGATAATATATTAATTGTGACTTTGATCTATTGTTCAACTAGTACTTCCTTTGAACTCATATATAAGTAAAAATAAGGTAAATAGTCATTTTTGTTTTTGAATGTGTAGAATAATGATAAATTTGTCCCCAAAAGATAATTCAAATTTTAGTCCCTGAAAATAAACAAAAAAAAGTGGGACAAATTCATTCATCTGTTAATTTTTATCCATTATCGTTAATGAAAGAGCCTACGTGATACATTCAAGGATAAATTTGTCACAGTTAAACACATATAGAGACAAAATGACTATTTACCCAAAATATAATTTAATATTCATTCTCCCCTTTTTAATCGTTGCAAGCATAATATTACAATAAACACTTAAAAAAATAGGAAACTAAGCATAAGTTAAAATAAACATAATAATAAGCATAATATGTTTGTTGGTCTAAAATTTTTATTGTGACAACGTCAGGTAGTAACAAAATCAATTTGAGTCTCATTTTTTTTTTTAAGATTAACTTAAAAACTATGCATTTTTATTTGAGTTTCATATTTTGGATAAGATATTGTCACATTAGAAATTTCAAAACAATAGACAAATTATGTTTATTAATCAATATTATGCTTATTATTATGTTTTTCGTAACTTATATTTACTTTCCTATTTTTTTAAGTATTTATTGTAATGTTATACTTGTAACAATTAAAAAAGGGAGTGAGATGAAGATTAAACTATATTTTTGATAAATAGTTATTTTTGTCCTTGAATGTGTAGAATACTAATAAATTCGTCTATGTATGTGTCACGTAGACTCTTTCATTAATGGTAATGGATTGAAGTTA
This sequence comes from Glycine latifolia, assembly GCA_013407115.1. NCBI lineage: Eukaryota > Viridiplantae > Streptophyta > Magnoliopsida > Fabales > Fabaceae > Glycine > Glycine latifolia. The sequence continues at coordinate 9,969,607 of CM023955.1, read as the reverse complement.
ATGAATTGATAGATTTGTCACACTTTTTTCACTTTTAGAACTAAAATTTGAATTTTCATCTTTTGGGAATGAATTAGCGCTTTACACATTCAAAGACAGAAATGAGTATTTATCCTAAAAATAATTGCTTTTACACTAATTAAAAAGGTAGTTGAAATTATTGAAGGTTTAGATTTTTTTTGAAAGGATGGTTTAGATTTATTTATATTGATTGTTGGAAGTTGGAACAATGATATATGAAGAAAATCTTGTTAATTTAGTTAATATTAAATTTAAAATATGACCATTGCGATTGCGAGGGTTAAAGTCTTTGGTTATGCAAAATTGGAATTGTTGAGGAATAAGACCTTATAACCGTACGTTGGCCCTCAGTAACAAATAGATTAATAGATAAAAAAAATTGACGTCATTTTACCCTCGTATTTCTAAGGGTTTAGCCCTCAGTAAATTAATCCTTGGTAAATTGCACACAAAATTCAAATTCAATACCTACATATTATCAAGAGCTTAGCCTTGGATTATCCAACAAAAAATCAAGAGCCTAACCTTTATATTACCAATAACTTTTTCGAAATTATCGATGATATTTATCAAAAAATACATGTTTGGAATCGATTATTTTACACGGAGTAGAGGCTTTCTCCACGTCTGAGAGCTAAAATGTGCATAAACAACTATTTCTTGCTTCAAGCATGCACATCACGTGATAATTGATGCAGCACCAAACACACTGTAAGTTGTAACCATCAGTGATTTGTTGTATGATAATAATAATTAGAATAATATTTGGCTTTTGTCCATTCCTAAAAAAATTTGACCTTTTCTAATGGTGAATTGTCTTAGTGTTGCATGTCTCAAATCAAATCCAAGGTCTCTTACATAAGCAAACTCAATTACATTTTCATTGCAATAACAACAAATTAATAACAAACCATGTTGTCATCAATAGAGGGAAAAAATACAACCCTTTTCTTTTATGGTTTTCAAGCAACGATTGTTGAATTTATGGTCATCATTCCTCCTATGAATCCTTCCCAAGAAATTGTTTCCCTCTAATTTTTGTCTCTTTATCCTTCCTCTTAAAGATAGCTTCAAGTTCTTTTTACTTTCCTTCAATTTAGCAACCTCAATATTTTCATTTTGATGAATATCTCAGCAAGACCAGAACTTCACATGTTGCATTCTACTTGGAGAAAGGATAAAGTACGTAGAACATGCACTAGAAGTCTAGAACTGAATCTCACACAACAGTCACACTATTAGTTCTCACTCTTGATTCCATATAACTTGGAAGGATCTCCCATTTTTTCTTCAAAAATTAAAAGCTTTATTAACATCATAAATGGTGGATATATGAACCGGTCCCTTACATATATCTTTAGCTTTTGTCACCCACAAAGTGCAAAATGGAGCGAATAAAATAAATGATGTTCATGACTATTGTTATTGACAAAATATTTAACATTTTCGATTTGTTAAAACTATAAAGGAGTTAAATGCTAAATAAATACGACAGTACTTCAAAAAAATGTTAAACTACAAATATGTTAACAACTCTGCACATGTTGATTCACAATCTCAGCAGTAATAATTATACTTAAATTGAAATAGATTTTTTTTTCTCATATAAATTTTGAACAAATAATTGTAGAAAGAGACCAGCAGGTTAGGTTGATCTTATGAAGGAAAAAAATTAGTCCAAATCACATGTATTTTTCATGGGAGATAATCTTTTTTAAATAGAATAAAACTATTATGAATAGAAAATTTTTTTTTCTAAATATTTAATACAACAGCATAATTAATACTTATGAATTTATGAAGATTACTTTAAGTATATAAAAGAGGAAAAGCATAAAAGGTTCACAACGCAACTACAACACAAGGGGCACGATCTAAGGAAAAGGGTTTACATTACTGAAACTTCTTGGAAATACACCGTGAGATTATTTTGGTTCACCAACTAGAGAACCGAAAATTTAGATTAACCTAATTTACTCATTAAGTCATTATATATTATGCCTTTACAACTCACTCAAAAAGTTTGGGATTATCCTAATCACTTGCAAGATCCTTGGTGTTAATAAGTGATCAATTTTTGAAAGTTTTCTCCTGTTCTCTAATTCCCCTATGTGTACCTAATTGAGTGGAGGGAGGGAGACAAAGGAAAGAGATTAGAACTTCAGTTCTACACAATTGCACATAAAATCTATCTAAAATAATTAAATTAAGATTGAGGTACTTAAGTGCTGAACCCTCTTGGCAAACAAGGACCAGCAATAATCATCTACAGTGTTAGTGACAAACTGACAGGCTGCCTGGAATTGACAATTCAATTTAAATTTTCTTCTTATTTATGTTGTTCAGTCCTAATATTTTATGAAAATAAAATCTGAAAGATTTGTTTACTTTGTATCAGGAGCTAAATTCCAATGCACTTTGTCTTTTCTCATGTCTGGAGTAGGTGTAATCAAGACTTGAGTACATGTAATGTTTGCAACCCAAACGGAAAAGGAACACTAAGATTTAGCGTAATTACATTATCTTTCTCCGATGGTTCTCTTCAAAAGAATTTTTTTAATAGAGACTTGCTACTTTTCAAAATTCTCTAAAAGCTAAACACACATGTGTAAGAATATGTATACATCCGCTTTGTTAAAATTGACTTATTATTATTAAGTGCAGCAATTAATTAAAGATAATTAATTAGGAAGCAATGAATAAAGCAACGTCATTGTACGTCAAAAAAAAACTATGCATTAAGTATGGCAAACGCTCACGAAAAGTACAAAATACAAGTATAAAAGTACATCCTCCCCCTCAGGACCGGGGGTACAAAGAGTAAGCGGACATAACAAAACATGAGCCAACATGCTCCAAAAAATTAAGTCTAAGATTCACTCAGAACTTGTCCCGACTTGGTCTCTTATCCTGGGGTCCACCAACAGCATCCCTACCCGGGCCTCTTGCCTCAGATCCGTTATCCTCTCTCTCTGATGATCACCTGCTCTAAGAGTCACGTTGGTTCTTCCCGACCTCGAGGTCGCGACCGCCTATGTCCTCTGTATCACGCTCTCTACAACTTCAGGGAAGGCTAGAGAATAGCGTCTCCAAGCTCGAAAGTCCCTAAAAGCTTTCTTTCCCTCGAATTCGAAGCTTTGTGAGAGTTGTTGGAGAGGACGATCTCTCCGTCTGAAAGCTTTTAGAAGAACCAAGGTTGAAATCTAGCTCTGGGGCGATTCCTCCCAAATGTCCAGTTGCATGCAAAGCTAAAAGGTTAGGGGTGAGGGGTTGTGAAGTTTCTCTCACTAAGAACTGGAGGAAACGAAGAGAGGAAGAAGATGATAGAGTTGGCGTCGAAACGTGGAGAAGAGGTCTATATAAAGGGTCATGGTGCGTGTGCCACGCGCCAATAGTGTCTGCTGTAAAAAAAACAGCTTCGTCATCAAACGCACTTGCTGCAAGGTTCAAATTACCCATCAAAAGCCTACCGTGTATAACTCGGCGTACGTAACCCGAATAACCTTGTGCAAATTCAAGGTATTAAACAACTAAGTCTCACCTGTTGTATAAGTATGTGCTGGGTTCGTCTTCGGCACTTTATAACTTCCAAGGTTCCACCCTTGTCCGACCTTATCCGTCCTTTTTCGACCTTGTTCGGGGTCTAACTTGACACCTCATCAAACCCAAGGTTCTGCCCTTCTCCGACCTTGTTCGGGGTCCAACTTGACACCTCATCAAACCCAAGGTTCTGCCCTTCTCCGACCTTATTTGACCTTCTTCGACCTTGTCCGACCTTCTCTGACCTTGTTCGAGGTCTAACTTGACATCAATCCTGCCTTGTAAAGGTGCTATATACCCTCCAAAGTGGTAACCCAGTCACACAACTCCGGTTCCCTCAATAACACTTACATTAAGAAAAAGGCGAACCTGGATCTATAACAAGATCTTAAAGAACATAACTACCTTCTAAGCATAATACAAGTTTTAAAGTGCTCATCTGGATACCCTAATCCTTACAACATATGTACCCTTATACTTGAGATTTAATTTTGATTTTAGTCTTCTTAAATTGTCTCATTCTTTTAATGAAATTTTTTTATCTGTTCAATACATAACTTGAACTTTCTTTTAAAAGGAAAACTGGTACATATTTAGTTTAAGAAAATAGTTTAAATTTTCATCTTTATTTTTCAATACAAAATGTCTTTTTTTTATTTTCAAATATTTATACAGAAAATAGTAAAAATAATAAGTTTTATTTACTATTTCCTATATAAATCTTTGAAATAAAAATAAGATAATATTTTTATATTAAAAATGAAAATAAGAAGCATAAAAAAATTCTCAAAATAAGATGCAAAATTATATTCTATGTGGTTACTTTTTAAAATTAATATATATATATATATATATATAATATTTTAAAATTTAATAAGTTGACACACAATTATAATATGAGAGGATACTTATCTTATAAGATGTTATTATCATGTTTAATTTTTATTGAAGAATTTAGTTGATTTTTTTTAATAAAAATTCTTTTTTTAACTATATCGTAAAGTTTGAATTCAAGATTTTATAAACTGAACCTAATTTTACTTAAATTTAATTCTTTAAATTTAATTCAATAATGTTTTTTATCAACTACATTTGCCTTGATTTTATTCTTTAAATTTAATTCAATAATGTTTTTTTTAATATATTGACATGTATGAAGATGTGAAATGAATCACCAAGGGTTTGAAAATCACAATGAGCATTTCCTCAAGATTAAATAAACCGCGGAGAAATTGACAAATCACATCTAATCAATAAAGAATGCCACAATCATCTATGATTTTTTTTTTAAGGAATCATCATCATCTACCATTTTATTACAATATTCAAAAGACTTATTATACTTATAAAATATTCGTGAAAATTAAAATGCTAGTACATTTTTATAGGTTTTTAACTAAATTATAAATTTACCTTACTTTAGTTTTATTGTATTTTGGTAAGCAAAATTTTATTAAATAGCTTAAGGTGAGCACAAGGTATGCCCACACAAGTTACTTAAATTAAATGATGCTTACTTATTGACTTTTTTATTAAAAATTATAAAAAAAATTGCAAACAGTAAAAATTACTAGAAAACTATGGCAATGAATGAGACCCTTCATGCTGATTAATGACAAAAATCATAAGATTTTTTTTTTTCTGGAAATAAAAGATGTGGAAAATAAAATGGATGGATTGGAGAAGAGAACTGTGGAGTGTGGAGTATGGACATGTGGCTAAGTTTTAGCAACAGCTAAAATTTAACTATGTAATCTGAATTCTCACTTCTCATGCTACAAAGACATTAAAATGCTGATCGCCGAAAAGAAAAAGAAAAAGAAAAACTAAAAAGCTGGTTTGAAGTGGGGCCAAATTTATTGATGAATAATGTTTGCTTTTGCCCGCACACGCCTCTATCATTTTGCCGCCAAGCAAATGCCATTAACAACCTCAACTCCGTTCGTTTCATTTTGACGTGTTCAATTTTCAAAGCTTTCGTGTCCAGTGGGATTCTCATAAAAACATATTTTTTTTTCGTGTTTCTATTTATAAGATATAGATAACAAATCTTTTTTTTTATTATAAGATTTTATTTCATCTCTTTTATATTAATTATTTTTTTACTAAAATAATATAAATTATCTCTTTCTCTTATCTATCAAGATTAAAGAAAATGAATAGTTCCTCAATAAATATAAAAAAAATTGAAAAAAATTATAAAAATTTAATGATAATAATTAAGTTAATTAACTTTCTTAATAAGTATTCCTTCTTCTTGACTCATATATAAACAAAAATAACTAATTATATATTAATTAAGAAAGTTAGTTGATATTATTTAATTTTTGTTGGAACTTGTTATCATAAATAAAAAAGAATTATTAAAAATAGAATTAGAATTAAATGAATAATATTTTAAAAATAATATAATTAAATAAGATAAAATTAATTAAATTTTTTTATATTTAAGTTTAACATATAAGATTTTTTTTATTTATATATGAGTTAGTATAAATTAATCAATTATTTTGTCTTATAATTAGAGATGGAAACAGTAGTTTTTTACTCCTAGATAAGTAAAGTTTTAGCAAAATAATTAATGGGCGAATAAATAAACATGAAAGTATGAAACTTAGCACACATCAAGATGATCCCTTTTCAGAAATTTATATTTAGGACCCCACGCAATTCCACAATAGTCTGCAGCCACCTGTACGTAAAGTCCTTTTGTTGGGGCTCACCCCATTTGTAACAGTTGCTGTTAAAACGGGCTTCTTCTTCAGCCCGTTTATCCTTGCGCTCCTCTAACCATTTACGCCTATTACATCAGAACGGTAATTCCAATTTCTAATGTATTCATTTTGACTTTGAGAATCGAAAGTCAGTACTTTCGGACATTTTCAAAAAACATCCTTTGTACTCCACAGAGTCTACAACCCCTACAAAACTCGTTAGCAACAAGGTAAGGCATATGAATTTCAAGGCCCATCTTTATATACAGGGTGAGATTTTTCAAATAAATTAATTATTCATTCTCGTTTATTACACTTATTTATATTTAATTTGAGCGTTAAAGTATTTTTATAAATAACCATTTCCACTAATACACGTCGGATAATAGTTAAAAACAAAAGATTTGAAGGGATAGAACTAAGCATTACAAGGAAAAATTATTAGCGTACTCGCAAACAAATACATCCTTTTAACAATACAATAAAGTAAAATATTTTACCAAAGAAGTTAAAATACTTCGAATTTAAGTTTGAGTTTTGAAAAAATATAACATTTAAGTTTCACTCATTTATATGACGACTAAATTTTATTTATTTATTTAAACGAGTTAAATTTAAAAAATTTGAGCTTGTTTTGCTAATATTTATTATAATTTTTATGATAGAATATAAGATAAATTAAGAAAAGAAAGAATAAATCATGTTTAAATACAAACATTTATGTGATGATATTTTTTAACATAACTTATAATTTAATGAATACATTTCCTTTCTTACATAAACTTAACATTTTATTATTATTAGTCTATATATTTACAAAACCGAATTACTTGTGTGTTTTAATGTCAAGTTTATAAATCTTAAACTTTATTTATTTAATCCAGTCCAAAATCAAGTAAATTTGTTTTGTTATTAAAACAAAGAGGTTTAATTGAACACTTAATAAACCAAAGAATTCATGAGTGTCTTAATTTATGCTTGTTGTTTAAGAAAACAAGAAAATTGAATGAATATATAAAATTGAAAATGGCACCTTAACCTATCACATCTTTTTGGTGATTATATTAGAAAAGGACCTTTGATCACATCTTCATCATACATCACAAAGTGTTTCGTGACCATCCAAGGATCCTCTAATTTTTCGCCAGATTCTAGCTTACTAACAGGCAATGACTTGACTTTAGTAGCTAACCATCTTACTCTGAAATACGGATACCATGTCCCGTAAATATTGAGGAGCTCCTTGTTGCTTTAAAATTCTGTTTAAACCTCTATAGGTGGCTCCATCGATCTCCCCACCACTTTAGTGTGTCAAGACAATCTAAAGCTTTGAAGATCCAGGTTATCTGGTACTAGTACTATTGGAACATCTTTACTATGTGAATAAATTTTTGTTTTTAATTGACAATTTCTAAGGAATTTACAATATTTTTGTATCTTTGTTTAACTAATTGACTTAGTTACGTTGACAATACTTTTTATTTTAAATAAGTGAAATGCATTATTGAAAAGTACTTGATGTTGAGAAATCAAACCCAAATTAAAAATACTTGAATTCAAAATATCTAACGATATTTGAATAATAGCTATTCAAGGTAGAGCTTTTGATTTATTTGTCATAATTTTTCTGGTAGGGTAAGAGTAATTTTAGTGTTAGGTCTTGGAGCAGGATCTTTAGTTGAAGATTTTTCATTCTCCAGATCCAACAATAAATGGGACTTTAAGATTTCTACATGAAAATCTAGTTCTTCCCCAAGAACCATGAATATTTGCACTTCTTTAAAAAAAATATAAATTTATTCATAACAAATCAACCAAAAGGGACGGAGAGCAACAACCCCAACCAACAGACCAAATGAAAAAAAAAATGAAAAATAAAACATACCAAGGGAATATCTATGTTCGTGCGGCGGAAGGAGAAGGCAGATGGGGGGTCGGGCAACGGAGGGGAAAGAGGAGGGGGGCATGCGGAGGGGAGGGGGAAAAGGAGGCGAGACGCACGGAGGGGGGGAAGAGAAGAGAGAGAGGAGCGTGAGGAGACCGAGAGAAGAAATGGAGGAGCGTAAAAGGCATAAGATTCCAGAAGTAGGAAGGAAAAAAAATTAAAATGGAAAAAAGTTACTGTTACAGAGTAACGGTAACTTAAAAGTAATTGTTGCCTTGCTTGAAAAAAAAATTCTATAAATTGGTTCATTACAAATATAATTTGTACATACAACTTTCATTCTCAGTTTTCATTTGTCAAATTTTTTTCTCCAATCTAAGTTAAATTTTACTTGTGTGAAATGGATACAAATCAATTTGATTGACAAAGCTATATGAATTTTTACAAAATTACCACATGTCTCCTTTAACCTAAAATTCAAAAAAATGCCCTCCTTTTTCCCCCCTCCTTTTTTACCACCACCACCATCAAATTATTTTATGTCAAACACTCAAATCCCTTCCATCGAAAATTCTCAAAGTTCTCAAACATTTCCTACCATGGATTCAAATCATGAAGTTGGTTCACAATTTCCACAATTTTCTACCCAAATTGGGCTAGAGACCGTCGTTGAGGAAATATAAGGATCTTCTACAAAAAGGAAGCATCAAGTCGCCTTTGCAATTGAAGAAAATACGCACCTCATTAGTTCATGGCTCAACATCTCAACCGATCCAATTGTTGGTGTTGGTCAAGGAAAAGAAGTGTGTTGGTTGAGAGTCACTGAAAAATACAACAAATTTGGAGGTGAACTCCACGAAAGGGCACTGAATCAACTGAAATCATGATGACAAAAAATTAATCTGAGTGTCAAAAATTCAAGGGTCATTACAAGCAAGCGGTATCATTGAAGAAAAGTGGTTGCATCGATAACGATGTCATGCTTCATACATACGCCATATGGAAGGAAGACAAAGTGATTGTGGGTTCAAACAATGACATTAATGTGTTAAATCAATCGCATGTGTTTGATGAGATTTTGAAAGGTCGAGTACATCCAGTACAATTTATAATTAATGAAACTCCATACAATATGGGGTACTATTTTACAGATGATATTTATCCTAATTAGGTCACATTTGTGAAGATCCTACCAATACCACAAGGTTTGAAAAGAAAATTATTTTCGAAATGTCAAGAAGCAATGAGAAATGATGTTGAACGAGCATTTGGTGTGCTCAAATCTCGATTCGCAATTATATGTGTTTCATCGCATGCTTGAAACATGGATACAATGAAATATATAATGTTGGCATGCATTATGTTGCATTATATGATGGTCGAAGACGAACGAGATACATTTTGTGGTAATGTCGATATTGATTATGATCACGTATATAATGACATTTCAAATGTTGAAGTATCTTGTGGTGTTTCTCCTAACTTTGTTACATATTTGCAAACAATACGCATTATGTATATAAAAGGAATTTATCAACAACTTCAAGCAGATTTGGTGGAGCATATTTGAGAATATTACAGTCACGAAAATAATGAAATTTGATTTTTCTTTAAAATTAAAGTCTTGCACTTTTTATTATTATCAATTTTATGTATTTTTCATTTATTTAACATTTAGTTATAAATATAAATTATTTAAAATTTTCATTTCTTAATATTCATATTTTTTTTCTTCCATGCTTTATTAATTAAATTTAACTACTTAATTAATTAAATTTAATTTAATCAAAAATTAAAAATTTAAAAGTGGAATTCATGTGAAACTTATTAAAAGTTATCTAAGATATCAAAATAAGATCTACCACTAAAGAAAAAAAATACAATAAATCTTAAGAGATTTTCAATCTTAAGTAATATTATGGAATCCACCTAAAAATCATCTAAGATCTTAATTTAAGATCTATCAGTGAAATTGCTCTAAGGGTAATTTAATTAGCAAGCAGTTAATGATTAAAATGTCATAAAGACATGTATAAAAAGAGGTAATGACGAGGGACTTGAACGGACCATCAAGCTGAAAAAGCTTGATTGCTTGTGATTAAGATGGAAAATGGAAATAAAGCTTTTAGCAGATCATCATGTGTAATAATAGAGGTAAAGTCAACACTCACAAATTCGGGAGTCTCCTTTCCAATTTTCCATTGTACCATGATATGGATCCATGATATGATGATCTGACATGTTTATATATATCACGAGGCTTGCAATTCATTGTGTGATTCGACTCTCCCCGTCCTCTATTTTTCTTCCAAAATAATCCATTCATTAAAATTGCAAAAATACAACCAACAAATTATCAATATTCCCTTTTTTTAGAAGAAAATGATCAATATTCCTTGTACCGAAGAAAAAAAAAATCATATTCCTGTTATTATATGTTTCATAATACAAGGGTAACGCAACAAATATATTCTGCCCTCATTATGCTTAATAAAGACCAGTTTTCTATTTTTTTTTTTCTTTTCAAGTTTCCTTTTTGTACCCATTTCTTTAACTTCCTCCTATTCAATCAAAGTGAGATTTATTAAGTTTTTACTACTATAGCAATATATTTTAACAACCAATAAAATCAGTGCTTTCTTGTGTGGTAGAGATGGTAATGAAAGGAAATAGTTAACCAATAATTTTCTCATAATTCAACCACATTTAATAATTTGTTATTTATTCTTGACTGGTTGTTATCAATGAATTAGTGCTGAAAATAAACTAGTATCTTATGCAATGATATGCGTCAACCTTTGTGGTTGTGGATCACACCAAATTAATGTTTTTCAAGTGGCGGGCGAAGCGGATGTAAATGTTACAGAGCCATTAACGTTAACATCTTCGTAAATTATTCCAAGAAATATACATACTCTGGAGCTGTAGCTGGAGCAGGAGCATAGAGGGAGAAATAACATGATTGCATTCACTATTTTGTATGCACAAAATCCACAATATGCTTTACTTCCCTTTCCCCTGTATTAAAATAAGTATGTTGTTTTAAACATCAAGAACAAGAAAAATTAATAAAAAGAGAATATTAATTTTACAAAATAATCTTATTAAATATATCAAATAGAGTAGTATTAATATTATTAGATTTAAAGACTAAAGTAATATTTATTAAGAATATTGGTGAAAAAGAATAATTAATATTACATTAAGAAAATAAATATGATATTTATATTGAAATAAATTTTTTTCCAAACATTTATTTTGAAATGAATAGAGTAGTAAATTATTCTCATCATTGATATTAAAGGTTAGAGTAGATCCACTTATATTAAAGTACTTTAGTAGATACACATAATTTTTATGTTTGGAAACTCATTGAAAATTATGAAATCACATTTTAAATCTATTAGTCATAATTATTACTTTTTCGATCTTAAAATAACTATCAACTAGATTATTTTGCAAAGATAAAAAAATGTAAATAAAAAAGAGTGATAATTTTATAAAATTAACATTATTAAATAGATGGAATAGAATAATATTCATATTACATTTAAAAATTAAAATAACATTTATTAAAAATATTAATAAAAAATAATTAATATTACACTGAAAAATTAAATGCAATATTTATTATTTTGAGGAGATAATAGTAATTTCCAAAAATCATATTTGAAACATGAAATCAAACACATACACTAGTATACTTTGTTATCCATAGTCAAGAGTCAAGTGGTGTATTTTGTATGTCATCTCAGTAAGTGACGAAATAATCTCCTAATTAAGTATATATCATTTTGGTAAGTATATGCTGAGAAAGAGGATAAATTATAGAAACTATAATCACCAAAAGTTTAAAATTGATTATAAAAAAAAACAATTTCATATTCCTTCAACCTAATTCGATTTTCCTCAACCAAAAATTTCCTCAACCAAACATCTTAATCAATCATTTTTTTTTTTACAAATACTAACTAACATGATATTGATTAAAGAACTTAAAACAAAAATATTTATATTAAGAAATAAAAAATTATATTACCCATTATTTTTTTACGTTCTGATATGATTTACACAATAAATATATTTTTTAATTCTTTAACCAATAAATATCTTTAAAATACTGATTAATTAGACCAATTTTAATATTTTTAATATAATTGTTTGTTATTCCTAGTACAGTAATTAAGGGTAATTAATTGAGAAGGAGGAGATAAATCGCATTAGGGGCGATAGCATGTGCACCCCACACATATCCAGCATTATCTTTTGTTTTCCTTGGTGATTGGTGAAGAAAGGCAGATAATAAAGCTGCATAACCAGGTGATTATCTATACACACACACCAATTATCCTGTTTTCCCTCCTCAACAAACTCCACAAATTATCTTTTGCGAAACACCAAATTGTATGGCACATGGTCCTTCCACCTCAATGGACCCCCTCCCTTAAAATCTATGCTATCCCTTTCCCTTCTCTCTTTCTTTCTTTAATGCCTTTAGTAGGCTCCTTTTCTCTCCACGCTCTCTCCCACCCACCCACCGCTACAAAACGCCATAAAACCACACAACACCCTTCTTCCCACTTCATTTCCACCATGGACCCTCAAACACTCTCTTCACCAAATAGAACCAATTCCTGCAATTCACCCGAATTCGAGTTCTGGATGCTCCAAAACCCTTCTTTTCCTCAGCCCAACCTTCTCTCCGCCGATGAACTCTTCGTCGACGGCGTCCTCCTCCCTCTCCACCTCCTCCCTGACAAACCACACCCTCCCCAAGCCTCCAACTTTATAACTCCGATCCACGAACCCGAACCTTCGCCAAGCATAACCGAATCCACCTCCACCACCACGTTCTCCTCGTCGAAGCGGTGGAAGGACATTTTCAAAATGAGTGATAAGAAAATCGCAGAGAACAACAACAACGAAGAGAAAGAGAAAGCAAAGAAGAAAGAGAGAAAAACTGGAAGTGGAGCCAGTTCTGCCGAATTGAACATCAATATATGGCCCTTCTCGAGAAGCAGGTCCGCGGGAAACGCGGCTACCCGACCCAAGTTGTTCGCCGGAGCTCCGCCTACCCGGAAGGTTAACAGCGCGCCGTGCTCCCGGAGCAACTCCGCCGGCGAGTCGAAGTCCAGAAAGTGGCCCAGCAGTCCGGGCCGGGCCGGAGTCCACGTGGGCCGGAGCAGCCCGGTCTGGCAGGTTCGCCGGAAGAACTCCAACGAGCCTCCTCAGAAGCCCAAAGCTCGCCGGAGCAAAGTCTCCGCCGGCGGAGGAACCGCCAGGGTTTTGAATCTGAACGTTCCCATGTGCATTGGCTACAGACACCACCTGAGCTGCAGAAGCGACGAGAACGGTGCCGCCGCCGTCGTCACCAACGGTAACAGTAATAATAATAATACTAATAATAACAGTGGCGGCAATGATGGAGGAAGTGGGGGTAATATTTTTAACCTGCGCAACCTCTTCACCAAAAAATGCGCAGTAACTTCTCACTAGTGTTACTTTTTAACTTGTATAATTATTTTTAACTTTTTTTTTTTTTGTTGGGGGTTTAGAATTTAGATTTTCGTATACGGAAAGTTATAGTTTCCTTTTGATTTTGTGACTTTGTATGTAACCAAAAAGGTATCTATCTCTTTCTGACTTACAGAGATTAGGACTTGAAACTAGATTCGTTCATGTCATAGCTCGTAAATGGTATCTTTTTCTTTTTTCCTTTGTGCTCCTCCTCGTGTAATCTGAACTGCTTTATCAGAATGTATTTATTGTTTAATATTATATTATTATTATTTAAGTTCGGTTCGGACTTTCCATGTGGACCTTTTTGCTGCTCTTAATTTTTCCTTTGCTTCTTTTATGTTAATGTTTTACATCATAAGATCGTTAGGAAGAACTGCACGAGTACAGAATAATTTTTTTTTATGACGAATTGCTACCGAGGTGTATGGTGTGTGCTCAAATGCCGATAATGTTTTGTTTTTTCTGTTTGATTAGGAGAAAGAGTAAAGTTAATTTTGAAAAATGTAATTTCAAATTTTTTTAAATTCGAATTTTATAGGTTAATTGGATCGCAAGGAAAGTGAAGTGTTTGTTGAGAAATATTTTTTAATGTAGTTCTGTTGAGACATCAGAAAGCTTTTACTAAAGGGCATAGTTATTGATTGTTGAAAGAAATGAATGCTCTTTACAGTTTTGTCAGCAACCACTTCTGCTTCTTTGCTGTCATTCATGGTATGGCATAAGTGGGATAGTTAGGGCACCAACAATGTTAGAAGCTTATATGGGTTTTTTACTGAATTTTGGTGGGTCCTCTTTTAAGATATAATTTCTTATATAAGAAACTCAACTTAAATTTAAGCACTCGAGAAAAAAATAAAAAAGGATGTCAAGTCAGCTAAAAAACTCTCTTAAGATACTACATTGGAGATGACATTAGGTGTTTAGGTGACTTTCACGTCGTTGCTGGAAGCCTGGAACAGTGCCTTAACCGCTTAATCTAACAAGGGAAAAAAAAAAAAATACTTTTTTTTTATATAACCGAAAGATATCTAAAACTTTGATTTAACACCGAATCAAACTTCCTTCCATCATATTGGCTAATTTGGGAGTAAAATAGTACTTCATTCTTAAACGCAAAATTAAACATTGGTTCTTGATTAAGAGAGACCACCCCTTGTTAACGATTTTCATTAAGAAAAAAGTTGTTGCTGCTAAAATGGAACCCGGTATTTCAAGTAGGGTAATTTTCTGAAAATGCTTCCGGTGAAAGAAAAAAAAAAGTAAAAGTTTTCAAATTAAGTATTTACACTATTCATACTCGATGAGCCTTCGTGTTCGGCAGTTCGGTAATCGGCCAAGTAAATCACCCATTTAGCCGAAACTCCACTCAGGCAGAGTAAATGTGGAAAATGGGAAAGAATATTTTTATTAACGGAAATATTAATTAAGATTGTTAAAGTTCAGGTTCAAAATTATCATAAGATTAGATCTTATCTTATCTTATCGTGTACAATTTATCATATCTAATTCAATAAACTTGGCCATGGACCAAGCCATCAGCTATATAAGCAGCCCTAAGGATTCCAGGTAACCAACTTCACTCTAATCAAATTGTTATACTTGTTTTTTTACCTTTGCGCCTTTATTTGGAGTGTCTTTGTAAATATATCCCCTTTCCCCACCGTCGAAAGAGAAACAACACCGCAAGCAAGGTTTTGTTATCCGTGGTTGGGGCAATATTGAAATTGTAATGTAAGAATATACAAAATGATTTTATGTAATAAATTATTATTAAAATAAAATATGTGAAATAATTTTAAAAGTTATTATTATGACTTTAATTATTTTGGATTGTATAATATTGATGTTTTATTTCTTTTAGAAATATATTTGTTTTTGCAATTGTATAATATAACATTTTTTCTCACTTGCCGTCGCCTTCCTCCTTAACCGCATAAAATGAGAATCCTAGGATACTAACGGTTCTAATTTCATTCTCAGCTTTTCAATGCGATAGAAGAGGTATTATTGAGTTTTGTTGGTTTGGATAATATTGGATATTTTATTTATTTTGGTAACATATATGTCTTTGTAATAGTATAATAGGACATGCTTTATATTTTATTTGTTTGTCCCTCACTTTCATCCTTAACCGCATAAATATTTTTAGATCCCACGGTGCTGGTTGTAATTTTACTCTCAAATTACGAAAGACATATATGTTACCAAAACTGAATGCTAATTAGGTTGAAAATTGTTTTTTTTTATCAGAAAAAATGTATTACTCCACAAGAGATGAGCTACTGCGCAAGTAGATTTTGGGGGAAACAGTAACCTGAAATCTCTGTTATCAGTTGGCTGCTTTCAACCTTGAAGACAATATTGACTTTTAGGAGGGACGGTATTCTTAGCATTGTGGGTAAAGTGGAGTTAGTTAGGACAGTTAGTGTTGGAAAGAGATTACAATTATTCCTAATCCACCTTAGTTGCAATCTCTTTGGGGATTGTCTTAACTATAGTTCAAAGATGGTGGTTTATTCTCACATTGCCTAAAAATATGGTTTAAATAGAGTTCATAAAACTTGAACAGTACTTATCTTATAAGTTGATTTTGTGAAAATTGAATTATGTCTTAAGAACAAATTCTAAGAGTTAGACTAATTAGGTACCAAAATGTGTGTACAAGAGATGAACAAGAAATGGTTAATAAGTATTTTCACCACATCCAGAGAGAAAATGCCAAATAATCAAAATGCACCAAAAGTAAAACAAAACATATGTACCCAGTGATAACATAAATGCTTTCCCCATCTTAGTTTGAAAATTGTTATATCATCTCTTATTCATTGTTGTTTCTTCTTTGTATAACGACCTAAAATTATTTTAAATGTTATATTTTTATTTGGGTTAAATTGTTAGATAATTACTATTTTATTTTTTTTTCTGAACGGATCTTAGTATAAATAAAATTCTATAACATATAAATTATAGAATATATAGAAGTTGTTAAACTGATATATACTTAAGTAGTCACATCCCATTTTTACATAGATCATTTCTTTTGGTTATTTCACATTTTAATACACCATAGACCTTAGATACTATAAAACACTTCAGTCACACTAATTAGGACTATTATTTATGTACAAGACCTACAACCCATGTCTTCATTTCAGAAGTTCTGTGTCCAAAGTCATATTCTTCGCTGACCAAGTTAATTGTTTTCATGGTTGGGTTTGGATAGGCAGGAGTGAACTCTAGGAATGAGTCATTAGGATTAAACGGTTCGTTAAGTACAGAAACTGGAAAATGAGTGTCAAAATAAATATATGCATGTATAATTGGGTGCATGGTTACGACATAACAGTTCCTCTCCTCATCGATGTACCATCTTAGATCTAGCGCATCAAGGAATATGATGATTGAGGTCATCTAGAAATAAAACATGAAACAAATCTAGTAAGAAATAAAATTTCTCAGTAGGCAAAACTAAATCACCAAACACGTTAGTATGTTAGTAAATCATCATAAAATAATTATGCAAGCTATATGAATGAATGAAATGAATTTTCCCAGGATGCACATGACATCTACATATCGTACTATATGTAGCTACACCTCGTACTGAATGTAGAAATGTTGCGGCCGTCTTACGCTAGTCATGCATGTCATTTCATGTATTTGCACCTGGTCTCTACATCTCGTACTGGATGTAGGCTCAAATTATGTTGTACAAATCTCGTACTGTACTTGGAAACATGAATCAACATATCATCACATCAAAATCCATAAAATCCATGAGTAAATACATATAACCTCATGGAAAATATTTCCATCATAACATAATACGTACCAATAGTATGATTAGGATACCATACCTTATTCAAGCAAAATCATACCAACTTGGGCATGACAATTGATTATCCTCAAGCTACAGACAAATCATGTTAGTATTCTAACTAATAAACCACAATATATCTTCCAAATAAATTCTAATTCCTTTAAACATTCACAAGAAAAAGATCATAACCTAGCATGCATCTTAATCTCCTTTCACTTAATGATAGAGGCTATTTGGAGTGGTGGGGAAAAATCGGGATGGTGTAGACGGGATGTTTGTAGTTGGGATGGACGAGTTGCCTGGATGGTCGGGATGGTTGTAGACTGGATGGCCGGGTTGCCTGGATGGCCGGGATGGTTGTAGCCTGGATGGCCGGGTTGGTTGTATTGGACTTTGATATTTTCTCAACTAGAGAAGTCATCACTACCACCTTACTAATTCGTCCTCAAATTTAATTACTCAAGTATTTAAACCATTTGTCTACATACCATTCAACCTCTACTTCTAAAAATTAATTTAAAACAATCCCATAATAAGTCATCAAAATCACTTCCAACAATCATCATGTGATTCCAGACATCACTAATATTTCAGCCTATAAATCATCACCTATCCTATAATTAAAATCAATATTATCACATCATAAAATAACCTTTAATGACATGAAATTTCAGCCTAAAATAATAGACCATTAAGCTGCACCTTCAAACATATAGGTTAGTCTAAATAAATCCTTAAGTAGAGATTGAAGCCTAGCCTACCTCAAGTGGGTTTGATTCTTGGGAAGGAATGAAGTAAGAGTTGTCTTCCTTGAGAAAATACTCTAAGAAATGAGGTCTTGAAAAAGAAACTGGTTGATTGGTGAGGTGGTATAGAGATGGCACGGTTAAAACAAACAAAGGTGATAGAAAATAGAAAGCTTGGTGCAGGAGCAAGTGGTAGTATGATAGATTTTGGAGCTGAAATTTACGTGCAGAAATTTTTGAATGATAAGGTTATTTATACTACTTTAATCAGTTGGATTTTAAGTGATTTAATTGGGTTATAACTGAATTAGGATTTAGTTTAATTAGAATTTAACTAGGTAATCATTACCTTAGAAGATATTTTAATTTTATATATTAAGTACATGATGACTAAGCAAGAGCAAAGATTCCTTTAATAAATGGCTAAGGGTGCGTATGAATGGTGTTTACAATTAGCCATATCTGATTGGTTTAATGCTTTTGGTTGAAAATTATCTCTTGGTCATAAGTTAATTGGCTGCCATGTGTAATATAGATATTTTTTCCTACTTTCAAGTTGCCTAGAAAGTTCACGTATGACTTGCGTTGTGCTTGGTTGTTTTGTAGCACATGGAAATGGAGCTTTCATGAAGAAAACATTTGATTGGTCCAAGCTTGGCTGATTGCTCTTAAGTTCCTAGGCTTCCACGTTGATGCCATACAAGACCATTCAAGAATCTTGTTTTTTAATTTTATCTCATTCACTTTATTGACTTCACATTAAATTTTGTTTACAAATTTTCTTTTTATATTTTGCACAAATATACCAGGACATAACTTCTCAATTTTTAGTATGTTAAACTAGACTTCCTAATCTTTCTAACAAGATATCATATGTCTTATTTTGAGTTATAAAACTCAAGATAGAATTTTAAGAATGTTACACTTTGCATGCCCATAAGATGGTGAACACACACCTAGAGGTGTATTAGAAATAAATTAGTTCTCCAATGGTAGTTCTTTGTGGTTCAAAATGGTAGGATGTCAACTAAAAGAACTCTAATGTTCAAAGGCAATAATATATCTTATATAAGTTGATTTGAGTTATAGTATGTTTGATTTTATTATTAGAGATAAGTTGAATATCTATACCTTATCATTATTAGAGATAAGTTGCATATATATCCCTTATCGTTAGAGATAAGTGAATTATTCGTACAATCACTAGTTATAAAGTAGTTACAAATGACAGGAAAATGCGTGAAGAAGGATTGAATTATGTTTTAAGATTTTTTTTTTAATAAAATGTATTTTAATAAATTCCTGCAGAGTCTATAATCTAATCAAATAGACAATATAAACAAACTTAATGAAAACACAAAGTTTTATCTCTTTTAAACAAAACGTTTACTCCTTATAAAAAAAACAAATACATTTTAAAGAAAATATAGTCTTAAAACATAAGACGAGATAGATAAAAAAAATCAAAACACACAAGTTTTTATACTTACTCATCTCCAACTTGAGATAATTTCTAATCATTGGTTTTATCACTAAGATTTGACTAACCACAACCAGATGACAATATTCATTTCAAAATGTTGCTTCAAACTTAACAATAGAGTATTTTTTAATTTATTTCTCCAAGCAAAACACTAGTTATTCTTTTAACACAGTCTCCTTAGGCTTCAACCTTTCCAATAAGAAAAGGTTAAGGTAAAATTCACAAATTGTTTCATGATCATTCAGACAAATGTACAAGTTTTATGTAAGTCTTGGTATTTCACTCAAAGTTTTACACTTAGAGGAGAGAAGATAACGTTTTAATACAAGATAATAAGTTCATCAAAAGTCTTCTATTGGCTCTAATCGCGTTGTTATTTATAAGCATCCGTTGAAGGTAGTCATTACGGGTTTTATGACACCTTTCTTCATCCTTAATTGAAGAGAAGTGTTTGTTAGGTATTAAATGTAACATTAAATGTTTTTCACCAATTAATCACTTTGATAAGATAAAACTGATCGCTTATCTTTTTCTTATCGTACCGTTGATGTGTAATAGAGGAAAATGTCACTTTCTTCTTTAGAAAGTACATCGTTGTTTTTTTCTAACAAGAAGGTACTTGTTTCCATGCTGTCTGAAAAAAAAAAAAATAGAATCACGAGAAATCATCTTATCTTTGTTGAATTGACTTTTCCCATGTTTGGCTACATATTCAACTAATACTGTAAATTAAATCAAACCGCTCTTATCCATGTTTCATGGAATCTTAAATAGTCAAAGTCTTAAACAACTCAATTTCCTTCTGCTGATTTTTGAATGGAAAAAGTTCACAATTTCACCAACCAATTACTCAACTATTTTTTATTTTTCCTACATTTAACTGGAACATAAATTTATCAAACTAATTTGAATTTATGAAATTTCATAATAACTTATAAATATCGAGATTTAAAACAAAAAATTGAGGTCAATTGCCGAAAGTAGCTTTCTGACAACCTATATACGGTTCTTCCAACGTTTCGAAAGATGAAATCGCAATCTTTTTATTATTTAAAATAAACTCGTCGTTTAATCTAAGCGTATTTATCACATAAGTAGGAGCATCAAACACACGTGGGCATACATGTTTAGTTTGTAGTTCATTGGATATTGGATTGGACAAGTATACTCGTGTAATTTATTTAGTCTTGGAGGTATAGATTTCTTTCTTCGTCCTTTTTTTCAGTCAATGTTTTCGTTTAAGTAAGGTTTCAATACGAGTTTGTAGATTAGAGAGTTTTTATTTTCCTTTTGAAAATTATAGTATTTCATGGTTGTGTTTCTATCACTGTTATAAGTTATAGCCGGATAGGAATAGGCAGAAGCAATCGATGAAATGTGCAGTTTCTCATGCTATCTGCATAGACCTTGTAATACTAGGCCCAATAGAGGTCCTATAAATGAGGGCCTTATCAACCTACTATATACTTACAAATAGTCAAATATTAGTTTTGATTTATGCCTTGTTAATCATTAGAGAGTTTATTTATTTTTATATATTTTTACTTTTTTTATATTTCTAATTAAATTATTTAAACTAAAATTTTATAATAAATATTATAAAAATGAAAATTTTAAATTGTATGGCAATCTATAATATAATAACATTGTTTAAGATTTAGGCAGGTGTCAACTTTTTTATACAATTTATTCTTGTCCTTTTCTTTTCCTGCATTGAATTTTTTTGAAGTTTTCCTCCTAAAAAATATATTTTACTGCTACAGTTATAAAATTGAAAAATAAAAATAATTTTTTTTATAACACTTACATGTAATATTTAAACAAATTATAATGGTTAAAATAAGTTAAGTTCTTATAATATATGCATGATATTGTGTCTCTGCTATTTTCTTCTTCGTTATTTCAGTCCTTTTTTTTTTTTTGCACAATAGGTGACAGTAGTCTAAAATGAGGTTTAAATCTTAAAGTGTGTTTGGATAAACATGATAGAATTGATTTTAAAGTAATATGTTTTATGAATGATTTTGGTTAGACTTAATTTTAAAGTAAAATTTAGTATAATTTTTTTTATTCAATGCAAAATTTATTTAAAATTATTTTAGTTCAGAATTAAGTATGAAATTTTTCTCTAAAATAAAACTAAATGTATGAAATTATCTAAAATTAATTTTTGACTCGAAATCAATTCGACAACTTAAAACTATTCCTTTAATATATATTTTTTCTGTTAGACTTCATGCAAATTATTCAAACTTCAAACTTTCTCACCATTAAGCTGACTTTAATATTTTTATTTATTTATCTTTTCTTACCATTACTTTATTATTTTTCTTTTCTTTTCATAAGAGTGTCTACCATAAAGTGTAGAGTCTAATCTTCTATGAAATATGGGAAGAGAAAGATAGACTCATCCAAAATAGATTTGTTGAATGCACAAGAGGAATTGAACTTTAAAAACCGTCAATATAAATCCTTCTTCTAGTAATATATATTGGTAGTTATTATTATTTTTATTATTATTTAGGAAATATCTTAAATTTTGTTAGTTAAGTAATCAGTTAACAATATATAACTCTTTGATGTTGGACATTGAAAATAATATAATAGGAATGTGAATAAAAATATATTATTTTTCTCACATTAGTCATAAACAATCTTGATAAAGGCAAATTAAACATTAAACATGAATATCTCTTTTAAATCAATCAGATTTAAACAATTAAATCTATTTTAAGAGAATTGAAATAAAAATAACCACAAAAAGTTATTTAAGTAATTATAATAATATTAAAATATTGCTGTATGAATCACAAATTAGTAACAAAAAAATTACTGATTTTAAAAAAATAAAATTGACCCAGGCCAATTTTGACCCCATTATGAGGGTTCGTTGGGTCGGTCTTATTGAGTGGGGCGTAAGTTAGGCGCTCTCTTCTCTTCTCTTTCTATATAAAGCGGGAAAGCTGGAGAACGAACGGAGACTTCACGGCGAGTGAAGCTGTGAATCCTGACCGACTTAGAGAGAAAGAAACACAGTGCAGTATCAACACACTAAAATGGAGCGTTTCGTCAGGTCAGCTCGAACGTGGCGTTGGCATTGGCGTTCATTTTCCTCTTTCCAAACCCTAGCTTCTCGCTCCTCATCTCCTTCTTCCTTTCCCAGTACGTTCCTCTTTCTTTCGATTTCCATGTCCCACTTCGGTTGATTTTCTTTCTAAAATTGAATTTCTGTTATGAATTCTTCGTGATTCATTTTTGTGTGTAGAATTTGTGTCTGCTTGGTCTACCTCTTCCTCTGTTTGGAGTTCCAGAGTTTTGCGCGAGGATTATTCGTTGCTTCCAGTTGTTTTAGCTGGTATATTTGGAACGGGATTGGTGGAAGCTGCATATGCGGATAACGGTGCTGTGGATGTCCAAGAAAGTGCTAAGAAGGAACGTGAGCGAATTGAGGAGTTGCTTAGAAGTAGAGGAATTCGATATGGCTCTTATCCTCGCTTCACTGTTGCCGTTAAAGGCCAAAAGGTTCCCCTTCAACCTCTCTTTTTCTTCACTCACATTGAAAGTCAAACTATATCTGATGCTGGAATTACATTTATAGGTCAGTATTAAGTTTCAAATTCCTCCTGATTGTGAAGTTTCACAACTTATCGCAAATCTTACTGCACATCTTGGAACAAAAGCTGAAGGCCATGGTGGTGGTTCAGACATGTTATTACGAGCTTGGGACAGGTACTTCATTCTCAATTTCCGTAATTTAGGAAATATTAGCACTTAGCAGGCATGTTTATGGCTTATAGTACATTGAGTTTTTATCCTTTACATAGTGATGCACTCAATTTAGTTAAAATCGTCGGTGTTTCTTGTGACCTGTCCACAGCACAGTTGCTTGGCAACTTACCCTTACTCATCCATCAAAACACAAACACATTCAAGGGAACAATCTGTCTTCAACAGATATAATTGCAGATGATAGAGATCTATGTATACTCATATTTCATTCTCTCATTGGTTCAGATAAAGCTGTAAGTCTTTAATTTTTTTTAATTTTCTTAATTTGATCTCCACATTGTTGTTCTTTTGTGCGTTGGCAAAATGGTCATTGCTCAGTAGAAAAATCTCAATGTTGCAGGAAATTGAATTCATTAAGCAAGGGGACTTGAGTCCTGAAGAGCTTGATGCTTTCGTCTCTGTTTTACAATTAGCTGGTAACAAGTTGGGACAAAGAAACACCCTGGAAAGAAAACCAAGGGAAGAAAATGAAAAGGTGCCATCTGTAGATAAATCTATTTCTGATCTTGAGGGTATGGGAGTGAGAATTTATGGACTTGATGAACCCGTAGGTATATCAAATGATGGTGAGGTATCATGGGACAACATTGCTGGTTATGAACATCAAAAACGGTATGTAAATCTGGAAATCTGGCTTGTATTTTCTTACTAGCTGAATGTTCTATCTAATTTTGAAAGCAAATATTGTTTTTTTCCCTCAAGATTTTCAATTTTATGTTTTGACACCTCAGTAGCAAGTTGGCAAAACCAAAATAGACATGTAATTCATGTTATCTATCTCTTCTGAAAATTATATTGCTTGATATGATCCTTGACGTGATTAGATTCTAGTATTTGAAGGGAATGAGAGGTTTGTCTGTCTTTCCAACCAATTTGGTTATCCATATATGTTTTGTGTGGTCTCTATATCTCATTAGAGCATTGTAACACTATATTTTTTAATTGCTTTTCCCTTTTGTATAATATATACTTCCAAGTTATAACACCTAGTATCATCTGTTAACATGTGTATACAGCTTTCATTTATCATTATGCGTGAAAGTAAATTTACTTAAATCTTTATTTTTGTTGTATTTTGTAGAGTAATAGAAGATACGATACTATTGGCTTTGCATAGTCCTGAAGTATATGATGATATTGCTCGAGGGACTCGTCATAAGTTTGAGTCAAACAGACCTCGAGCTGTGCTATTTGAAGGTCCACCAGGTGTGTCATTTAGGCTCTTTTATATGTTTTGTGTATAATAATGTGATGCATTTAGGCTTAGCTTGGAATAGATTTTCTATTTTCTGTTTTTTTTTCATTCTATTATAAAAAACCCTAACTTTTTCACAAGACATAAATTGAAAGGGAGAAATTCTGTCCAGGAAGGATTATTTCTTGTAAGGAAAACTATTTTTTTTTTTTTTGGGTGAATGGAAAACCATTTTCTCCAAGTTTGAACTTGGAAACAAACCATCAACTGTTGATAACTTGGTATTAAGAACAAATTCTTTCCTTGCAAACAAGAATGTGAAACATCTACATTGAAGGAACATATTTTTCCTTAATTTTTTTAAAGAACATTTTCCATTATTGAATAGGGCACTAATTATAAATGGCACACTTGTCTGATCATGTCGAAGATTATGCAACTTTTATACCAATCAATGTAATAGATTAAAAAATATTAGGATTTCATTCAAAAACATCTTTTCTTGAAAATATTATTAGTTTAGCTTTAAAATGACCACCCGGCTTCTTTAATTGTTATGAAGTGGGGTACAATTAGGAAACTTTAATTTTTCATTTAATTTAATTATCTTCTTACTATTTATGTATCTCTTTGTACATGGGTTGGACATAAATACAATGTGTAGTTATTGATGAAATTATGACGTTTTAGGTATAGAAGGGGAGGAGGTTGAGAGAAAATAGACTTTACTTAATGAAATGTATTACAATGTATTGATGCGTGTTCTTAAAATCTAGAGCACTAGCTGTTTGTTATGCTAATCATAATCCTAACTAATTAGGGAAACAAATCACAAGATAAGGAAATATATGATAATCAATCATAAGAAATAATGGAAAAGAGGGAAACTATTCCTAAATGATAATCTAAGTTATTCTAAAATATGACAAGATATTTTCATTTCTAAAGTTAAAGCTTACTGAGCTTTAAACTAGTTAAAAATAAACCATTTACGAAATAAACTAAAATGTAGAATCTCTACGACTGTCATGGGGCCAGCTGACACTTCTGAGAAAGCTGTGGTGCCATACTCATATCTTTGGCAAAGCCGCAAAGCTAAGCCTATTTCTTTGTTCCCATAAAGTATGATTCCTACCGAAGAAGGCAGGTTTGTGCAGAGGAGTTCATGGGTCAACAAGAGGAGAGAGGAGTAGTGCCAAACAGGCACAGAAACCTCTAACAAGGGTCCATGATACCCAAAGACAATGAACCAAGTGCAGATTGGGTATAAGCAGGGCTTTGCAAGTCAGATGTTGTTGAGAGTGGCTGGAAACTGACTGAAGCACACCACCATACTCAATAGAATATGGAAATGTGTGGAGAAAATGTGTCTGCACGCTGCACAACTCTTGACTAATCATAATCCTAATTAATTTGGATAATAAATCATAAGAAAATATGACAACCAATCCTAAGAGATAATGGGAAATAAAACTAATCCTGAAGGATAATCTAAGATACTTTTAAGATATTTTCATATATTCTAACAATCATTTCCTTTATGTGCACTTTTGGCATATCAAATATACCTATGATCTTTCAAAGTTTGAGCTATTGTTATTTCATAGCCACTATTTTAGCAAGAAACTTCTGTTGAACTGATTCTCTTCGAAATTGGAATTTCAATTTAATATGAAGTTACTAGGCGCCAACAGTACAAACCTTTATTTTCATTATTCACATTATATATGATGTTTGAATGGTACAATTTTATGGTTTCAGGTACAGGGAAAACTTCCTGTGCTCGTGTTATTGCCAATCAAGCGGTATGTGGCTTTTAAATGTTTTAGTTTTCCTCTTTGCTTTATTTTTGAATTGGTATCTGAATATCCTGCACTATCCTCTACCAATGAAAAAAAAACACACACACATTATAGCTATTCTTGAAGCAACATTCAAGGAGGTTATGTATGATATAAAGTGGGGTACACCGGATATGTTCCACTTGCATGTCAATAAATTGGTTGTTTAGCTGTCACTTGCCAGGCAGTAGGATCTTGTGTTTTTCATGGGGAAAATTGCTTCATGTATTGACTAATTGGTGATTAGTATAATAGTATTACTATATATCCTTATTCTGTGTATGTGGATGTGTTTTCGTTCTACATAGTTTAGTTTGTGTGGCTGTTCTGTATGCTTTCAGATTGTGATTTTCTCTGTGTTAAACACTTGGCATGACAGAAATGTTTGACTTTATATCTTCCAGAGCTATGTTTTAAGAATGTTATTGTGGTCAGTTGGTCACCCTGAATAGTGAATACATGTGATGAAGTCTTGTTGCTTCAAAAAAACTTACTTGGATGGGGGGGGGGAATTTATCACTTTAATATTTGCAATTGCCTTTACAATTTGCGTCTGTGCTTGCAAGAGGGAGGAACTGGTGAGTGGGCAACTGGGACAATTATCTTTTCATAATTGACATAGACTTTGTAAATACCCTTAATTTTTTGGGGCACAGTGAAAGAGCTGGCTTGCCAGCTAACATTTTGGGGTAAGGGAAAGGAAAGATCAAATCTCATACCTCCATCTTTGTTGTTTTCTTTTTGGGGGATGGGTGGGGTGTTGTTTCTGAGCTCTGGTGTAAATTCAATATGGCCTCATAAATGGCAATTCTGTATCTTTGTATGCTAACTTGAATAACAACGCTTATGGTTTTGAGTTTGGTTTAATATAATTAATTGGTTCTTGTATGTATGCAATATAGTATACATTTTTGGTTTTGAGTTTGGTTTAATATAATTAATTGGTTCTTGTATGTATGCAATATAGTATACATTTTGTTGGGTAAATCAAGTAAGTAGAATTTTGTATAAAAATAAAATAATATATATATATATATATATATATATATATGCAGTGATCTGAAACTGATGAACTTGATTTGGCAGGGTGTCCCTTTGCTATATGTTCCACTTGAGGCAATAATGTCTGAGTTCTACGGTAAAAGTGAACGTCTTTTGGGGAAAGTGTTTTCGCTGGCAAACACTCTTCCTAATGGTGCTATTATATTTCTGGATGAGGTAACAAAATGAGAAATGTTGATAAGGAGTTGCTATGTGCCTCTTATTGATTTTCCATAAAACTTACATATTGTTGGTGTTTTTTTCTTTTGTGGGATACAGATTGATTCTTTTGCTGCTGCTCGTGACAATGAAATGCATGAAGCTACACGTAGAATATTGTCAGTCTTATTGCGACAGGTTAATCTTGTTGGTTACTGCTTTAAGATACACAGAATGGCGTGTTATATACCTTTTTGTCTATAGAAAATGATTGTGTGCTAGAGTTTTAAAAGTTTTATTTTGTAGTGAAGAGCTTATGAAGACTTATTTTCAGCTTGCGAGCTCTTATTTAGCATCATATGTATTCTTCAATATTAGTTCATGATTTGACTTTTAAGAGAGCTCCGTAGTGTTGATTGCTTTAGTAACCGATACCATCTAGTGTGTCAAGTATTGGTGGTTGTTTGGATTAGTTTTTTATAATATTGATATTTTATTTTTATTGGATCCAAGTAATGGGTGAACTTACTTTCGTATTATGACAGTAAAGCATGATAGCTCTTAAATCTAGAATAAATCTTTGTTATTTGTCAATAACTCACCCAAACTAAATCAAAATGCTGAAAGTTTACTTTTTTATGTAATATGACTGATGGATGGATCAAAATTTGCAGATAGATGGCTTTGAGCAGGATAAGAAAGTAGTTGTCATTGCTGCCACAAATAGAAAGGAAGACCTCGATCCTGCATTAATCAGGTGAGCTTGAATGCAAATTGCTTTATAGCTTGCAAATTTTACGGTCAATCATACAGGAATCTCATCCTAACTGTTTTTTCTCCTTTTGCTTGTAGTCGGTTTGATAGTATGATTGGCTTTGGCTTACCTGATCATCGGAATCGTCAAGAAATCGCATCCAAATATGCAAAGCACCTGTCCAAACCCGAACTAGATGAACTTGCAAGAGTTACAGAAGAGTAAGTTGGGCTAACTTTTGAGTTCCGCATCTTAGTTATCGGTTACAAATTGGTGGGTAGTGAAAGGAAGAAGGTAGAACATGAGGGAAGTATATAGATATATTGACCTCTTATTTTGATTTTCACCATGACACATTCTTTAATCATTGAAATTATGTAACCATTCATTAGGCTTTTCCTAACCTCAACATGCTCCGGTTAAGTTACAGTCACTTCTAAATTGTTTTGCACTGCCTTAAAAGATGTTTTGCTCTATTTTGTCAGTCCTTTCATGTTCATCGGTTCTTATTATTTCAGTATGTCTGGAAGAGATATTAGAGATGTTTGTCAGCAAGCCGAACGATCGTGGGCGTCAAAGGTAAAAATATTTTTTGTTTTTCAATTTCCAGTCTTAGTGTTCAGGGATATCTACTCTCAATATTCATTACAAAAAAAAAAATAAATTAGAATACACAATTTAGAGGTTAAGAGTTCTCACTTTCTTAATGCTTTTAATTAGACATTTTAAAGTTCTTGTTTTATCTCTCTTTTAATGTGCATTTCACGTTACTTTCATAATTAGTCAATTTTGTTTTCTCTCAACTATTTTAAACAATCATTTTTCTTATCTTTATCTACATAATCGATCTTCTTAACTGTTTATCTCTTTTAACTTACCCTCTTTTCTTATGTTTATCTATAAAGGAATTATTAATATTTAAAAAAATAATTTTATCTAACAATTTAAATTGTTCACTGTAAGGTCAAAATATAATTTATATATTTAAAATATTTATTATGAATTTTAATTGTATAAAGTGATGCACAACTTAAAATAATACTAGTATTTTTATTTATTTATTTATTTATAAGCATGTGTTAATGGATGGATGGATGGACAGATAATTCGAGGGCAAGTTCCTAAAGAAGGCGAAAAGGCACAGCTTCCACCTTTGCAAGAATATATAGAATGCGCCACGAGTCGACGAGAGGCGCTGCGTAGTGCTGCCGCAAACAGGAAGTTCGCAAGCTCTTCCCGCCGCAGGAATAGGATTCTAAGCGACTAAAACCTAAGAGGTTTTTGTCGCTTATTTTTTTTTTTTTTTTAAACTCTAGAAATCTAATTAGAATATTAGAAAATTTAATACAATTTATGTACACTACTTAAGTAACTGCTATATCCCCTTTTACTGAGACCTTGTTTGACAGTGCAATTTTTTTTACTGTCTTGTATATGCATTAATTAATACAGAAAAGGGTTTCTACACAATTATTCAATTACAAAATATAATTATTTTGAAAGTCGTAATAATAATAGTTCTTTATTGATTAATAATTTAAGTTTTTTATGCTAACAAAATAGAGAAATTAAATTCTGAATGTTATGTATTGTTATTGTAAAAAGAATTACGTTGTAGTGTATTTCAATTAAATTAATTGTCTTTAGAAAAGCCGAAAACCATGCGGCTCGATTTTGGCAATTAAATTATAACTCTAAAATCACTAATTTTGCATTATATTATAAAATTTTAATTTCTTCACTAGTATTTTCCATTATAATATTTAAATGAATGACAAAAATTGGTATGTGAATTTTTGGTTTAATTATTGTTTTAGTCTCTGAAATTGAAAGTTGTATTATTTTTTTTAGTCCTTGAAATTTAAAAATATTTTTATTAGTTCTTGAAAATTTCAAATTGTGTTTTTTTTTCCTTTTTTTTTTTGTGTCAAGACGATGTTAAATACATTGATGACATGACAAATAGAATTCTAGTCAGCTGTTGCCATACGTTTTAAGTGGAGTGAGGTGGATTTTTATTTTTTAAATTTTATTATTATATGAAATACATAGAACCATAAATTGAAGAAAACATAGGGTTGCTTGTCATCGTTTAGCACTGCAGAAGAAGATTGAGGCTTGCAGTGGAACATTTGAACATGACATCTTGATCACGTGGTGGGTTTCACACATTTGATGTATCTCATTGATGCCTTCGTTTTCATCGAGGAAAGGGAGACAATGTCACCAATGTAGCAAACCAATTCCCACTCTTTTCTTTTTCAAATTATAGCTTCTTTTTTGGGTTTTGGCATGACATTGTCGTGGTTTCTATCCACTTTCTCCCTTAAAGTTGCAAACCTTCTCATTACGTACTTTCGAATCCAATCACACATTGTCAATATGAGCTTATCTCTAGCAACCAAAATTGTGTTTGTTGAAAGCTTCACAGAGATTATTCATCAAAACATCGCATTTAGGATACACGCTAAATGTGTGTTTACATCATGTATTTTCTTCTAATTTATCCAACCAGTCATAAGCTTCTCTACTAATCTCCTTAATTTGTTGCATTTTAGCATCCCATGCCTCTACATAAGTCGCCCTGGCAACCCCATCATCAAGTTTCTTAACAACGTGCCACCACCAAATTTCTTCTTGAAATTTTTGTATAGGTGTCTAACGCAATACTTATGTTCAACACCTCCCAATATCCCTTGGAATGTTTTAACCAAACCCCACAACCAACACAATTTTTCAAAGTCGAAAAATATTGGTAGTGTCATAAATTATTCACATAAAACAATCACAATAAATTATATACTGACCTTTTGTTAATATAATATAAACACCCAATATCGAATGCTTATATCCCCAATCTCTTCAAGCAACAATTTTAAGAACCACCTTCAAGTTTCCTTTGTCTCTGACTCAACAACTGCCCATGCAAAAGGAAAATATTGATCGTTAGCATCTCTTCCCACTGCAGTCAATAGTATTCCTCCATATTTTGTCTTTAGATGACATCCATCCACCCCAATGAATGGCTTACAACCAGCTAGAAAACCCCTTTTACATCCTTCCAGACACATAACATGAACTAAACCTTGGTTGTACATCAAGTGAGGATCTCTCTGAATGTAACTTAAATGAATTTCCAGGATGTTTATGACTCAATTCAACACTATACCTCCACATCATAGAATATTGCTTGATGGCATCACCTTCTACATCCTCAAGTGCAATTTTTCTAGCCTGATCTACCTGTGACCGAGTAATACCATTACAAAAATTCATTTGAATGTCATCAACAATTTCATGCACTGACATCCTTGAACGTGCTCTAAATTTGTTCTTGATAAGTTTGGCAATCCATTTTGATCCAACATTTTTGTTGTCAAATACTCTTCCACATTTATGTTGAGGCACCAGAGTGATCATCTTGTAAATTCTCTTTTCTTTAACCTGGCTAACATATGCAAGGAATGGACATCCCTTTTGCTTACAACACATCCTTACTCTGATTAAGTCATTCTTAAGGTATTTCACTTGTCTACCATTCAATATAGAGTGTTCCAATATGGCTTCTCTGTATTCTTGAATAGATAAAAATTCCATGCCAAGTTTGAACTTGTACTCTTTACACATGTCATCCTTTTTAAAAATTAGAGGTGCATCTTTTGCAGTTAAGGGAGGCTGGTCATTATCACTTAGATCACTTTCATTCAACAGCTCCTCACTTAAGTAATCTTCATCAATTTCACGCACCTCATATTAATTTCAGCATCAATATTATGAAATTCAAGATCGAGATTATCTGGAAAATGCTTACTGGGACGTGCATTTTCCTCAACTGCATGTACAATGGCACCCACTTCATCAGACTCACCAACATTCATACTAGGTTACCCATGGTTCATACCAGGTTCAGAACTTGGCTCACTTCTACCCACATGATCACCCTCATCAACATTACAACCAACTTCATCTTCAACAGCTTCAACAGCTTCTTCATTACAATGTCCTGCACCTCCTCATTCACACCCTGACAATGTCCACCTTCAAAGTGTTCAACATAAATACCCATTTCACATTATTTTGAACTGCATAAGTGGCCAACTCCATAGCATCATTGTCATCCAAAAATGGTTTCAGGTTGTCTTCAAAGCTAGCATGCTTTGCTTTCCACCATAATTTCGTTGACCCATCAAAAACATCATCCTTCAACAATCCCACGACATCAAAGAAACACCATTCATCTATGTCCTGACCATGATATGCTACGACTTCACGATCATCATAGTGTAAGGATGACTCATACTTAAATTTCCCTTTACGGTGGAGTACAACAATGAATGTTCCTTCAGCCATGTTGTATTAACCAAGCAAATTCAGAATTAGGGTCTAAAAAAAATCTTGTATCTTGACATAACCACTTCAGAAAGGAATAGAAAAACAACAATTCAGAAACCCCAATTTCAATACAACCCCAAATTTAGAAATTGCAAAGCACACTTTCAAAAAGCCAATTTAGCATATAAAATCCCCATACCCTAATGCACAAACCTAATTCATAAATTAACAACCACAACCCCAAATTAGCAACCGTAAACTAATTAACATGCTAACACACCTGCGTCAACGTTGTCCAAATACGTCAAGAGAGGGACGACTTATGAAACTTCGTTGAACCTCCAAAACATAATATTCGATTGATACCTTCTACCACACAACGCTATTCGATTCTCATCCAAAGTTGTTCTCACACCGTCCAAATGCACTGAAGTGTTGTTCAAACCCACGCAATCATCGTTGGAACCAACCAACTACATCGTTCGCATAGTGAGAGATGCCTTACTTTTGAGAAATCTCGATAATCCACCTCACTCCACTTAAAACGCATGGCAATAGCTGACAAGGATTCTGTCTGCCCTGTCACCAAATCGTCTGAACAAAGGACTAAAAAATGCAATTAGAATATTTCAAGGACTAATAAAAACAATTTTAAATTTCATGGATTAAAAAAACGCAACTTCTAATTTTAGGGACTAAAACAACAGTAATTAAACCTAAATTTTTTTAAAAGAATCTATTTTAGTTCTATTCTTTTGATTAAACGTGGTTAAAGTTTCTATATTTTTCAATCGATAAATTTGGTTCTCGAACTTAAAAATTGTATGAATTTAATATTTCAATTCTAAGAATTTATTGTTTTTTAAATTTTGGAAAAACTAAATTCACATAATTTTTAAAGGTAAAATACTATTTCGTATGAAATAGTATTTCGTGATATCACACGAACGGTTATATCTGTTATATATGAGAAAACATATTCTCATGTTTTCAATTTTCTTTTAATTTATTGTTTATTTAAAAAAGCACATTGGTCCAAGCAAGCATTCGTGCGTTTCATGCAGTAGTTCATTTGTAATGTATAGTATTTCTCATTTTAAAGTTTTAGAACTAAACTAAACTTTCACTACGCCTGAAAACAGTTTGTTATTCACCTAGATTAGCTAATAGTGTTGCTGACAGTTTGACTCATTTATTGGATTGAGGAAGTTCCTTCCCAATTACTCCAGGATATCGGGCTTCAGACTTTTTTATTTAATAAAATCATCTATATTAAAAAAAAGATCAATGTGAAAATGTAGGGGGCTTAATCATATTTATTAAAAGTAACGAGACTAAAAATATATTTTTTCATTATTTTATTAAGAGTGTTTATGGATTGGTTTTGATCATTTGGAAGAGAGGGAGAAAAAATATTGGATCAAATCCTTTATTTTTTGTGGGCAAAATACTTGATCTCATAATTTTAGTTTTCTTAATTTTTTATCTAATATATTTAATTTAAAATTAAAATTCAATCCAATCTAAAATAATCTGTTCAAATTGGATTGATTTTCTATTTTAATCTTATTTGAATCTTTCTTTATAAAAAAGTAATAATTTAAAATATCAATTATATTCCTTAATTTTAAGTTGAAAATTGGAATTTAGATTTTAATTTGTGACCCGTTAGATTAATCCCAAGGTTCAAATTAATTATAATAATGAATTTTAATTATTTAGTGACTTGGTTTTAAGTTAACCGTTGGATATAAATGTAAAGTCAGGATTGCTGTAGCAGAGGATCCAAACGCCTTATTCTTAAAGCGACACCACATAGTATTATAGTGAGTAGTGTGCCTTCTCTCTCTCTCTCTCTCTCTCTCTCTCTCTCTCTCTCTCTCTCGCTGTGTTGCGTTTTGTGAAATCTTATTCGACATGGCGTCACGGGACAACAAGAAGGCGTCGAGCAGCCGAGCCGGCAGAATTCGCACCCTCTCCGATCTGAACCGTCCCTCCGCCGATTCCGACAGCGACTCCGATGGCCCTCAGGAGTACTACACTGGCGGCGAAAAGAGGTTCTCTTCTTTCCCCCAATCCAATTCAATTCTTACATTCTATGTGATGCTTCAACACTAATCCAGCCTAATCCTCATGCAAAACCACAAAATTCGAAACAAAACTAAACCACGCTTTATCGATGTCGTGAACTCCACGTTTTAGCAACTTCTAGTTTTCAACTTCTTCATATCAATTTGTATGCATAAATGTGTTGTATAATATTTTGCCTTGCCGATTGTTACTGTATGGATTATTGGAGTTTACTTAAATAATGCTGGTGCAGGCGTACCACCACTCAAAGAACTAAGTTTGATTTTTGGAACAGTTTTTTTCCCCCAATTATATAAAATTCTAGCATGGTTTATGTATATTTGGAATGAGAGTTACAATTCGTGATGATATGTTTCATTTCGTCTTCTAAATTATATGTTTTGGTGTTGTTGTTTTGTTTATCTTCTTATTATTGTAGACTGTAATTTTTTTGTGTGTGTTGATTGACTACCTTTTCTTCCCCGTTGTTCTTGCCTGGGTTGATTGGTGGGCGCATTTTCCTGCCACATTTATTGGCATTCTGCTTGATATTACAGAAAAAAGCTTTCTCAAACAGATATTAGTGTTTAGATTTCATACTTATGCAATGTGCTTTTAGATTTTGTCAATCTCATTTTTGGGTCGAAGGATTGAAAGCATTGAAAACTTATCTTAAGGCATTAAAAGCAATAAAATTATGCTTTTTATGAGAGGTTTTGAACTTTTACTTTGAAACTATTTTGCTTAAATTTGGGTTTCTTTTTTTTTCTGGTGGGTGTTGGGCTTCTGAAACCCCAACAATACTCTCTTTTTTCTTCTTAGGTTTAATAGCAATGCTTCTGTATTTTGATAGGCTTTGAAGTCCATAACGACTTGTGTAAATTTTAGATAGGGGTAACTATATATCTAAATTTTGTTATGATATTTTTATTTAGTATGTAAAATATTCACTTTTAAGCTGTGTTTGGATGGATGGAGCAGAATGAAAAAAAGATACTCAACCCATTTTAAAGAGTTTTTACTTTTTAAGTTAATGTGGTGGAATGGTTAAGGATGGGAACCCAAACTATTCCTTGCCAGTCAAACTCTTAAAATTTCTGTACTCTCCAATTTTGAGGGTTTTGAATGGAACACTAATATTTTAAATAGTCATAAAATTTTAACCCAACACCTTAACCTTTTTGCTACAAGTAGGTTATTATAACTTATAAGAGCAATTCTAGAAGATAAGTTTGTAATCTACTCCACTCAGGTTTTTTACTTCCAAAAAAGGAAAGGGGCTCCCCACCATTACCTCGTTAAAGATTTCAAACAATAGAGTGGTAACTTTCCCTCCATCCAATTCCAAACGTCTCCACTTTATCCTCTTCAAAATTTCCATACACAGCCATATGCTTCACTTCTATGCTCTACTTTTCTAGAACCTCAAGCACCTTATACTCAGTGAAATATCACTTTTGACTACCTTGATTGAAAGTGTTTGACATTTTGATATTAAAATTTCTGGTGTTTCTAATTTTTCTAAAGATTTATGGATGCACAAGTCTATGTCCAGTTAGTTTTATGGTTTGATTATTTTCTACTGAGTATTTAACCATTGTGCATTATATCACCAGTGGAATGCTTGTCCAGGATCCTTCAAAGGGAAATGATGTGGATGAAATTTTCAATCAAGCTAGGCAACTTGGGGCTGTTGAAAGGCCTCTTGATCAGCTTCAGGAGCCTCCAAGGTCAACTAGCTTTACTGGAACTGGCAGGTTACTCTCAGGGGAAACTACACGATCTACTAATAATCAGCAACCTGAGGCTGTTGTGCATAACATTGTTTTCTGGAGTAATGGTTTCACTGTAAATGATGGACCATTGAGGAGTTTGGACGATCCTGAAAATGCCTCATTTTTAGAGGTGATGGTATTTAAGATTCTGATTCCATTAGTGGATTTGAGGGTAAAATAATTTGGAACTAACGAGGTTGCCTTCCTGAAAAGGCAAATGCTGATATTAGAGGATTGAGATTTTGCATTTGGTAAATGTTGTTCAGAAAATAATGGAACATCTTAACTTTCACTTATAACTTCACTTTTTATTTAAATCCTTTCTGAAATCCAGCATATTTTGTTATATAAGTGTTTTGTGAGTTGGTTTCATAATCTATTTTTGAGACCATGTAAGAATGCTTCCCCAGAAATGTGTTTGGGCTGCTATTACTTTCTTATTTGATATGTAAAATGGTTCCATTGTGCTTAATGATATTTTCTATTTTTTTAATGCAGAGCATAAAAAAATCTGAGTGTCCCAAAGAGCTTGAGCCTGAAGATAGGAGGTCATCTGTTAATGTTAACCTCATACGGAGGAATGAGGACTATCGTGTGAGTTTTCTGTTTGAGTTATTTGGTTTGTCTCTGTTCAATTTTACCATTAAAGCAGGATGAACTTAGACCTTGTTTGGATAAACTTTTGTATAAGCACTTACAGAAAAAGAAAAATGAAGGAAAAATGGTTTGAGCTTCTTGCATAAGCTAAAATTTAACGTGCATAAGTTGATTTAAGCTTATGGAGAAGTTCAGTACATTTTATCTTCTTATTTTCTTCTCCTTTAAGTGCTTATGATGAAGTATATAGACAAGGTCTTAGGTAGCATCATTTATTAGTTTTGGAGCTTTTGATGTTTTGCATTTTGAAATGCAATCAAGGTCATTTATGCATAATTACTTATATCTGAAATCATACATGTCCAATGTGTAAATTATAAGTGCATTTTTTCATGCGTACAGGAACCCGAAAAGCAGCATGTTGCATTTCAGGGAGTGGGAAGAACTCTTGGAAGCAGCTCTACATCAATGGCTCCTGACCCTCCTGCTGCCTCAACACCTCCCAACACAGCACCAACTCCTTCTGCTGGCCTGGTAGTTGATCAATCATTGCCATCAACCTCAATACAACTCAGGTTGGCTGATGGAACCCGCTTGATATCACATTTTAATTACCACCACACAATCAGTGACATTCGTGGCTTCATTGATGCATCTAGACCTGGGAGTCGGCAGAATTATCAACTTCAGTTGATGGGTTTCCCCCCAAAGATTCTAGCTGATGAAACTCAGACTATAGAGCATGCAGGACTGGCAAATTCAGTTGTCATACAGAAATTTTAGCAAAATGCTGCTTCATGCGATTAGTCATTGCTGGCTAAATGCTGCATAGAAGGGATCCAGTTTTATTAGGGGCTTCTAGACGTGAGGAACTGTTATTTACAAAAACAGATAGGAACCCCCCTAATGTTGGGGGGGACATTTTCTTTTGTTGCTCAAAGTTTACCAAGTATTTGCTTGAGGACCAGTTGGATGGCTTAGCTTTGGACCTATTTCATGGTATGATGATTGTGTTGTGTGTCCTCTTTCTGGCTGGTCCTAGTGACTGAATTTGATAATATTTTTAATTGAACACTTGTCTGAAATGCAGGATAGCCCTAAGTCACACGTCAGTTTTTGAATATATGCTTCCAATTACAAAGCTGCAGCATACATTTGCTTGGCCTCAGTGAGCATACCCATTAAATAAGGGCAAGCGAAAGAACATATATTTTAGCCACCAGTAAAGAAAGAGCATATATATTTTTTATTGATAGGAATCTACAGATTTTAAGAAAAACAATAGCGAATGAAAAATTTTCATTTTTTTCTTCTCATTTTTGCTTAAAGGAAAGGGAAGAAACTTCATCATTAAGTATCATATGTAGATATATTTTTTATCACTCATATATTCTCATTTTCCCCTTATATGATTCCAAGGGGACCCTAAAGAAAACTGTACATAAGGAGAATTAGACTCTTTAGTGTTCAATAGGATATATGGCCGTTGAAATTAGAATTATTTTAATTTTAATTCTTTCATACTTGAGAATTAGTATAATTTTATATTTTACTTGATTTTTCAAAATAATTGGGATTTAAAATCATAATTAACTATCATTTTGATTCTATTATTAAAATGTTCAAAACAACTATCTATTGAATAAAAAAAATAATCCTTATACAATAGCAAATTTATAATATAACAGTTGCAATTTACTTACAATGATACACATTTGTACAATTTAATATTAATTAGTGAACACAAACTACAAAAAAATTATAATTGTACTAAACTATGTCTATCAATACATAATCAACTCGTGCTATAAATTGGAATTCTTATTTTTCAATGTGAGATATTATGTTATACATTTTTTATGACGGGTGGTTTCGTAACAATATATCACTTATTTCTATATTTTTAAACTTATTAATTGTTTTCAAATTTTCATTTTTTTAGATTTTCTATTACACTTTTTTTCCTCAAATCATTTTTTAAAGCCAAATTTTATATTTTCCTCAAATCTTAACTTTAGTTAATTGTAATGTTTTTGTTTTGAGATTTTCCTCTGTTAAATCTTAATAATTTATACTACTAAATTCCTTCCCTAAATTTAAAATATTTGTTTTTTTTCATTTATTTATTTGTATTAATTATATATTTTTATCAAATAGTTTATTTATTTTATATTTTAAAATTGTATTCACATTAATAAAAAATTGTTTTCTAGTACAAGCTAAAGATTCAATCAATCAATCCTATGTTATCTGATTTATCATATTATTGATTATTAATAGTTTACAATCCAGTTAATTTTTGGGTCTAATACACATACATTTTCCTCACTAAGCATTCAGAATTACCAACTAACACCATCGCTAGCGGCAGTAGCCCACTTCAATCTTGGTCCATTGATAATGCTTGGGCCCCAAATATTAACTAGTTAGTGCTATGTATTGTTGCTCCTTCACAGAATCTCCAATTTCATATTTTCATTCCCGAGGCATGACATGACGCGAACCAGACACGAGAATAAAATGTTTAAAACTGGAAAAATAAAAATGTTGCAGCCATACAACAACAAAGGATTATTCTATATGGAAATAATTATGAAAACCATCCACAAGCTCACCCACAATTCTGATTCCAATATTGGCAATAAAATCCTCAGCGTGTTCTTTCATTCCATCTAGACAGAATTAACATTTCAATCGGAACAAAGCTCAATATGCATGTCTCGGAACAATGTCTAATAACCACTATCTAGTTACAATCTCAAAAATCAAGAAATTGAATACAAATGATTAATAAGTTGAAATTAAAGTTAAATTATTTAGATAGTGTCTAAATGTAATCTTTCACGAAAATAATTTTTAATCAGAATTTTTTTTCCTGATAAACCAAAAAATTAAGGAAAAAAAAATCTTAAAAGCTCAAAAGATCTTGAAGAGAAGACGCCCCAAAAGGCACACTACTACTATTAGAGCCATTCCATTTGACGGAAAAGCTAGATATGCTTATGAGAAAAGGCAAGATTTGATTTTATGTTGGAAAATTGTGAGCCAAACACCAGTGTAGAAACATCAATTATGTATCCCACCAACTTTTCAACTAGTAGTAAGGTGCCATCTGAGAATCACTAGGGTTGGTCTAGTGGTGAATGTTTTGAAGTAGTATGTATGATATTTTAGGTTCAAATCTAAGTACCATCATTATATATAAAAAAAAAAAAAGGTGCCATCTGACTGAGTGAAATTAAATTAACTATATGAAGATAGTCAACATGGGTGGAAGAAGGTACTGACATGTGGGGGCTTCTCTCCTCATCTTGTGTGGTGTACAGATAATGTGCATTTGCAAAGTTGGCTTGGACCCACCACTCCTTTCTCCTAATTTATTCTCCTATCAAACTAATCTTAGATAAATTATGTTGTTAATTAATAGTATATGTGATATCTAAACGAGGAAAAAGGCAATTGTTTGGCGCATATAATTTTTTGAACCCTCCACACTTTTGTTTAATATAAATTATATAGGATAGGACGTTTGAATATGAAATGAAACCTTCAAATGAAAGTACATATCATACATTCAAGTACTGGAGGTTTTTTATTCTTTTTTTTCGGGGGGTTGTACAATCACTGAAGGTAGAAAAATAACTAAAAAATGCAAAAGATGAAAACGGGCTAGAACCATCTTCTTTTAATTTGGAGATCATGCAGCAAAAGAAGTAGAAATGAAAAAAAGGATTAGACACATCCCTATATGGAATAGCAACCCAACATGCTTAAACAGGACGCCTTTCGTATTGTTATTGGTCCTTTTACGATCTCTAATTCCATTTGTCACAAGTAACAAGTTAATTTTATTTGAGCTTGAATATAAAGTTTCACTTTTTTCAATCAACCACAACCGTTTACAAAGTGGAAAAGAAAGCCAATGATATATCTACTGGGATAAAAAGTAAACACTAATGATAACTTTGGGATGGTAATATCAATCAAATAATGTCACCAAATTATGCTTCGATGTTGATGTCTAGCTATTGTCAGTATATATTTAAACTATAGCTCTGAGTTAACACCACCCAGAAAAGCTGCCTGTCTCCTTAAAGCCTCTTATGGCAGTGTTAGTAACCATCTTTTGGCTGTTACGTTCAAAAGTATATACTATGTAATAGTTGTTGATTGATTTGCCTATAAAGAAAAGTTTAGTAAATGTCATTTTCCTTGTGGTGCAAAGCAGAGTAATTTAACCGTGTCACGCACGGGCCTCATATATAATAATTACACGAGATTTTCTAATAAACATGACGCAAATTTTAGTGTGTTTGTATTAATTTAACGACGTTCATTTGTTTTATAGTAGAACAATAAAATTAATTTTTCACAAAAAATTATGACAAAGCAACTAAAATTACCGTCTCTTTTTCCTTCTTTATGCATTAATAATGATGCACACCTTCTTACGTAAGTAGCATATTAGTCCTATCTTTGGTTTTTTTTTTAAATGAAAATAAGAGAAGAAAAGGAATGGAGTGTGACGACTTCACTTTGTTTAGATGACAGAAGAAAATAAAGAAGAAAGAAAAGAAAGAAACAATGGAATGGACTGCATGGAAAAGTTTCTTCGCATTTAAGCAAAGAAAATGAAGAGATCATGAAAGGTTGACATCGTAAAACTTCAACTCAATTCTGTGGCCTTTTCTTGAACCTAAGAATAAAAGCTAACATAACCCACCGTAGAAGGGAAGACAAACAATGAAATTAAGAAAATGCTGCGAACTGTCGCTGTTGGCAAAAGCAGAAGCCAATGAAGCCACCAATAGCATGGAGAGACAATGGTACGGGAAAGGGTTGTGTGAATGAACAAAGTAAGAGCGTGTGCAGCTAATATATATAACAGTAATTGTATATATACTATAACTTTTATAATTAATTTTATCATATATTTATCTTTCTTCACTTTCTACTTCTCTTTTTACATTTTATAAATTGTTGTAAAAAATTAACAACTTGTTTCATAGCTATGTATATAACAAGGTGTAAATCCACTCATGCTTATCTTTTATTCCTATGAATTAAAATAAAATACTATATATATTACTAATTTTTTTAATAATCACCATAATTAAGATTCTTGACTCTTGCAGCAAAAAAAAATAAAATTATTAACTCTTCAATAAAATTCCAAAATATCTCTACAAGTTTCAATCATCTTATTAGGAAATCAAAAATCTTAATTAACATGTGTATCATTCCCAATTTTATATACTTATTATTTATCTAGATCTTATATGTGAAGATAAAGATTCACGGAGAAAAATATCATTTAGTTTAAAAATAAAAATACTAAACATTTGTCTTTCT
This sequence comes from Glycine latifolia, assembly GCA_013407115.1. Classification (NCBI taxonomy): domain Eukaryota; kingdom Viridiplantae; phylum Streptophyta; class Magnoliopsida; order Fabales; family Fabaceae; genus Glycine; species Glycine latifolia. The sequence continues at coordinate 9,926,973 of CM023955.1, read as the reverse complement.
TAATAAATCATTTGTCTAAAATAAATTAGAAGGTTAAATAAAATTTTAGCTTTTAGTCTCTATTAAAAAAATTGATAAATTTTGGTCTTTTAATAATTTTTTGTCAATATTTTTCACCTATAATTTTAAATTGAATTCATTAATTATTTGATGTATCAAATAAAAATGTACATCACTGTCATACTATATAACAACCACATGACATAGGTGTCACATAACAAGTTATATCACATGTCATCACATGAAGGTGTCACCTGACATCATCGAAAAGTATTATATGTTGACTTTATAATGTACCATATGTTAATATTTTTTGTGTCATTTTTAGTCCTTAAATTTTTTTTCATTTGGTTGTTAGTCATAAAATATTTTGACCATTAGATTTTAGTCTCTATAAAATTTTGATTTTAATTTTATTTTCTAAAATTTTAATTTTTGACATCACCAAAAGTATCATGTGTTAGCCTTGTAATGTGCCATATGGTAATATTTTTTGTGTCATTTTTAGTCCTTAGAAAAATTTTAATTTGGTTTTTAGTCACTAAAACATTTTGACCATTTGATTTTAGTTCCTATAAATTTTTATTTTTGATTTTATTTTCTAAAATTTTAAATCCTAGTTCTTAGTCATTTAATTGTTTGTTTGTCTTACTTGAGTAATTTTTTAGAATATCTACTCTCCAAGACCCTTTTTGTGGTTGTTGCAAATTTTGATTTTTAAATGCAATTTTTAAAACAAAAGTCATTTGAAATGAATTTGAATTCAACTTCAAAATACTTTAACATTCATTTTCAAAATCAAGAAAAAAGAATTTGTGAATTAGGTTTTTAGTTTAAAAAAACACATTATCTCAATATATGACAATGACTATTCTTATCGTCATTGTCATCATCAACATCGCTACTATCACCATTGACATCACCACCGTTGCCACCGCCACCCTATCAATCTATATTATCACCTCATCATCACTACTATTGTTGACACCAACAACACCACCATCCCTGACATTACCACTATCACCACAACCATCATCACACCATTACTGACATTGATACCACTAGCATTGACATTGTCATTACCATTATCATCAACATCACCACTAATTACCACCACCTTCAATGACATCACCGTTGTCACTGTTAGCATCATTGTTACAATCATTATTGTCACCATCACATAAATACACCCTTAAATTAATGTTAATAGGATAGGAAACTTTGAAAATGACTTTATTTTAAAACATAGAGAAAAAACTAAAAAGTAAAAATGGGCTGTTGATTTTTTTTTTAAACTCACAATTAAAAACTATCCCAAACTAGCCCTAATTTAATCTTTCATTTTTAGGATAATTTTTGACCAGGTAGGCTTGCAGTTTAGGTAGATTACATGTTAGGCAAGTTTAAGATATTTCGGATGAGTCCAAGTGGGTGACTAATGTTTGGATCACATGAACTTTAATTTCACCTTTGCCATTATTTACTAATTACTAATGATTTAAACAATATACTCTATGATGGCATTGATGAGATGAAAGTGAATGAACGAGAGATTGAAGATTTAAAAAAAAGACTAAAGTAAGACAAAATAAGATTAATGATTAAAAACTAAAATTTACATTTTAGGATTAAAATTGAAGAATTATAATCTTTTAGGGGCGAAAACCAAAAGGTAAAATCTTAAAGGAATTAAAAAATAAATTTTAAATTTTTTAAAGAGTGAAAATGACAAAATATTTTGTCATGTAACATTACATGAAAGAGTTCTGTCACAAAGCTAAAACGTGATATCACATGCAAGTGTAACGTGACATACTTACAATATACACCATAACCCTGTTCATACTAATACTTAGGCTTGTTTTATATTTTATTTTTTATTGTATAGTTCTAAACCGGTCAATCCCAATCCTTTAATTCAATCCCCTTTTTTACATGTCTAGGCATCATTTGTTTTTTTCTTGAATTTAATCAACTTATAATGAAAAAATGAAATTTTTAGCACTCGTTCAATTAATTCACGTTTCAACAATCTAATTCATCAAGACTTTTGTTAAAAGTTGAATTTAGATATAAACACTGCATATTTTGATGCTAATTAACTTTTATGCCAAATATTGGTTCACACAATACTTTTGCTTGGACTTAAATATTGCATTCAACTTGTAATAGATATCAATTACATTATTCCTTAAAAAATATTATATTACTCTAAAATTGTTGTCTTTAGAGTTAGACTAAAAAAAGTTAATGTTATTTTATCTTTCCTCACAAAATTATGTTAATTACTCTAAAATTACATTTAACAGAAAAACTGTAAAATTACAATTGAATCGTCGAAATATAATATCTCAAATAACTCATTCTTCATTTTTAGGAAAGAACGACGTCAATTATTATGATCCATCTCAGCGTGCTTATTCGTGGTTCAACTTTCTAAGAAAACTTTTTTATTTGTATGTGTTTTTTTCATAAAAAATAATTATTTTTACTTCGATGGATATTTTAGTCTTTATTATACAAAATTATAAACGATTATATTATTAATAGTAGAAACTAATTATTGTTAATTTTACTTATCATGTGAAAACTGTTTTGCCCTAATAACCATTTTTGTAGTTCCGAATCTGATCACTTACTTAATAAATAAATGAAAAATTGTTTTATTCCACCCTTGTTTTTTTTCTTATTTTCGACCTAGTGGCTTGTTATTCATTTTGTACTTAATTAAATCAAGTTAAAAAAAACATTATTTGTTTTATGTCAATCGTGAAACTGTGGATGGACGTGACTTAAAGTATGAGAATGGAGAAAAAAATAAAATAAAAGGAAACCTATCCTAGGGTTGCTGTCCCTGATATAAGGCTATGCCCCACTATCACACCTCGCACCAGTGACGTCTCTCAACTTTGTGTGGCTTTTTCTTATTACGCCTTGTGACCGATTCGCGTACTCTTCCCACATGTACTCACTCACAACCCTAAACCCTAACTAGTAACCAACCAGTGCCCCTAAGGTCCCATGTGCCAAACCCTAAATGGACCATCTATTTATTTTTTACCAATACTCTTCAGCTATCTGCTTCCTTTTTTTCTTCTGCCTTTAGTGTACGTCTAGACATATATGCTAGAGATATGGGAACTTCATCATTCATCTCCCCCAATTTGTCAGCATGTAAAATCTTTCTTACTAACACAAGTTTTTACATCTATTATTTCTTTTTTATAAGCTATTATATAGTAGCTCTGTAAAAACAACAGTAATAAAATGTAAAATGTACATCTTATTATTATTAAACACAAAGTTGTTGGTTATTGACAATTTTTGTTGTACTATTAGTTATTAATGTATTATTTAATATTTTTTTCCAATATTAAAAACTACTATTTTTTTTCTTTCTAAAATGTACTAGTATATGTATACAAAAAATGAAAATAATTAAATCTAGTGTTGTGTGATATTAATTGTAATATTTAAATAGTAAAAGTGACGTTAATAAATGAAGAAAAATATTCACTATCCATCCTTTACGAAATCTAGTGCAGGGAGATTTAGGACCCACTGATTGGATTGTTCGTCAAGCCAAGGGGGCTCATAGTCATCGGTCAAGTGTGTGAACTGTGAACGGTGAAGGCAAGGTAAAGTAGTATGATAATATAAGTATAATAAAATTTATAGTCTGATAGAAATTTTTTTTTTAAAAATGAATGATAGTTATATATTATTACTCTAAAATTACTTGTCTCTTCCCTCAACTTAAACCTTCGTGAAAGCGTTCACACTTCACACAATTGGGTTCCCCCCTTCCCCTCCGGGGGACTCTCTTCCTCTCCCTTCATTTTCGTGGACACACTTTGCCTGTCTCCATTACTTATCATTAATTTCTTTTTCAACATGGAAAAAGAACGTAAAAATCGGGGAGATTTCATGATGGATGAACATGAGCTCACGTGTGTAATTATTGTATTATTTTTTAATTTGACTGATCGACTCATTATGTATTGAATTAAGTAATTTTAGGGAGATTAATGTCTCAAATCTAGATACAGGGACACTAAAATTATGAATTTAAAATTATAAAAAAATTAAAATTAAAATTTGGCCTATAAAAAAAGAGAACAATAGACAGAAAAGTGAGTTTTATTTAAAGTTTGATGTTTTCCTTCTAAAAGCGAGAACATCTAAGTTCTCTAAAATAGGTAACTCATTTTATAAAATAAAATAATTAATCTCAAATGTTGTTATAAAAATAAATTAACAATACTATATTATGTGTATATACATAACAAATCATAAATGGGTTGAAATATAAATCATTGATTAGCTACTTATATTATTGTTATACTTAACAATTGAATATCAATTGACAGTCGTTGTTGAAGAGATTAATTTTATTGTTATACTTAACATTTTGTTGGTATTAGGCTGCGTTATGTTGTACACATTCTTTTTGAATGTAGGCATCCAATTAAGAATTAGTTAAGGCCATTTGTCATAATTTTATTTTGATTGTATCCTTTCTTTGAGTTATAACACACATAGCATATGGATAGAATTAGAATAATATGTAAGATAAAATGTATATTGGATTGAGTCAATTCATCAAGTTTGAAACCCATTAAGCCGACATCTAACCCAATTATATATGGGTAAAGCTAAAATAAATTCAACTTTTTTAATGATCTAATTTAACTCGCTAAAATATAATTGGGTTTATCAAATTCAAGGATTGATCATCAGCTTACACCCTTTATAAGAGTGGAAATAGGTCAAAAAGACCTGTTAAGAACTTAATTATGTCTTGATCTAACTCATTTATTAAAAACGTTAAACTTGAACTTTTTTTTGGTTAAAAGAATAATATTTAATTATGGCCAAAATGCAGGCTAGCATAGCCAGTCGCAAACTGACACAACAATAATGGAAGTTGCACTCAATAATTGAATAAAGTAAGGCAAATGCAAACAAATTTACGTAAAAATCAGAATATATATTCGTGTGACTACATTGTGTAATTGTTGTTGTTCAAAAAGAAGGGAGGCAATGACATTGGTGCAATTTTAGTTGAAGAAAAAGAAACAAAGATACAGGCAAGAAGTAAAATGTAAAATATAATATTTTTTATCATTAAATAATAATTGTTAATATTATTAATAGAGAAACTTGAACTTACAATCCTTCCCTTTTCGCTATTCATTTATCATTAGACTAATTTTATATTTCTTTAAAAAATACAATATTATATAATTTGGGTAAAAAAATCCATATGTAAAGAATATATAATTTTAATATACAGTTGATATTATATTATATACTAATTAAAAAATAATACAGATATAACTTTTAAAATAATGATTATAAAAGTTAATATTCCTATTATACATATACAATTTATGATTAGTTGACAATACATATGAAAAATCTCCACGTACGTTATTAGTACATCATAATAAAGTTATATATTTAATAAAAAATTACATATATATATATATATATATATATATATATATTCTCAGTATTATTTTATTTATTTATATTCTCAGTATTTTTTTTTGTTAAATATATATAAGCAACATGTAAATTTTTTGAGATCCTTAAATATAACATAAGTACGACAGTATATTAGATAATATATAAGATAAAATTAAAATCATTGAAAATTTACTCTAAAAATGTCAACAGGAAATTAAGGAAAATAATTATTTACTGTTAAAAAATAATTACAATTGGGGATCTTTTATCATAATAACTTTCATTATTTGTTTTGCAATTTTATACTTGTAATTTTTTTTATCAATAAGAATCTATATGATAGTAAAAGCTTACGTGTCATTTTTAATTAAGTGTACTAGATCCTTGATTATTTATAAAATACTAGTATATGCTTATAAAAAATACATTTAAGCCTATAAAAAATACTATAATTATTTGGCTTGAAACTAAAGAGATTTGAAGTGTGGCTAGTGGGTACAATAAGAATAAAGATGCAAAAATAGGTAGAGAGACAGAAATCTGAGCAGCGGAGCAGCCTGAAGTGGTCATTCATTCACGGCGAGATCGACTGTGGCTGTGGAGATTCCTAGACCTGCCCAGTACAGTACAGTTAGTAGCTCCCTACCCTGCAAATGCAATTTAATTTTGATATCATTACTATCACTGATATGAAGCTATTGCTAGCTCAAATAGTAGTATTAATTTATTAGTAGAACTTTCAAGAACTAAGCGTACGTTCAAGTATCAATCAATCAATACGATTTGCTCGATAGTGATAACATACACGTATAAACCTAGCTAAAATAAGTTACAGTATTAAACATTTATAATCTGACACAATTTAATATCATTATCGAGCTATTATCATATTTAAGTTAAGGATGTTCTTAATTAGTATTTTTAAGATATTAGTTAAGAAATTAAAAAAATATTTATTATATAAATCATACAAAAACATAAAAAAAATTATAGATAATATAATTTTTATCTTTTAATAAAAATATTTTCATTTTAAATTTTTTAGTTAATATTCTTAAGATACTTATTAATATTTATCTTTAGGTTAAAAGTAAAAGTATTTATAGGAAACAGTAATAGAAAAATTAAATATATATCACTTAATAATTTATTATTAAAATGACATCATAGTATGATACCTTACTTGCTTTTTAGAAAATGAATTCTTATAGTTGTAGTACTTTTTAACGGAAAACATTATATTTCAAATTGAAGTGTACCCTGACTAGTCTCAAGAAAAAAAAATGAAATGAAGAGTATAACCGGGAGAGGGGGACAATGGGAAGCGACAATGTGTACGTAACCTGATGGAGGTGCTTTCACTACGGTATTTTACGGGAAGTGATGCTAGTCTAGGCCTTTATTAATTATTATATTATGGACGAGGGATATCATATGAGATATAGAGATAAACTATGGTGCAGGAAATAGATCGAGAAAAAAGGGATTGCTGAGAAGAAGAGACATTCGGACTGTCCCACAAACTTTACCAGCTTTATTTACTCACCTGCGAACGCGCCTTTTCCATGGTTAATTATACTGTATAGTATTAAATTAGATCATAATAGTATACTATATGCTACCACAGGAAGACAGAGAAGTTAGCATCATCATATAGTAAATATTCATGTTTAGTTCAACACATGCAAGAATTAATAATAAATTACTAGTATGCTGTAATTTACGCTAATGTTAAAACACTAAATACATCTATTTTGGAGCTAACAATAAGAACAAATTAGATTTAATAAATTAAATCCCTAATGTTCTGTTAAATGTTGGTACTTGTTTGTAGGACTAGAGAATTTTTTAATCACTGTGGTGAGAAGATCGAGGACAAACAGGGTGAGAATATTAAATGAGTGGAGGGATTGCCATCAAAGTGTAGAGAGAGAGGGAAGGAAGGGTTGATTTTGATTCCGTGCCCCATAAACATAAACATAAGCCTATCTATCTCATCTTTCTCCATTGATGGTCAGTAGTAGGTAACTTGTTTTTCTTCCTCGATTTGATCGTTCCTTCTTTTTCTCTCTATTGTGTTTTGTTTTATGCCAGGAATGGCAGCGTATCAGTGGCAGTGCAGGAAAAGAGAGGGAGAGTTTTCATTGGGAAGGTAAAAGCCTTTGTTTGTAGCAGTGAAACCTCGCCCCCTTCTCTTCTTCGCTAATAGTAGTAACTCATCGTTTTCTCGGTGTGCCCCGCGTGCGCTCTTCTGTGTCTTCTCACTCACACCACAGGTGTAACCGTGTAACCACTAGAATCATTCATTCAGTCATTAATGCTGGCAGCAGTGGCGTGGAAAGAAAGAAAGAAAGAAAGAAAGAAAGATTAATTTTTCCAAAGGAAAGAAAAACCCTCTGCAGGCTTTGCCAGATAAGCCAAGTGGGAAAACCAAACCGTCTATTAGTCCTTACTTCATGTAACTGACTATAGCCACCACTATCACTATTTAGGATTTTCTGTAAAAAGCCTGATACTCTTTTACCATAAAACCCGGGAGAGCCCTGAAAGACACACATCTTCATTCAAATTTCATATAATAAAATAGAGAAGTGTTTGTTTTTGTTTGGTTTGTTGTAATTAAGGTTAGCTAGTGAGTGTGTTCTACAACTGTAGTGAGCTACAGAAGGTGGTGGTAGTAGTAGGCAAAAAGGTTAAGACAGTGAGTGTGTATGTTGTTGACAAGCAAAAGCCATGGAGGGTAGTAGTAGCTCTAATGACACTTCTTATTTGTTGGCTTTTGGAGAAAACAGTGGTGGGCTATGCCCAATGACGATGATGCCTTTGGTAACTTCCCATCATGCAACAAATCTTAGTAATCCTAGTAATAATACTAATAATAATGCAAGCACAAACTGTCTCTTCATTCCCAACTGCAGTAACAGTTCTGGAACTCCTTCTATCATGCTCCACAACAACAACAACATTGATGATGATAACACCAACACCAACACTGGGTTAGGGTACTATTTCATGGAGAGTGACCACCACCACCGCAACAACAACAATGGAAGCTCCTCCTCCTCTTCCTCTTCTGCTGTCAAGGCCAAGATCATGTCTCATCCTCACTATCACCGTCTCTTGGCAGCTTACGTCAATTGTCAGAAGGTTAGAAAAAAAAAAGAAGAAAAAGCTTAATTTTAATTCCCCTTGTGGGATGTGTATATGCACACCCCCAACACCCCCTCTTTGTGTTGAAAAGGTAGACAGATTTTGACTCAATGGTTGAAAACGATCGATGCTTAATTATATTAATTAGTTTCTGCGCACTGGCTTTCTTTGGCAAGTTCGGATCTGAGTTGTGTGGCATGTGTACTGTGAAACTGTGGACTTGTTTTTTTTGTTTTTTTTTTTTTTCTTGTTTCTTTCTACTAAAACACTATGTTGATATGGCAAAGAAGTCAAATAAAAGAACCCACACTTTAAAGCAAAAGTGATAGAAGACAGTTATTTGCTTCATGAAAATTATATCATGTATTTTTTTTTTTTTGGTGATACATGGTTTTAAGTTTTCACACGTTCCTTTGCAGGTTGGAGCCCCACCGGAAGTGGTGGCAACGTTAGAAGAAGCATGTGCGTCTGCAGCGACAATGGCTGGTGATGCAGCAGCAGCAGCTGGATCAAGCTGCATAGGTGAAGATCCAGCTTTGGATCAGTTCATGGAGGCTTACTGTGAGATGCTCACCAAGTATGAGCAAGAACTCTCCAAACCCTTAAAGGAAGCCATGCTCTTCCTTCAAAGGATCGAGTGCCAGTTCAAAAATCTTACAATTTCTTCCTCCGACTTTGGTGATGACCCTCTTCCTCTCTATCTTGTCAAAATATTCTGCATAATTAAAAATATAAAGGTTTAACTCACAATTTTTTGGGTGTTATATTCGTGTTATTCTCTTGTGAGAATTAAAGTTGCATTAAAGGAATATTATGCCGGATCAACAAAATGAAACTTCCAATCTAAATGGAAAACAATAACTAAGTAACTGTGTCAAAGCTTTTTTTTTCCTACCAACGTTAATTGCTTGGTATTTGATGTTTGAGTAATTTGACTAGCCATGCATGCCTATGTTTCAAGGAAGTGTGATTTTGTTAGGATTGAAAGGTGCTGAAAATTGATGAAGCACCACTTTTTCTTTTCAACTTTAAAAATCTTTATGAATCATTGGGCTCTACGCTCTCTTTTGAACGATATATTTTATTATTCTGGTAGCTAGTCTTTGAATATGAGGGTTTCAAATACCAGCAATGGGTGACCTTGTTCAAAGCGTGGCTTTGTCTGTCAAAGTGTAGATGGTGGTATGGTACATACCCGCTTCCTATTCTCGGTGTTAGTGCATTGAATGAACTGTTTTGGTATCTTGCTAATTCCGTAATTCGTCATTTCGTGTATGCATGATATTGACATTTATCCAGCTGTTTTTTTTTTGGGGAAATATAAGACTTTAGTCACATTCTTGTCTATCTATTTCGCCAATATTTGAACATCATCGGGATTCTCAGGTTTGGCTGGTTTTGCTTCCTTTATATTGTTAAAGATTATTATACTTGAAATGAACACAAAGATGGATGAAAGTGTCGAAGGCAGCTTGCTGGTAAATTTAGGTCTGGTAAATAACCTAGGAATTAGGGTTTCTTCTGCAGTGGTGCCAGGAGTGGTAATTGCGGGGTTGGGAGTTGGCTACATACTCTCATTGGAAATGTAATATGCAGACGAAAAAGTGGTCAGAAAAGAGCTGAAGTTCTTTGGGGATAAGTGCAGAATTTTTAAATTTTCCAGAGTGAATTTTTAGAACTAGTGAAAAACATACTACTATATAGCGGAAGCCTTTTATTCCTATTTATCTATCATTTTAGAAATTCAGTATATTTTAATTATACCCGTGTCTCTACCTAAGTTTAAATACTATTATATAGACATCTATAACAGTGGATGAGGGTGAAAATTTTAATATCAATTTTGTATTCTTAGGGCAATGGTTAATATTAGGCTTTTAGTGAAAATTATGGGAAGATATATTATTTTTGGTAATAAGAGTATTAATGTTATACTTTCTAACATTTTTATTTTTTGTCTTGATTCCTAAATAATAATGGTTGGCAAAACAGTTTTAATATAACATAAATGGTTATTAATTTTATTTCTTAATTTGTATTTATCTTGGATAAAAAGAAAATGAAGGGTAACAAGTTTGATCTGAATTTTTCTCTTCGTTGTCATTTTAATGTATGGATCAGTAAATGAATTTGCTAAATCATTGATTCCACTCAATTCAACTTAGTATCATTTGGATTGGAAAAGATAACTTGAAAGAACTCTTTGGCGAGATGTTTTTCACTGTTGAGAATGGTGAGAAAACATATTGGATAAAAAAGATTGAGAATGGAACTCGTGGAAAATATTTTGTACCATCAGGAGAGAAAACGGGGTAGAAGAGAGAAAATTAATCAAATGACAAATACCCCTATCCTAATTAAATTTTGGGGTAGCAGCCATTTTAGTCCTATAACTTTCAGTTAACTTCAAATTCGTCCTTGTATGTAGAAAACCCCTTTTTTAACTCCTAAAACTATGAAAGGCTAGCTGAATGACTTTTTGATAGTTTATGGACTCAAGGGGGCTATTTACTCTATTGACTTTTGTATGAGAGCTAATCTAAAGTTGATGGGAAGTTAAAGGATTAAAGTGGCTATTTACTTTATATTTTGGTATGTTGTTAATAGGCTTTAAATGTCTCTTAACATGATTACATTTTCTTTTCTCTCTATTTTCCCCCCATTCAAACAGTAGAGAAAATAAATAAATTTTCTCTTTATTTCCTGTCTTTTACATTTGTTTTCTGCTGTATCGAAATTCCAAATGATGCGGTTATTATTTATTATGGTAATAGGTCCTTGTGGTAAGGGAACCTTTTACGATTGATCGGTGGTAAGCGGAATTTTGATCCTCCCTGTCCCAAATTCCTAATTAAAAGTAGAAATTGAACACACCAAGGAGTGTCTCTGTGCATCGTTTAATTCGTATCAAGCCATTGGGCCTTTTCTTGAAGGGTTTGGTTAGTCTTAAAAGAGTTTAAGCGCTATTAGGATTGTTGGTCCTTAACAACAATGATGAATCCAAAATTTCAGTTGCGTCGCCCTATTTGTTTTCTAATAGAATATTTGTGTAATTTCAAAAGTGTGACTGTGCATATTAATTGTCTTTTTTCAGAAAGGTTATTGTCTCTACAAGTGCAGATGCATTTGTCACACTTAAGTTGTGTCTTGGTGACCTGTTGGTCATGAGTTTGAATCCGGAAACAGCCTCTTTGCATATGCAAGGGTAAGGTTGCGTACAATATCCCTCCCCTTTACCTGCGCATAGCGTGGAGCCTCCGGGCAATGGGGTTATGCGGTGGTTCTTAGAATTATGGCCATACTGTTGCGGTACTGATTTCTTTGCATGTCTTAAACTGGAAATGGATGCACACACTGTTATATCTACACAATACTGATTGTTCAATGAAATCTACAATTGAATGACAATCATCAATATTAGTCGAACTTTACTGCTGTTGATGACTATAAATGAAAATGAGTAAAAGCTTATTTCCTGTTGCTCTGGACATAACCATGACCAAGTTTTAGTGAATCACTGTTTTCTAGCTTCCAACTATGTATGGGCCAAATGAAGTGACTATCCTTCCACTTATTGATGTCAATTGTTTACAAGATTCAATTCGAGTTGAGAAAACTAATTTAATAGTGTCGAGATCTTTATGTTCTTGTTCCCCTTTATGTGTTGGTTTTTCAATTATGGAGTTTCCTTGTATATCTTGTGTAATGCGTCGCTTTGCCCAAAAAGACTGTTCAGGGTGGTGGATATCTCCCTTAGTATTTTTTTTCTCTACTTTTTTATTATGCATATGTTTAATATGGAAATCACTCCATTGATGTTGTTAGCTCCTTGATATTTTAATTGTAGTCTAAATTTTTCTACCACAAAATGGCAATGCATTTTCTACTTAATGAGAGTTCTGAAAGCCTTTGATTTTATGAGGTATAAGCTATTCTTACACCTCGATCTTTTATTCGTTGCAACTTTTGGCCCCCCCTGGTTTTAATTTCTGCACAGGAATAAGCTCTATATAGGCTTGACTAGGGTCTATGTATGTATATTGATAAAGTAGCGCTTCATAATTTATTTATTTATTTTGTTGGTATAAAGCACTTCATAAGTTACATATTGGAGAAGTATACATTCACGAGGAGTATACTTTTTCGTCCCTAACTTTGTCGTGTCGGAAGAAAAAGGGAGCGTCCATTATCTGAGTTTTGATCCATGAAATAATGTTTCACATTGGCGCCCGGCTCTTTATCCTATGCACCTATTCTAGTGCAAACTTTCATGGGGTGAAATCAATTATTTTCTAATGATTGCAAGTTGTACTTGTAGTTATTCTTTTCTTAAATCATTTTAAATTCTCCTAAAATATTCTCTTAGTAGTATTATATTTTCTTTGCTAAATATTAACATTATATCATAAGATATTATAAATTAACCATCCATCTTGGTGCTACCAAGATTTCTCTTTAACAATAATTTAGTGACACGGATTTTTATATTGATTTAAGAATTGACTGGATTGTTATTTACTGCTTGCGATTTTTTTAATTTGTTCTATTTTGGTTGAACTTAAGTATCTCCAGCCCAATGCTTTCAAATCCTATTAAGGGGCTTACCTTTTTTAATAGATGTCATTTTTTAATACATGTTTAAGTAGCAACATGTTTCATGCGATATATGCTTTTTTTTATACATATAATGAAATATTAATGATAAATCATACTATATTGAATCAAGCCTTTTCTTTTCTAAGATATGTATACTATCCTGTTAGTATCTAATGTTATCATAACTGAGTTGATTTATATGATGATCAGCTTGCAATGAGGGTGCTGAGAGGAATAGATCATCTGAAGAGGATGTTGATCTACACAACATGATAGATCCCCTGGCAGAGGACAGGGAATTAAAGGGTCAGCTTTTGCGCAAGTACAGCGGATACCTGGGCAGTCTGAAGCAAGAATTCATGAAGAAGAGGAAGAAAGGAAAGCTACCTAAAGAAGCAAGGCAACAATTACTTGAATGGTGGAGCAGACATTACAAATGGCCTTACCCATCCGTATGTTGAATCTATTACTCAATCCTTTCCTAATGTTTTGATAAATAGCTATTTAAATTTGTAGGAGTGATTACTTTTAGGTTTAATTATTAATTATTAATTTGGTTTCAATACTTGTCCACACTTTTTCTGTTATGACCTTATAGTTGAAATTGTAAGCTCTAGTCCTTGAATCAGCAAATTTAATGCGATTTGGTCTTCTGATGTTTGATCACGACAAAATGTTTTTGGCGGTTGTTAAATTGCTGGAAAATATCTTCCACAATAGAAATTTTCTGGCTGTTTCACACCAACAAATATTTTTTTTGTCTTAACCCTCTTTTTATTTTATTATGGGAAGAGACTCACACAAAACTTGAATTTGACTAGGAGGGAAGTAAAACCTAGTAAAAAAACTATATAGATTGAATTTGGACTGAAATGAATTTGCTTGTCTAGGACTTAAACTAACGATTTTTACATGAAAATCAAAAATAATACTAAGCAAACAAGTAAAGACCAAGTTAATAATTAAACGTTACTTTTTGTAGTAAAGTACCCTCTTTAATACTCTTTTCAACACTTATTAGTCGAAATTCATTTGTGTTCTCAATGTTAGTACCATTATCAAATTAAAGAGACTTGTGAATTTTGGGACTAATTAAAATGTGCTGTTGGTACTTTTTAATTTTTAATAATATAAATACTTATAGATCCCTTAAAAAAAAAAGAGAACAACTTTCATAATTTACATGGTATGTTTAATTGAATAACAGGAGTCGCAGAAGTTGGCTCTTGCAGAGTCAACAGGTCTGGATCAGAAGCAAATCAACAACTGGTTTATTAATCAAAGGAAACGGCACTGGAAGCCTTCTGAGGACATGCAGTTTGTGGTTATGGATCCAGGCCATCCACACTATTACATGGATAATGTTCTGGGCAATCCATTTCCCATGGATCTCTCCCATCCAATGCTCTAGAAAAGTATCCATCGTTTGTGGGCTGATAATAGATTCATAAACTTGTTCTGTCACTTATTAAAACCTTAAACAATTATTAATTAATATGCTTTGTAGAGCTCATATAAGCATTCTAAGAAATCCTAGATTGCTATATACTATATTTATAGTGCGCAGGTGTATCCTGCCCGCTTTATAGACGGTCCTTAGTGTGTGGATCATCTAGTTCAAGGAGTTATGAGTAAATAAAATTCCATAAATTTAAAGCTTTTGATGCTTCAGTGCTTCTCTTTTTTTATTACTTCCATGCAAGTATTGTTGCGGAGATCTGCGTGTGGATTATGCTGGAGTTTCATAACCAATCTCATCTCTAACATTTAAACTTCGATAACGAATGGTAATTGGCTGCAAGGTATCAATATTGATTCCGCACCACTTTTTATTATTATCTATGAATATGCTTCCCTTTCTTTAAAAGTAATTGAATACAGAATAATGTGATTCAATAATAATATGAAAAGTTTACATTATCAATATATATATATATATATATATATATATATATATATATATATATAAAATTTTGAAATATTCTATTTTATTTAATATACTGCTTGCGAAGAATATAAGTGGTTATGTAATATTATTTTAGAATATTTTATTATTTAAGACTATATTTAGATTATAAATTATTTGTTAGACATTTTTAGCAATTGATTTGAGGGTTTAATGAATTTTTTAGAATAGCTTAATTCATCAGCCTTTGTTCTTTTTCTCCAAACACCTAACCAGGATCCTCTAAATACAAATAAATATTAAATTTGAAAGATTCCATCATATTGCATGAAGACGGAAGCAATGTTGCGTATCTGCTTTGATCCATCAAACAATAGCCAACAAACACTAATTATATAGTATTTATGATCACGATTAATGCTTTGCTCAATTGATTTTTTTCATAGAATGTTTCTTATTTTTCATAAGATATGTCGAAGAAAAAAGAGAAGTTAAATGATAAAAATATATATTTCATTAAAAGATATGTTTGAAGTAAATTACAATGTATTTGACTACACAAAAGATAATTTGATCACTGACGCAAGAGTTGTAGAGGGCTTATTAGGAAAGATAAGTAAAATGTTTTATCAATATACTTTGACAAATTGATGACATACATTTACTGCTTTAACGAATTCTTTATTAATAAGAAATATGCATATGAAAGAAGAAAGTTGTTCAGAGACAATAGCTATTTCCTCATCAAGTCTATAAATAAAAGAAATTTTGAAATGTTGAAATTAGAGACCCGAATAATGATCAACACTCACAAGCATTCAACTCCTTGTACAAGTTTTTCTAAGTTTTCTTAAGCTCTTAAAAAATATCTTGTAAATCTTGTGCATAGTAACACTTAGCTTCATTTGTGTACACGTCTATATAAGATCATAATAGTCACACGTGCATCCTACCTTTAACAAATATTTTGAAACCAAAAATGACTTTGTAGTAAAAAAAATACTTTAGTTATTAGCTTGGAGAGACAGGGGTGGTTTGTAAAAATAACACTTGTATCTACGAGAGATAATAAAATTTGATATATTACTAAAAACTAGACATATAACGAAACAATATAAATTATTGTGTTAGATCTCTTTTTATCTAATTTTATTAACTGTCACTGAATTGTGAGTTCTTTAGAAAATTGTTCTTCAAAAGTTTTTGATAAAACCGCTTTATTAAAATTATTTTCTAAGCACTTTATAAAACAATGCCTAATTTTATAAGAAGGTTTGCGATTTTTTTTTAAATCACAATTTAACTCATGATTTTCTGCCTTTACAAGAGAATCATATTGTTGATATTCTTTTATGGTCCTACTGCTTATTTCCTCTGGGTTATTTTTGAAATATATAACTTAGTCCATTCCGTTTAAGACTGCTTAATAATGTTCGTTAAAGAATTTTACAATATATTTTTAATTAAAATATTTAGTAAAATAGTTTTAATCTAAGAGGTTAACTTTTACTCACTTGTTAGTTGTTTTCAAATATATACTTAAATTTAAAATAATTTATTAAAACAATAATTAAGAATAAAATAATGACATAAATTCTCTCTTTATATATATATATATATATATATATAGATTTTTATATCATTGTTTACAAATTATTTATATAAAAATTAAAATTTTAAATAATATTTTAAACAATAATAAAATAATTATATATATATATATTTATTATATATATATATTTAATATATATATATATATATATTAAAATATATATATTGAATTTTGAAATAATTAAATGTTATTTTCTAAAAATATGCATGCTAAGTGACTTCTAAACGGCATCGTTTAGCCTTTGATGATTTTGCTCTTGCTCTCTCCCCTACTTCCAAAACCCTTCTTCACTTCTCCAGTTCCCATTGCTGCAACAGCTACTTCATATTGTTCCGTATGGAATGATATTGCGGGTGATACGCTTGCTTAACGTAAGAAAGCTCTTTTCTTTCTCTATTTGGGCATTTTTATTTCTTTCTTTTATCTCTGCTTTGTATCCCTCTTTCTCTAAATTATAGATTATGATCCAAAGGAAACCCCCAACGCCATTAGATAAGTGACACGCTGTTGCATCGAATTCAATATTTGCGTTGGAAACTTTTCAATTTATGTTGCGTCTGGGACAACTTAAGTTATGGGTTGCTTTCTTAGATATGTATTTCTTCTATTTTCAATTTCAAGCTCATGTTGTTACTTGTTAGTACTGTCTTTGCTGAGGTTTTGTTTTGAAATTGACATTCGAGTAAAAGATGTCTTTTTTTTTTAAAACCATAAACCATGTGTTATTTTGTTGTGAATAGCAGTAGCGGCTGAGAAATGTTGTTTTTATGTTGACTGCATTGGTTACAAGTTGCTAAGGCATCTACAGGAAACAAGAATAATGAAATTACAAATAGAAAATATTTTCCCTCTCCATTTGTTCATTTATTTGTTTTGATTCTTTTTGTGCATCTAATGGTTCTGCATACATCCAGGATGAAGATGTCACTGGTTCAACTTCGACCTCTCTTGACAAGGCGAGGGTTCAGCACAAGCTCTGAGAACCTTGTTGCTTCTGTGCTCTTTGAGAGACTGCCAGTGGTCATTCCCAAAATTGACCCTGTAGTTTATGCATTTCAAGAATTCTCGTAACTTTCTCTCTGCTTTCATGAACTTTGTTATTATGCTCTGCTTGGATAAAAAAAAAAAATATACCCAAGATAAAATGAATTGGGTATTTGGCCTTTATTTAGTCTTGGATATGTGGTCATACTGTCATAGAAGATATTAATTTTATGTAGTCGTAGAAGATATTAATCCAATTTTCAAGATAAAAGGTGTGCTGCTGCTGGAGGACTGTAGAGAAGGAAATGATGTCATGTCAAGCTGAAGTGTTGAAATTATACTCACTTTTGTGAATTTGGTGATTTGTAAACTAGGTGCAGGGTCAAGTATGTTTAGATAAATTCTAGTGCTGAACATCCCATTTTCCACCTCCTCATATTATCTAATAGAAAATATGGAGAAATAAAACTTGTATTCTTGTTCACCGTCTTATACCCTTACGTCTTCAATGAATTCTTGTTTGCTCAAACTATATGAAGTAAAAAGAAAGTAATATCTAATGCAATGTTATTTTCACTTTCTTCCTCTTCTAATTTTAAAGATGGGAAAATGAGGTTAAGGCTTGAAACATGAGGATTTGCTATTAATATTTCTTGGTCGAATGGCTTTGTTGTGGTTTGCTACTTTGCTTAGTAGACTTGAAGAACCTGTTTTAGCAGTGATTGTTATACTAACTGTATCTTTTTTTATATTTTTTTCTGGGGTTTGAATGGTTAGGTTTCGATGGCGACAACAATATCAACGCAGATATCCTGATGAATTTCTAGACAAATCTGATGCTAGGTATAAGTACACAAGTGACAAGACTATGTCTATAGTTTTAATTTTTTGGTTATTAAGACTTAATTTGAAAGAGAGAGATCATTAGATGGCACTTTAATAGTATATACAAAAAATATATTTGTAAGTTTCACGAGAGTTGAAAATTGTTTTTTCTGTTAAAGTTCTATTTTGTGTGAGTTCTCTCAAATGGCTGCAAGGGAGGCATTTATCTCTCATATTCAATAGAAAATGGAAATGAATAATTGAGCGTATCGCTAATTTGCTGTTCTGTATAAAAATTCAGTTAAATTAGTCTGTAGGTCCCCATACTATTACAAAAAGTTTAATTAGGTCCCTATACTTTATTTTTTTTTAATTGGGTCCCTATATTAATTTTAAATTTGTAATCAGGTCCCTATGTTAATTTGTCGTGAGGAAACTTGATGGAATATTCCATCATATGCACACATGTAGATTTCGAATCCTAAACCAATATAGAGGTGATTAAGGAGGTGTGAACAATATTACAAACCAATTAAGGATTAATCACACAACATGGTTGGGGTTACAGTTTGGGAGATACGAAATTCACATTTTAGGGTTGAGTTAAGGTTTGGGAGATAATGGACAGGTTGGGAATGAAAAACAAGGGGTGTTGAGACATATTAGATAAAAAAAATTAAAAATTCCATGTGTAACAACAACACCATTTGGGTTGATATGGAATAACATTTGACATCTATGTGTATGTGTGTCTATATGATGAATATTCCGTTAAGTCTAACAAATTCCTCACGGAAAATTAACATAGGGACATGAGTACAAATTTCAAATTACTATAGGGACTCAATTTAAAAAAATAAAGTATAGGGACCTAATTAAAGAAATTGTAGTTTTATGGGAACCTACAAACTAATTTAACCTAAAAATTCATTCCCTCCTTCCTCAAAACCAGTGAAATATCAAAACTATTATGCATAACAGGGGAATTAAAAAGCCAATAGATAACTAAACAGAAGTCAAAAACAATAATATCTTAGAGTATTTATATTATCTCTTAGGTCTGATTTTCAGATTTCCTTATTATCTCTTAGGAGTTAGGATTGTTTCCTTGTTTAATTAGTATTATGTTCTAGTATTGACAATATTGACAAAGTTGGGCTAAGGACATAACTCAACCCCACAATTTTGGCTTGTAAGACGAGGACTGCCCAAGCTTTATGATGATTATATTGACAATATCTCTAGTTGATGTAGGATCTCAACATATCCTTCATGCTTAGGACTGAACATTTGGAGCATTGTGGATAAATGCAGGTGCCCTAATAACAATACCCTCTCCGTCACACCTAGGAATAGACACCTAAAGCATGTACAAATATGGGCATAACCCAATAACAGATCTAGGATAGACTCAAACACCATTTTAAAATTTGGGCTTAGGGCCTAACTCAATTTGACAAAACTAGCTTGTTAGTGAGGATTGCCCAAGCCTTATAATGACTACACTGGCCATATCTTTAGTTGATGTAGGATCTCAACAATCCCTATAAAGCTAATGATACCACCAATAATTATTTAACTTGTTTTGCTAGATTTGACTCACTGACGGTAATTATGATGCAATGACAAAAATGTTTCATATTTTTTTCCCCTCTTTCATTCTCTTTTCCCAAATGCATGCATTGATATGCTTAAGAGTTATCACAGCTGGCAATACAGATGGTTCCTTCTTATCATATATTCTCATGAAAATTATATTACTTCCAGGGGTAAAGGTGATTATCAGATTGACTATGTGCCAGCACCAAGAATCACTGAAGCTGACAAAAACAATGATCAAAGGTATGCACCAATTTGAGTAGACTGACTACATTGTAAATTACAGTAAGAAAATGCTTTGTTTCAATTTCTGGAATATGTGAAGGAAAATGATTGCTATGCAAGAGAGGCCATCATACCAATACTTGGGATTTCTCATATGAAATATCAACTTAGCCCTTATATTCACCACATCTTCCTTGGGAGTGGACAAATGTCTATTTTCTGTAGGATGGTGTTTGGTTACGTATAATTGTAGTATATTAATTAGCAAGGGTTATTTAGAATTTAGATTCCATTTTTATTTCCTTGCCTGCTTTGTTGGTGATTGAATGAACTTAGCTTTGACAAATTGATGATTATATAATGTTTATGCAAGCTTGCATTTGGATATTTAGGTTGTACTCACCTTTAGTCTTTATGAAAGCCTTCCTGGTAATGTTATACAGCAGCTGTTATTAGTTCAAACTGAGAAATACGCTTGTGCTAGGGAAAGGACCAATTCTCATTCTGTGACTTAGGTAACTGAGTCAAAACTAAATATAACTTAAATGCTTTGAGGAGATAGAGAAACTTACCTAGGCTTATCCCTGTTATTTTTCATTATTTAAAAAAAAAAACGAATTTTCTTTCAGACATATTTACTGTGTGATTGCATATTCTTACTTCTTACTTCTTGTCTACTTAGGTCATTACAAAGAGCTCTTGATAGAAGACTCTACCTTCTCCTCTATGGTAATGCATATGGTGCTCCAAGTGGGAAGCCTGTGTGGCATTTTCCTGAGAAAGTTTATGAATCTGAGGACACCATGCGCAAGGTTAAGTTGTAACATTATTATATGGCTTTCCTATTATTTCTTTTCCCTGTTAACTTTTGAAATTTTGCAGTGTGCAGAGTCTGCATTGAAATCAGTCTTAGGAGATCTTTCTAACACATATTTTGTTGGAAATGCTCCAATGGCCCATATGGTTGTTCAGCCTACAGAAGACCAGTCTAGATCCAGATCTTTTAAGGTATATTTTATAGGAACATTGTGGTACTTCTGGTCTATTAATTGAAGGTAGACATCTTTCAATATGTTATACTTGCCTCTTCATGTGAAAATTGATTATACTTGCTTATTCTTTCTCTTTGCTGAAATGTTCTGCCAGAGATTCTTCTTCAAGTCTCAAGTTATTGCCAAAAACAAATTCAACATCGGAAAATGTGAGGATCATGTCTGGGTAACAAAGGATGAACTGATGGAGTATTTTCCCGAGCAATCTGAGTTTTTAAACAAGATGATCATTAGCTGATGACAATGAAGGACAGTTGTTTATTTGAAATTATTGCAAATTAGCTCTGAATGACAGTGAGGGACCTTGAAAGAAGATCAAGCTAGCATAGTTTTTTATGGGCATAACTGAAGATTTCAATTTGAAGTTACACTTAACATCCCAAATTTGCCCAATTTTATTGACAATTCTGTTTGGATATCTATCTTACCAGTTCACCAACTAGTCTTGTTTTAGAGTTCAAAGTAACACTTGTTTCTCTGTGTTCCCGAGAATGTCGCCCAATTTTTTGGTCTTGAACAGTATTACCGGTTGCCTTGACAGTTAAGTTATATTTTAAAAAATTTAACTGAAAATGTTTGTGAAAGGAAATGGTGTTATCTACTGGAAACTTGCTTCTATCAAAAGAAAATTGTCAAAAGAAAAAAATTGTGGAGCGAATTATTTGTGAATTTAGCAATCATTAGATATATAGTTTGGGCGTGTGCTTAGATTTAAATGTGATAGGAACCGTTTTCCCTTGACGCTTTGTTCAACTAGTCATACTATATGAATTCAGTTTCAAGGCTCGTACATATTACATGCACCTCCTATTTATTTTATTTTTACAGGAGGAAGTACATCCACATTCTTACCCCCTTTGAAACCGGTCAATTTAATCAAATGATATGTCTTTGGCAGTGTTTAGTTACTTCATATTGGGTATATTTGAGATACAGAAAATTTAAAATTGACGTGGGTTTCACTTTGGAATTTAAATGATTCATGTTAAGTTAGAATAAGGTTGAGTATATGAAATGTGAATTTTTACCGGTAAAAAATGGTAGATCATGTGCATCTATTTGGTTAAGAGGTGTCCAATAAAGATGTTTTTAGATACTTAGGACCAATTTTGTAAAAAAGTGGGGAGATTGATGAATATGTAAATAATAGAATCAGAACAGTGTGGATAAAATGGGAGAGTGCATTTGGGTTATTGTGTGACCGCAAAATTTTTCTTAAGCTAAAAGAAAAACTCTATAAAACAACTATAAGACCTGCAATGTTATATGGAGCTAAATGTTGGTCAGCGCATAAGCAATATGAACATAAAATAAG
Source organism: Glycine latifolia (assembly GCA_013407115.1). Lineage (NCBI taxonomy): Eukaryota > Viridiplantae > Streptophyta > Magnoliopsida > Fabales > Fabaceae > Glycine > Glycine latifolia. The sequence continues at coordinate 9,904,237 of CM023955.1, read as the reverse complement.
GTAGCAAAAATGAGGATATTAATGTGAATGTATGGTTATATGAAGGTAGATAAATAAGAAATGAAGATATTAGATGAAAAGTAGGAGTAGTACCGTTGAATGAAAAGATAAGGGGACATAGATTGAGATGATTTAGTCACGTAATAGGATAACCCATGGATGCTCATGTAAGAATAAAAGTTTGTTACCAAGAATTCGACACAAATAGAGATAGAGGTAGATCGAAACTTACTTGAAGAAAAGTAGTTAAACAATACTTGATAGAGTGAGATATAGATTGGCAGACCGTGTCTTAGGATAAAATAGATAAAATTTATAAGTTTTTTGGAATGTTAAACCTGTTATTATCTTTATGTTCCAGATGATCCATTTTTAATAATTTTTCTCTTCATCTCCCCCTCTTTCTTTTTTCCTTCTTTTCTTTTATCTTTTTTTAATTTTTTTCTCTTTCTTTTCAACCTTTTCATATTTATAATTGAGTTCATCTATTATTGACCATAATTAATTTGAGTTAAAAGTGTTATTGATGTTGATGTGAGTGTCACTTCTACATTCTACTTTAATTCAAATCTTTCATTTTTTTTTTACTTTTACACTATTTTATTTCTATAAACCAAACATATCCTTAAAGTAGATTTTTGTACGCCACTGATAGTTGTAGAAAGGGACTATTTATTTAGCAAATCATGAATGAAAAAAAGGCTGATATATAAATTTAGTTCTAAGTTTATATTTTTTTTTCAATTTTTAGTCAAGTTTGAGCTTTTTATATTTTGGTTTATGTAAGTTTTTGTTTTTGTTTTTATAAGTTAGTATTTTTTAATTTTAGTTCCTTTAATATTTCAATTTTTTAGTAGTTGTAAATTAGTATTTTAGGGTCCAAAATTAAAAATATATAAACTTATAAAGTCTAAAAATAAACAAAAAATATATACAGAGATCAAAATTAAAAAAAGTGAACTTTTAGATGCTAAATTGAAAAAAATGGTCTTACTATAACAGATGTTTTGTACTAATGGGATTTTGGCCTAGCAGAAGAAGCTAGTTCCTAAACGGTGATGAACCAAGATTTAATTTTCATTGAGGTAACTACATTTATCTCACTATGTCTCAAACATAATTGTTTAGAAGATAATAAATTTAAGGAAAAAAAAGGTATTTGACACATAAAAGTCAAAGCATAAATCTATAGAAAATTGATTAACAGGTCTAATGTTTTCCCAAGCTGAAAATAGCAAAAAAAGAATGCCAAGTTTAACAAAAAATGGAAAAATATATTTTTAGATCTTATACTTTCAATAAAAAATGATATTAGTCCCCATGCTTTAGAAAAATAGTGTGTTTTATCCCTCATCACATAAGTTTTTATCATAAGGAGGAACAAAAATTACTAATTTTTTTGTACAATTTAAGGATTAAATTGATTAAAGTTGAAGTTGGGAGACTAATCCAAGTGCAAGACTGAAAACATATTTTCCCAAAAATAATAAAGAAAATCAAATAAGAAAATAAAGTTGGGCTTAAAAATCTAATTTGAACCCCGCTTCTAACCTAAAAGCCCAGAGAGGCCCATTAACCAGAGCCACCTTTTGTAAACGGTAACGAGCTCGGGAGCAGCTTCCATGGAGGCATAGACGGAGACCCAGTCATGAACAGGACAAAGTTCAGATTCTTATTCTGTGCAACATTTGGGGCAGCTAGGAACCAAACCCTCTATCAGCATTAGTCTACCTCTGTGTTCTGTCTGTGGTAACACTTTTTTCTTTTTTCCTCCCATATTCTTTCTATGCTCAGTGGTTGAAGTAGCATCAGATTGTGTTTGAACTTGTTTCACTTTTCACACCTTTTTGAGGGACCGATTCGTGGTGAAAATAGTGTTAGACATGTGTATGCGGCAGTTGGTTCCGCGAATTTAAGTTGCGTCCAATGTGTTTGAGGAAATGTCTCACTTCCTTCTCTGCTTTATTTTGACCACTTAAACTAATTTTAGTTTCACTTTTACCGTTGCCTCTGCTCTGAATTTCGAATGGAAGGTGCAATCCAGTATAGATTGTTGGGTCAGTTATGGCAGCGTTGATTTCCAAAAGGATCCTACGTTGTTCTTCTTGGTCATTGCATTCACTAGGACGATGTTACTTTGATTCACCTAGTGCTGGGTTTGCTTCTATTTATAAACCACGTGGTAAGACCTTCATGTAGTTTCTTAACTGTAGAGAGTTGTCATTTGCCTTCAATTCGAAATTTGTTTTAGATTTTATGAATATTTATATATACTATTATTTTTTTTTTGTACACAGATGTATGCAGCAGTTTATCTGGGGAGAGAATGTTTCCTTCAGATCCTTCTTTGGTACATTGCTATTGCATTTGTTTTTTCTTCTATATTTGTAACTTCTTTCAGGATGAATGATTAATCAATGAAGTTCTCTCTTATGCCGATTGTTTACTGATTATTCTTTAATAATGTGGTATAGTGTTTTTAAATGTAGGTCAGGTCTATGGTCCGACAGTTTTCTACTTCTATTTTAACTTCTGGAGCTGATGATAGTGCATTTCCATCTGATTTATTGTCGAAAAAGACTCTGGCAACATCCGAGCGTACTATAGGTATGAAAGATAATTTGTGCCATTTTGTACATGAATATACCAGTGCTTCATTTTGCTGATTTTGATATTTATTTCTGAAAGGAGACTAATCAACTGCCAGCCAGGTATGCATTCCAATGTGGTTTAGATTATTGACATATGAGAAAAAAAAATTGTTGTTATGATCTAGACTAATATCTTCCATGTCAATGTTTTTATTCTCCTTTAGGGTTTACGATTCTTCTTTAGTTAATACTTCTTGGCAGTCTTCTGATGAATAGGTTGAAGATGCATAATTTTCCCCAATGATCGTCTGCAATTGACTGAATGCATTTCTATGTATATTACATGTCAGAAGACTCAGAACTTACTGTATGCTTTTATCTATGAGCATGTTTACGCCTAAAATTAAAATTAGATACAAAGCATGCATTATGTAACTGTTCCTTGACATTTTTATAGCTTTGTTCTTAAATGGATCCTGTGAGTCTGAACTTAATATTTTATGCATGCTTAATGATCTGCTTCTGCTCTGAATTTAAAGGAATTTGGGGCTAGTGTTTAACTTTTGTGTCCTCCACTAAAATCATGTAATTTTATGTAAGTTAGCAATTGCTTTCTCTAGTTCTTAACTGCAGGTAGGGCTGCAACCTTTTTATTGTTGCAAATCATGGTGGGGGTGCAGGAAATCTAGATGGAGGTGCATAAGTAACACTTTTCCATAAAAACTATGTACCATAGTGTCACTGGTTAGGAGTCTCCTTATTACTACTCAAAGTTTTGAGTGCATCTTTGATTATTTCTCTGTTTTCTTCACTACCTACCATCTTTCTTGACAAACTGTCTAGTCTTGATAATGACATGTGCTGATTGCTGTCTCAATAAGATCCAAGAGACCAAGAGTGTCATTGATCCAGTTGATTATGATGTAGGGCTTTGCCAGGATCTTTTAATTCCAGTTACCAACTTTCATAATGAAGACAAGGGCTATATGGTTTTACCTGGAGATGTTTTTGATTTACCTATTCGAAAGGACATTATTCATCAGGTTGTTAGGTGGCAGCTTGCAAAACGACAACAGGTAGTGACTGGTTAATGTTTTGAAACCTAATGCATGTTTCTCATTGTCATTGGACATGTGCAATCCAGTGGAAATGCTGTATTTCTTAGGCAAGATGGCGATTGTTTTTCTATATTGGCTTAACAATTATGGGATGTACTCTGTTGTTAAATGATGGAAATACACAATTGTTTCCCCCCTTTTTTCACTTAGCTTTGCATGGAAATTGATTATGGGGATGGAGTTGAATGGGAGATTGGGATGGGGGACAAGCATTTGGGTTTGGGACAAAACTACGATTTGGCATGTCTATTCAAATTTGTTTAAGTTTGAAATGTTTACGCTGGTGCTTTTTCATTTATTAGTTGTAAACAGTATTGGATATATAATGTATATACCAGATCTAAATTTAGCTATGAAAACTCTCCATGAGAATGTTATGTATTTCCTAATTGATAATTGATTTGGTCAACAGGGGACTCACTCAACAAAAACAATCAGTGAGGTCAGTGGGACTGGGAGAAAGCCTTGGAATCAAAAGGGAACTGGTAGAGCAAGGCATGGTTCATTGCGTGGGCCTCAGGTAGTGAAGCATTCTGCTCATTACTTGCTAGTCCATCTTTATTCCTTATTTCTTCACGTTTTTTCTGTTCTTATTGTCCATTTTTAGCAGTCGAAATTAACAACCTTAATGAATGGTAACAGTTCAGGGGTGGTGCCACCATGCATGGCCCTAAGCCCCGAAGCCATGCTTTTAAAGTCAATAAGAAGGTTCGGCGTCTAGGGCTGAAGATTGCTTTGTCAGCTCGTGCAGCAGAAGGAAAGGCAAGTCTCCTCCCCCACCTGTGTCCCCACTCACCATCAAAAAATAAAAAGTGGCATCTTATCTACATTATTCGATCTGTTGCATGACTGTACATTCTTGCTAATGCTTAATATTGTCTAATTTTTCAGTTTTCACTTCTGGAAGATTTCGGTTTTAAAATTTGCAATTATATTGTTTATCTAATGATTTAGCAGCCTAACTCCAAGATACAGGATATTATTATTACTTTTTAAGGGTTTCTTTTGTTAAAGGTATAGTTTAGTGAAGTGCATTGTGTAGTAGGTTTGCATTTAATATTTTGTACGAATGTTCTCAGCCTCAGCCTTCCTGATTCACAATCATGTTGGTTTTATTCTCTCTTTGACTTTTGAATTATATCATTTAATGTTAACATATTTCATTTATTTTAAAAGTAATCAACTGCAGGATGTTCTTTCAAATGAATACCTCATGTGTAGAGACAAAAAATAGACTGCAATATCATCACAGAATTGTGGTTGGGTGTAGGGGGAAATGAAGTGGAAACAAAAGGGTCAGGGTTCTAGACTTAACACATGGCATCTGAGTGCAAAGTCCCTTGTGATCAACTATGTTAACTGTACTTTACTAAGCATTGCTCAAAATACATTCCCCCTCTAAACTTGGCACCATAGGGTCTGGTCGTTAAAAGGTAGCAAGCTAGTCATGTGACTACATAATACAGTAAAACCGTATAGAGAAGTGTTACAGGAAACTAGAAAATAATTCAAATCACAAAAGGGCAATGCTACTATATAGTTGGCTGTCTTTTCCTTTACTGCTTTCTTAATGTGAGTTGCATGGTTCTTTTGGGCATGTATCCCTATCCTCATATCATATGCTGTAGTTTACATTACCAAAATGCCTTTGTCGCGATTCTTGTTGTATATACTAGATTGTGTATTCTTTTAGCTCTTTTCACATAAGTTTTTTTATCATCCCATAACTATCTTGTGTGTATTGTTTGTAATTCTTATTTATTGATTTGTTCGTGCATTATATGTTTAAGTTAGAGTTTCTTCATGCTAATGTACACTAATCTCTGGGTAATTTTGTTAATACAGCTTCTTGTGTTTGAGGATCTGGAGGTTCCCACACATAAAACCAAGAACATTGTGAATTATTACAATCAAATGGAGGATACCAAGAAACTGCTGCTTGTAGATGGCACTATAGATGAAAAGTTAAAATTATCTTCGCAAAATCTACACTATGTTAACGTACTTCCCTCAATTGTAAGTTTCAATTTTATTCATGTTGCTTCTTTCATAGTTCAGATGGAACTTTACATTGTAAATTTCATATGAAATTTATGTTATGCTTCTTAGAGCCACAAAACATTTACCAAGCCTTATACTTGGTGGGATCAGGTACATGGATTAATAATCAATAGCCACTGTTGAAATTTCACATTGACCATAGGTATGAATAAAGTTGAGAGCTATAAGGGTTTGGCTAATCCTCACTTCTTGAGCAGATGCTAACATTTAGGATTAAGTTAAGCCTAGCCTAAATTCAAGATGAATGGTATCAAAGCCTATTATAGATTTGATATTAGGTCAACTTCAACTTCAATTGTTAAAAAAAAAAAAAAAAAAAAAAAAAAACTGGCTCACAGCTTTTGCAGTGCAGTCTTCACACTCTAGACGCCCCATCCTGGGTGTGAGCAATTGTATTGAGATCCCACATCGACTATAGATATGACTAAAATAGAGTTTATAAGGACTTGGGCAATCCTCATCTCATAAACTAGCTTATGATATTGAATTTGGTCTAGCCTAGATTCAAGAACCATTAGGCTCCATAAAAAAAAACCAAATTTTTAGTTAAACCATTTAGAACAAGTTTTTTTATTTTTTTTTAATGGTTGTCTCCCATTGCTGTCTTAAATCATCTTCCATTTGATCCATTTTTCTCACTAAAGCCTATATTGGTCTTCTTCTCACACTACTTAATCATCTTAAGGTGAGTTTCCATCAATTTCTCCTCAATATCAAACAAGGAATGATTTTCTCTCATCTCAAATTTTAACATCACATGGTCATGTTCAAATTGTGTATATCTCCCTCCATATAGACAATAAATTGGTGGAACCTATCTAATATTTATTAGGAGATAGATAGATAGAAAAATTACATGAGAGGATCACACTCATTGTCATCTTTAGCTACTATGCTTATTTTTTATAATGATTTGATTTGTCCCATTATGGCTATTATTGAAGCTATTTGATTTGGGGAGTTGAAATTTTGCTCATAAAGTGTATGTGAACTATCCTTTTTGAAGACATTTGAGTTATTCTTGTTTATTGGAGTTTACTTTGATGTAATCTTTTCTATGGTGGTTAAGCATTGGTGTAAGTTTGTAGTCTTCTACCATGGATGATTGATTAAGCATTAAAATCTTGTTTTGCTTCTTTCTTGAGTAGTTAAACCTCATGTTTAGCTTCTGCTCGTGTTGATTAAGCATTGATTTGCTTTTGTTATGTGATTAATCAGTTTTCTTGAACAATTCATCCCAAGCTGGAAGTGCTAAGTAGACAGCTTCCAACTTGCAGGGAGCTATTAGAGATATATCAATTGAGTTTGTTAGAGATTGATTAGTTAGTTAATTACTTACAAATTAGTTAGCTTGTTAGTATATAAGCTCTCATTTGTATACACTTTTCATTCAATTAATACAATTTCATAGTTTTCAATCAAATCATTTTCTTCCTCCACAAGCTCTGCCGTATTTCATAACAATCATTATGTGGCGATTTTCATGTGCATAAACCACAAATAGTGTCGAAATTTCCTTTGTTTAACATGTCTTTTGTAGGGCTTGAATGTCTACAGCATTTTGCTGCATGATACATTGGTGATGTCCCGAGCTGCTGTGACCAAAATTGTTGAGCGCATGCATACTCCAATAAATCGTTGAGGATGTAACTTCTTATTGTGCTTAACTTCATTTACTCAGAAATAGGAACATTTCTGTAACTACATAAAGAGATCCAATGAGAATATCTTTGGTACCAGGTTTCTGTTTTAATTACAAAAGTTAGGCAAGTTATGCCATTTTGCCCATATTGAAGGTTGGAACTTGCGAACTTGATGGTCGAAATTTGATGTTCATGTGATTAGGTTTATCATGTTTACCATTGGTTGAATCTCATTTTTCAATTCTTTCACATGCGTAGGATCTGATAAACCTGTACATCATTCATGACCTAGTGTCCTTTATTTAACCAATATAGTTTATCTTTGGCTTTCAATGGTCTGATAAACCTGTACATCATTCATGACCTAGTGTCCTTTATTTAACCAATATAGTTTATCTTTGGCTTTCAATGGTTGAATTGGATTAGGCAGCACCGAGGGTGTGGCTGGTAAAAAGTTATGGTGCCGTTTACCCTCTTGGCTGCTTCCTTACTTGTTGGTGCTTCTTAGTCACAAATCACATGCAGTCTGCAGGAGCAAGACTATAGTTTTGAGGCCCTGTGGTTGTTCACCACTCCAAGACCTTAGTTGGGCTTCTCTTATCATACTTTCCTATCCGTTTTACGATGACAAGTAATAACATCTATATTGTGTTGATCTTTGATACAACAGTAAAAACATCTATGTCAGTGAGAAATTATGTTTAAAAGTATTAATAATAATCTCTTGAATTTCTTAGCAAAAAAAATTGTTTTTTTAGGTTATGTTTGGATTGGTAATAGAGTATGGAACAAAGTATATTAGAATATAATAGAGCATAATGGATTTGGATTGGTAGTAGAGAATGGAACAAAATATAGTGTTTCTTCATGCACCATATATTTTTTCTATTGCCCTTTACTTTTTTGCTGCTTTTGTATACGGATATGTATGATTCACACCAATCTGTAAGTTTTTTTTTTTATATATACGGATTGGGTAATCTGTAAGCCCAATCCATACATTTTTTTTTTGTAAGTTAAATTTTTTTATATATACGGATTGGGTAATCTGTAAGTCCAATCCGTGCATTTTTTTTTTGTAAGTTAAAATATATTTTAGAAAATGATATATATATATATATATATATATATATCACTAAATTTGTTTAATTTAAAATAATTTATTATGTTAAAATTATATGTGTATTAAATATGCATTAAAAAATTTAGTGTTCTTTGTATCAACATTAATTATTTTTTAACATAATTGAGCTATTAATTTATAGTTTAATTTAATATTTTTTAATTTAAAATAATTTATTATGTTAAAATTATATGTTGTTATAAAATTTTAGTATATAATTTTGTTACATATGTGTATGCATGCATTAATTCAACATATAATTTTAACATATAATGACGAATCCGTAAGTTTCTAATGGATTGATAAATCCGTAAGTGTGAATCATACGGATCCGTGTACAAAAGCAGCAAAAAAGCGAAGGGCAATTTCGAAAATGTACTGTTTATAATGGTGTAGTAGAAAAAATATATGGTGCATGAAGAAACACTCCAAAATATATTAGAATATAAATAGAGCAATAATGGATTGGAACAGAATGGATTAAAAATACCGTCTCATTCTTTGGGTAATTTGTAATAATGGAAAAAATATTCCATTCCATCATTTGAAAAAAAAGAATGGAGCGAAACAAATTTAATTTTTTTATTTCCTATATCAACTTTATTCTTTTTTTAATAAAAAAGAGGGATAAGGCATCAAATTAAGCAAAGCATCCCAACGTCACATCAATATTTTTGGTCCGAAGTATCATTTTGGATACTTTATCAAAGTTGAAAATATCGCCTTTTAGTAATTTATAACATTTCAAATAATGACTAAAGTTAGCATTCTTAAGTTTAGCTTCCTAGTGGGATGATTTGTCATGATTGTTGTAAAATTTAAAAAGTGTATTATAAATAGGAGACATATCTAATGAGAACTTGAGAGGTAAGACGAATAAATTTTAATCTTACATCCATGTACAAATTATCAAAATTGTTCTAATTAGTTTAAATCTTAATCATCCATTTAAATTATACAGTCGAAATTTGCTTATGGCACACTATCATCTTTTACTTGATATGCTTCCTATAAACTAAATGTAATATTGTTAAAGTTTCTAGAATCCTCAAACTTGAAATTGTCTTGTATAATGAGATTGACACTTAACAAACTGTGTTTATATTTTTGAAACACATTTTGAATTGAATAAAAATGAAGGGTATATGATAGGCTTCGGTAGGGTAATGTTTCTAACTCTTACTAGTCATAAACTCCGACGAAAAAACTTTCATATTTTATAGTTTTTATCCTCATGTATTATCTTCTTTTTTCATGTTAAGTTTTAAATTTTATAATACTTCAAAGTTCAAACTGAGAAGCTTCTTTATTCTTCAATAATTTTAGAAAATAATTAGATGAATTCTAAGTATTGATATTATTTTTTCATTAAAATATATATTTAAATTATAATCTTATACATCTGATTAATTTCTTTATCTAAAATATGATAAAGAAGATAGATAATGAGCCAACAAAAATTCAGTTGATAAGAAACGAATTCATCCTAAAAGAATGTCAATTTAATTATCATTGTTCATATGAGAATCTTATTAGTGGGTAATCTATAAGTATTTATGTAAATGCTCATTGAACCTTGAGATATGTTTTGACCTTATTGAGGCTTCGAGACCCAATTCACCTAAACTTTTGTTTTCGAAAAAATAAAAGATAGATAATAAACATAATCAAAGATGCTTAAAAAAAACAACATAAAAAGGTCAAAATAAATGGGGGCAAAGACAAAAGTAGAAGAAGAGTCTACATAGCAATGTATAAAACATATGAATTCAATGTTTTTTTTATAAAAAAAAATGAAAGGGTGATCAGGATCGATCATGTTGAAAAAAATATGAACGTGAAAATCAATCCGATTATAATTGGTGTGATTCACGTTTAAAGTGAAATAAATCAAAATAATATAGGCCAATTCAATTTGCTTAATTTGAATTATCACATTAATTTAGTCAGTACAATCTCATAAAGCACCTTTTAAGTGTAGGAAACAAATACACAAATAATGAAGTCTATACTCAAGCTATGAAAAAACTCGTGTAATGTTTTTTTATTATCATAAACTCATTGTAATATTTTAGTACCTGAGACACTCTCTTTCAATAAGTCTAAACTTGTGTTGATAGAAAGTGTTAATGTAATTTGAGGAAACCTCAAATGTTATTAATGTAATTTACTCTAATTTTAATCATCCAAACAAAATGATAAAAGAACAAAAACTTCAACATTTTAAATTAAGTATAGATATAGATACTTAATACAAATATCAAATCTTTTACTGAAAAATAATTTATTTAATGATTATTTATATATTTATTATAAAATTATCATTTTGTAAAATGGAAAACTGGCCTCACATATTATATTGCATTTAAAGATAGTGACATAATTCTTAATTCCAATTTTCAATAGGAATGCAATTAGCAAATTTTATTATTATTTAGTTTAAATATATTTTTAGTTCATGTAAAAAATTAGTTTGATTCTGATCCTATAATTTTCTTTATTTTCCATCCCTTTAAAATTTAAAATTATTGATTTTAGTTCCTGTAAACTATTTTCTTTGGTTTTAATCCCTCTAAAATCTAAAATATTTTTGGTCCCTAAAAATTTATTTTAAGATAGATAAATAACATTTAATTTAATTTAAGAATCTAGAATAAATTTTAAAGGTTTCATATGCCGATATTGTATCATAGACATAAGCACTGTTACTTGGCATGACCACTTCACATCCGCCAAACACAGAAGCCATTAATGAGTGTCACATAATAGTATGGACCAAAAACAAAATCTCTCCTACCTGCAATGGAAAATACTTGGGATATAGATAAAAAAAAATCTCAATTTGTTTAGAATAAAAAAAGACTTTATTTAACCGGACTAAATCAATGAAAAAACTTAGCTACATCCCTCCACAAAGCCTAAATTCTAATGAATTTGCAAGTGAATTTGCAACTATATGTATACTCATGAAGACCGTAATGCCTTTAAGTGTCGACATATTGGTGGTTAACACTCTATGATACCTCACTAATTAGAAATCCTTTATCGATTAGAACTATTTGTATATAGTCATTTTTGGTATATTGACAATCGACTCTAATACCACTTATAACGACCTATTACTTTTAGGATCATTGACTGTCTCTATAAACCAGTATGATACTTTTTAGTATTGTCCTCACTCACTTTTTTTCAGAAAACTTAAAAAAAAAATACTCATTCCATAATTGCTCTAAATCAAACACACTTAATTATGAATTTAAGTAACGAGTTACTAAAAAGTAAATGCATAAATTTAATTTTTTTTATATAAGTGATTTTTTTTTTGTTAACATAGCCTAATCTAATGGTTAAAGAATTTATTTAAGTATATTTTACATTTGGGGTGCTCTATTTGAGGAAAGTGGAGTATAATTTACTATATTATATTTAACAGTAATTCTTATGCTTATTAGCGACATCCTGAGCTAAAAAACTGCGTTAAAATTTCTCTAGAAAGCCGATCATCCAGCTAGGCTGCTTGTTGTGATCTAGATTAACGCATATTCAACAAAGAATCTCTCCAAATTGTTGCACTGAACCCAATAAATCACGAGTGATTATCAGTTCAGACCAACCAAACTCACTTTTTATTTCAATTCTCCATTAATTTTGGACCGTGTGAACGTCCCAAGGGTTCCCAAACATGGTCTGCTAGAAAGGAAAAGGACTTATCCGTAAATTCAAAATAATTCCAAGGTCATGGTGAAGAAAACGACAAAGTGCTAACAAATGAATTGAAAAACGCCAAATGCGTGTCTCCATAGAGAGGGTGGAAATGGAATAGAATTAGGGAGCAACAAAAGTAGGACCAGTACAAATGCACGCACCGTCATAATAATCCAACTCATTACAAATAGCATCCACTCCCTTTTCCAAGGCCCTTACGTCGATTGTGTCGGTAGTTGGAATTTCTTCAGTGCATGCCAACAATGCCTAGAACTCATAAATTTTATTTTTTATAAACCTGTTGCATCAAAGCTAGAAATAATAATGGGCTTTCAATTAAATTACATTATATTACAGCATTGCAAGTTAATTAAAATATACAGCTTATTTTCCAGAGTATTAAATGGTGTGTGAAAAATTCCAACACGTAATTTGTTTGATTGATTATACATTTTCACAAACTTTTCTACTCCTTCCTTCCTGTGTTCTGTAGTAGTAATTTTTTTAGCCGGGCTACTGCACAAAATTGTAAAAGATCACTTATAGGCACTAACATTTAAAATGACATGTCCATGGCCTCATGGTCTGGGGTCTTGTGACCAAAACCAGATTCTTCACTGGGTCGTCTTTTAACAACACTTGCTCTTTGCACTAACCGAACCAAGGCTTGCACCACCTCAGACATCGGAGGTCGAAATTCGGGTTCCGGCTGTGCGCAAAATCAAAATCATTACTAACATTTTTTGAAGAATTATGATGATGGCAACACCACCAAATAAGTTTACGTGCATCATATTGGTCAACAATTCAAATTATTACAAGGGTCCCGTTGTTAAGGTTCATTAAATAGACCCTATTGAATGCATTTAATTACTTGAAAAAACAAGTGTCGAATGACTTGTACTACTATATTTTTTATAAAATAAATAGAGACATTACAATGACAAGTGACAACAATCAATCCTTTTGCCCCACTAGGTGGTATGAGCTACACAAACCAAACAATCAAGCCGTGATGTTCTCTTATGAATAGTGTCTATAAACAATCCATTCAACTTGTATACTTCTTAATAGTTTTGCCAATAAGTTTTCTCGGTTTTCATTTAACTCTAATAGTAGGACTTCCTCCATCTGAGAGTCTTCTTAGTGAAACCTCTGAAGTCTACTCCACACGTGCCCATACAACCTAAGACAAGATTCTTCTGTTTCTTTTTTTTCTCTCACAAGAAATGCTACCTCAACTTTTCCTCTATTGCATTCATTCTTACTCTAGTCTAATATTTCCACATTACCCTTTACCTCTAGCAATAGGACTACCCTCCATCTGATCTAGCCTTCTTAGTGGGGCTTGTTGGACTTTTTCATGCATGTCCATACCTCATAAGGCAAGATTCTACCACTTTTTCTACAGTAGATGCACCTCAACTTTCTCTTTGATGCATTCATTCCTAACCTTGTCTAACAAATATGAAATATGTCTACTCATCCAATGCAACATTCTCATCTCTACCGTATGAATTTTATTGTTTTGTTGGGGCATTTTACCGCCCAACACTTGCTTTCATATAGCAATACTTAAACTTGAGCAGTACCTTTTGTCACATTATATAACACTAGAAGCACTCCTCCATTTCATTCAATAAAAAATTTCTACTTTCGTTTCCTTAGACTAATGCCCTTTGGTACCAGTTAGCATTTGCCCTATTATAAAGATTAAAGTATAGTGCAGAAATAAATGCATGAGTGCAGTAAATGGAAAAGGTACTAAAACAAGTTGCTAGCCATCTGTTGTTCATTTCATCATTACAAAGTTTTACCTGAACACAGAGGGCAATGATATCAGCAAAGCGTGACAGTGACTTTGCAGGATACATGCCGTTCAAAGTAGGATCAACCATTTTGGCCAAGGCATCTATATCATGGAGTTGGGGTGTAGCCCACCTCACAAGTGACTGCTCCGATCGAACCCGCAAACTAAACTTGCAAAAATTACAAATGAATGTAAGAAGCCATACAGAAAAGAAAGATAATAATGAAGGGTAAACATTAAGTGATGGACATGATTACTTTACATCATGTACGATAGGCTCACCTGTCAAGTGGTTTCCGACCAGTCAATAGTTCCAACATAACCACCCCAAAGCTGTAAACATCACTTTTTACAGTGTATACTCCTGATAATGCAAACTCAGGAGCACTATAACCGAATGAACCAACCATCTGAGTTGATATCTGTTGAAACTCGATGATTGTTATCAATGTAGAGAGAAATAAAAGATACAAAAGCCATGTTCAGCTATGCATGAAGGAAACAAAGGCATCTTCACCAACCTGCCGCTCAGTGTTTGGTGTCAAAGCAGCTAAACCGCAGTCAGACAGGTGAGGATTCAGCTCCTCATCAAGTAATATATTTGAAGATTTGAAATTTCTATGTACAACAGAAGGCAAGCACACTTCATGCAGGTACCTGATAGACAAAGCATAACTCGAGAAATTAGCCTGAATGTGACATGCTAACTCACTCTACAAGGCTACAACAAATATACTTGAGGGAAAAGCAGGGGTTGGAGTAGCCAGTCAAGGCCATGCCAAGGAGAGACATAATATGTCAGATATGTGAATGAAACATACTCTAAAGCCCGGGCTGTGCCAAGTGCTATGCGTACACGGGCATTCCAAGACAATGCCTTGCTGCTATCTTCAGCAAAATGGAGCATGTCATGCAGATTTCCATTTGCTATATACTCATAAACTAGAAGTCGTTGGCCATGCTCTGCACAATATCCAGCCAATGTCACAATGTTTGGGTGCCGCAAGCGTGACATATTTGAAACAGCTTCAAGAAAATTGTCTTCCTCCTGTAATGACAAAGCTGAGTTGTCGATCTTCTTAATAGCCATTACCTAAACAAAAGCAAATATCGGAACCATTAGCATATTACACTGTTCATAACTTTTACTTTATAGGGATAAAAATAATTTTCTCCAAGTTCAAATTTATAAGAAAAAAAAAAGCCATAATAAAAAATGAAAATTAAGAGATAGACATAGAGTAGCTGGGTCATTGTACAAATGCTGTGAGTGCCAAACAAACAGCCTTAGTGAATAGAGGTACTAAGAAGCCAAATATTTGCTGACTTGTGATTGTACAAAATATATATTACAAATATAAGAATAAAAAAAATTAAAAATTAGAACCGAATTAAAGGTTAAAAACAACAGAAGAGGAAAAAAGAACCATTATTTAAAATGCAGAAAAACCAAAATTACTGATGAAGAAAAACATCTATAAAGCATCATCACATTCATCTATCACTGGTTCAACCAATTGAAGATCTAGCTAGTAATTTAATAGGCATTTTTCTACCATACATAACAATAATAAATTCCAAAAATGAAGTAGAAAGGTTGATAACAGATGCAACACTAAAAGGTTACCTTCCCATTTGAGAAATCAGCCTTGTAAACTCGGCCAAGAGAACCTTCACCAATAATAAATTCTTGACTAAAGCTATTTGTTGCACTTTGGAGAGAAGCAACTGTGTATGATGTGGAAGTTATAGGGGACTTCATCTGCTTTACAGATCCACTTTTTACAGCTACCCTCTCAACTGTCACATTTTCTGCAGGACGAGGCTTGGGATCTGTAACAACAGCAGCACTTTTTACCCTCGGCTCTTGCATCTGAGGAGTTACTGCAAGCACAAACCCAATAGAAAAGGTGAACTGGTTAGGATGCATATATGCCATCCTTCAGCACAAAACAGTAAATAAATAGTAGAAATTTTGAAGTGAAGGAGCATTTACAGAAACAGATTCAAAGGGTAATGCAAATGAATTTTGTAAGAGAATAAAGAAAAATGCCACTATACCATTTTTAATACAAAACATATAGGTTATTAAGTGGGTGTCTGCTTGCATGTTTGATGTGCATTTTTCAGCATATTCACTTCAAATCTCAAGTTTATACAGAAGCTACAATGTAATGTATTGGTCTTGACGTGGATCTACACTTAGCTGACGTTAAACCAAAAATGCTATAAAACTATAACGGAGCAAATGCTCTATTCATGGGATTTACACCAAATACAAAGCTCCAAATCCCAATTTCTCTCATAATGGCCTTATAAACACCTTACTTTATAGCCGCCACCTTTAGTGCCTCCAAATATCAACATTCAACAAATATTATACACACACACACACACACACACATATATATATATGTGAACAAAAAGAAAGAAAGGGAAATCACCGTTAATAACTCCACGAGGAAGGCTCCCACTAAAATTTCTTGCACCCTTTTTCCCCTTTTGCTTTCGGATACAGAAAACAAGAACAAGAAGCACAATAGCAGCCACCAGCACTGAACCTAAAACAATGCCTAAAACAGCCCCCACTGTCAAACCCTTATGGCCATCAGATTTTTCATTATCAGAAGCTTGTGTTTCATTATGTGAACCAGATCCAGAATGATGACGACCATGAGGTCCATTGGGAGGAGGTGAAGTAAATGCTGGCGGAAGAGGAGCAGGACTGTTCTCAAATGAATTTCCACCATATCTAGTTAACATTTAAAGAGTCACATTAACCACATTGCTGAAGTTATTATGCATTAGAAAACAGATAGGCATTTCAAACAACAATCCATAAATGCTTACATGAAATTATGGATGGAACTAAGCTCATGGGGTATCCATCCACTGAAATTATTGTTTGCAACATTTCTGGAAAATTATAGAGCAACATTAGAAATTGACATGCAGATAATTTAAGACCCAAAGGGAGAAGAACTTACAAAGTATCCAAAGGCAAACCAACGAGAACACCAAGAGAGCCAGTCAACTGGTTCTTCTGCAAGAAACTACAAAAGAATTTTGATAAGCATTAAATTAACATTTAATGAAAATTGGTACCAGTTTATCAATTAAAATACCATCCAACTTACAGAGAAGAAAGATTGGCCAATGCACCAAATGAAGGAGGAAGATCCCCAGAAAAGTTATTGAAAGATAGATCCCTGCATCATCGAAAATGCATGCAACCAATCATCAAATAAAATCCATCATAAAACTAATATTAATTATCCAAAAAACCAATGACTATAATGGGTTTCAGTATGAAACTATTCCTCTCACTGGGTAAAGGATTTCTGTTGGAGCATAAAGTCTATGTTAATATGGTAAATGAATTTGAATCCTGATATATGATTAATAAAAGAATCACCATGTAGTTCAAGTATCAAGCCAATCTACGGATATGGTGTGAATCCAATCCAAAACTCAAAAAATGAACTCAAAAACAATAATAGCTTGAGCCTAAAAGGTAAAAGTCCCTCTGATTCAGCCAAGGAAAAACGTTTGTTCATATCTTTTGAAAAAAGAAAAGCATTGAAATTGTTTAACCATGGCCACAAATCAGTACAGCAAGCATTCTTTTCTTAGTCAGAATACTAAGAAAATGAAATAAATGAGGGGAAAATGGAATGAAGAACTATGTAAGATATCTTACAGGGTACCAAGATCATGAAGACTAGCAAAAATATCGCCAACTGTCATGGAGAGTGCATTATTGCTTAAATTCCTAAAAAGCACAAGGAAACACAGCAAATGGCTCCAATGTATTATCAAGTTGAATATTAAGAAATAAATATGTGCACATTCAAAAGAAACTTACAAATAATTGAGTGAAACCATGGCAGAAATGGAATAAGGAAGATTTCCAGATAAATTATTTCTTGCAAAATTCCTGATTGTCCCAATTGAAAAGCAATGACACAGTTTAGCAACAGAAAAAAAAATTAACATTTCAAATAAAGTAGCAAAGTGAAAATGATCAAGAAATGAAATGAGCGTGTAATTGTAGGCAAACATTACAGGCTTGTAAGATTTGGCGGCAACTGGTAGGGAATTGTATCATGGATCTTGTTATCACTTAAGTCACTACAAAAACACAAAATAAGAATTAAAAAACCAATGAACAAATCACCAGCATATACTAAAACAATAAAGATTATGTGTAGTGTAGCACAAATAACAGAGTAAAATTATCTCACAGCTCTCTGAGTGACATAAGGTCTGAAAGCAGGTACCCCAGAGTCCCATGGAGTCCTAAACCAGAGAGTTTACTATCCAGCAACACAAACAGAGAGATCAGTTAGTTTTCTCAACCACAAAGAAGGTTTTAAAAAAGTCAGCAACCACAATTTTAGCCACGACATCAAGGCTTTTAGACTCGCGGCGACCGCATAGCGAGTCAGCCACATTCGTCTGCAATTTGCCATTGCAACAAAACAGCGACCACAATTTAAAACCTTGATCACAAACAAACTTTAAAAAACAAACAAACACATAAATAAATCAGAAATGTGCAATATAACGTGAATCTCTTACATGGAAACAACGGCTGATCCCTCACACGTTACCCCTTCCCATGACTCTCCACATGGATCACCACCACCGATTTTCCAACCCGTTAGCTGAGTTGGACTAATCAACGCATTGTACATGACCTCAAGAGCTTGAACTGCAACAGAAAAAAAAGACTACAGAGCCGCAAAAAAAAAGACCACCTTTTGAATGAAAAAGCACCCACCCAAAACTTCATCATTTGCATTAAAACACTCCCTATTCACCCAGAGCTTACAAAACAAAATCAAACCCCCAAAACCCAATGCCCTCAACACAAAATTCAAACTTTATCCCAAAACCAAACATATTAAGTCATTCAGCACCGACCACATCAATCAACCGCAGAATAATCACTAAAAAACACAGAAAGAAAAGGAAATAACAATAATGATATATTACCATCAGAAGGGTCAGTGTTTGCGAGGGAAAGAGGAAGAGCAATGAAGACCAGAGAGAGAAGGAGTGAAAGAGGGAAACGGATACGAGCCATTGCAGTCAGAAGCGTGGTTCAGGTGCGGAGAGGCACATGCAGAGTATCATGGAGACGAAAGAGATTGAAAAGAAGAAAAAGAAGAGGAGAATGGGAGTAGAAGTAGAAGCAGCAGTACCGTAGTAGTTGAGTTTCAGATCGCGACTGGTTGTACAAGGCAAGGCCATTAAAGAAAGGGACAGATATTGGAGATTCGAAGCTTGGTGAGTGTAATGAAGAGAGAGAATATCATAAGCAAAAGCAGCATTGAGTGTGGGAGTTTGTGTGTGTCGGCGAAAATAAGAAAATAAGAGAACAAAATAATACTTTCAACCAATATTGATGGAGTTGATAATAAACCAATTCATATATTAAAGGATGTGATTGTTAGAAGTAAAAATCTTACTAATGGACAATTTGGATATATTTTTTAAGCCTTAAGTTAAGACAAGCTTTCAGTATATGATTTTTTAATCTTGAAATCCGTCATGAACTAATTAAACTCATCTAAACATTTTTTAATAATCAAATATACTAATAATCTCAGTATAAAAAAATAGTACTGTAATAGTAGTACGTAATAGTAATATGGAAATAAGCGAAAATAATAATAATGTGAAATGGGTGCAGTTAAGGTGGGTCCCATGCCTTTTTCCCCCACCCCCCTGAGGTTTTGGATTTTCTGGCTTCCGTTTCCATATTCTCATTCTACACCTTTCGGGCTTTTTACCCTCCAAACTCTGTCATTTCAGCTTTCCGAGTTTCTTCTCCTCTCTTCATGCCACTTTTGTATAGTTTTTTTTAAATTTTTAACCTACTTCTTCGAGTCACATCCCTCTCACGTGCCCTAAAGGGATATGAAGAAGATCCAATTGTAATTTGGATAAATGAGGAAAAACTATGGGAGATTAATTATTATTTATAATTAAAGAATGGATGTGTGCAATAAAAATCGCAATCGTGTGTAGTTAAAACTTGAAAATCAACCGTAAATAAGTGTATAAGTTTGCGTTGGAAAAAAATGTAAAAGATTTGGATGTGTATTAATGTAAGATCAGAATGTAAATAATCCCGATCAACACGTAATATGAAATTTAAGGGAATGATGATGATAAATAGTTAAGTGTTTGCCTTAACTATTATCAGATTTTTAATCATTTGATTGTAAGCATATAGGCAGCCCGCAGCCATCGAGCGTCCTGAGTGGCAAAGTCTAATTTGTTAGAGCCTGTTTATACTATATAAAATTTAAAATGTTAAAGTTTCAAATATTTGAATTAGTGATCAAATCGACCAGGCTACCATCTAATTAGTTAATAATTAGTCTTATATTTAATAGTATAATCAATTGTGATATCTTATTTAAATAAAGATGGATTAATGCAGGTGAAAACAATGGATCAATTCAGTTAACCATAGTACAAAAACCAAGCTCTGATGGTTAATCATGATATGTGAGTTATTATAAATTTGTTAATACTATATTTTTTATTCTTATGGATAAAAAAATAATTATAAATATTTAATTGTTAATTTAAATTATCATTCTGTTTGCATTTGGATATCTACAATATTAAGTTAGATTTAAAACCATAGGTCAGTCATGGGAGTATATTAAATGGTCATGAATAATAAGTCTTATATATATATTATAAGTTTAAGTTCATACATAATCTTGAATATGAGGATATTTTTTTATTTGACTCTTTTCTTATAATATATTTTCCAGGGATATAATTAACATTTACTTTTTATAGTTTAAAATTATCAAATTATTAATTTTAAATATTGCTTCATTTTAAATATATAATGTTTATACCTAGTTTTCATTTACATCTTTTTTGGATTATTTTGCTTCTTATCTAATATTATAAACTGCTGTAAAAAAGACTAACATTATAAACTACACCACCGTTATATTTTAACTACATATAAAATATAATTTCAAAATAATTATACATTTGAATTTGGATACTACATTATTGATTGAGATTTTAACTCATAGGTTAGTCATGGGAGGATATTAAATGATCATTAATAATAAACATTATATTATAAATTTAAGTTTTGACTCTTGAATATAAAGATATTTATTACTTTACTTTTTTCTAATAATATATTTTTAAAAGGATATATTTTACTTTTATGTGATATTTATTATTTTTCATATTTTTAAACTTTATATTATTATTTCCTTTTTTGTAAAATTTTCCTTTTTCTTTAATCTTGACTTCCTCAACTAGCTATATTGTTCGAGGATGCACAAAAAAAATGTTCGAGGTAACTTTATTTTAGTTTTCAGATACAAATTTTATAACGAAATATGGTTTGGGTAACATAATGTTTAAATTAGTTTTTTAACTCAGTTTTTAAAGCATGTTTTGAGTGAATTTGTTGTATAAAAATTGCTTTGGCTGTTTAAAGTGGTGATTGTTTTCATTATCTCTATCAAAAGAGTTACATATTAACATTATCACCATTAACATTTCGGCTTATAATTAGATAATCACAATTATTATCATTATAACTATCGATACCATCAATCAATCATCATCACTAGTGTTATTATAATCTCCATCGTTTATGTTTTAATAAACACGCAAACCTTATAAAATAATTAAAATAGTTTATTAGCTATTGAAGTGGCTTACAAAACACACTAGCAACAAGCTGAAAAATAATTTGAAAGATTAATTAATAAGCTAATTGATAAATGTAAAATGATATAAAAATACACATTTTTTTTATTTGATTTATAAGTTAAAAAAAATATTTAAAAATAGTGAAGATAGAAATGAAAAAAAAAATAACTTATGCTTATAAACAAGTTTAGTAACTTATGAAAATAAATACACGTATTAAACAATTTTTTTAAAAAATTAAACTAACTAGTAAACTAATAGAGTTACTTACCAAACACATTATTCTCAAAATACATCACATTTAATTTCTAAAACTCAAACTTGCCAAAATTAACTTCAAATTGTACCGTTTGGGTAAAAAAAAACCTTCAAATTGTATCGGATTAATGAAGCAAAACATGTCATGAAAACTCGACTTAAGAAAGTTACACTTTTTTTATACAGAAGAAAGTTACACACTTTATCATATATAGCCTGCCCCATGAAAAAAAATGTGAATAAAGAATGTGAACCATCGTAATCTTTCAAATGCCATGCATAAAAGTTTACGATCATACGCGACAATAATAAAACCATGTATTCAATGAGTAAGCCTGAAATTGATCTTCGAATTTTACATATAATCATTATTTGTTTCGCTTACATCCTAGCCATATTGAAAATGTCGGTCAAAAACAAAATAATAATATCATTGAAGATATATTTAATTTGCACGTAAAAAGAACCCACGCGTATTTCATTATCCAAACATCTTATTTTTTTTATAGGAAAACCATAGAAAAACAAGAATTTGGAGAGTTTGATGTCTGCTCGCTTTACAATATTTTATCGCTATATTTACTACTATTTAGTGTTAAAAAAACGAAAATTTTAAATCATAAAAATATATATTTTTATAATATATTTAAAAGTCTAAGTTAATTGTTGCAGTTTACCAAAGGAACTACAAATGAATTATCTTTAGAAAAAAACATTATCAGTAAAAAAATTAACTTTTTAAATAAAGGATTAATTTGTTTTTATGGATAATAATTTATTGGAAGGTGACTTTTTCAAAATTATTTAAACACGATGACAATATTATATACCTAGTAATAAATTTAAGGTGATATGTCATTCCGACACTGAATAAGAAAATGCATAGTTGTTCCAATATCAAACAAAAATTGACAATTAATCTTATCATATATAATAATTTATAATTAAATGGAAATTAATATTTTTTTTGATTAATTTTGGCAGTTTTATTATAATGTTCACTATAAAAACAATAATATACTAATGAAACTCCCAAAATTGATCAAACAATCTTTAATTTTTTTTATTTGGTAATGTATAAATTTTGACTCATTAATCAAAAGTGAAAAATAAAAGGCGTGTGTTGTGTCTTATTTATTAGAATAGTCTGAAAATTATTTTTTACGTTATTATTTAATTATTAATTTTTATATAATTGAAATTTTTTATTTATGTAATAATTATTTTAAAAGTTTCTTTTGAGTGTTTTTTAATTAGTTGATATATAATGTAAAAAAAACTACATTAATAGTGTATCGAAATTAAGTTTGTGTGGGAGAGAGTATTTATATAAATAACAAGTTGATCAAGTTATTTCATGATTAATTTTTTATACAGTTATTTTATTCAATAAAATTAAGTATATATTTAATTTCAATAATACAACCATTAAATTAAAAGTTTTTATTGAGTAGGTTAAGTCTGTATTTTTAAAATATATATTTAAACTATTTGGTACTTATCAAATAAAATTAACTTGACATATAAATATACATTTTAAAATATAATGAAATGTAAATAATAAAATTACCTATAAAATTATATAATTACAAATGTCTCGTTTATTTAAATTTTAACCTACAAGATCCATTAAGATAATCTTAAAATATTCAATATTTTATTAACATTTTAACATATACAAAGAGTTATTGAATAAACTACTTTTACCAAAAATGACTTCTAAAGTAACTTAATCCCCCATAGCAAATTTAATTTGCATTAAACATTATAAAAAAATATTATATACTAATAATTGGTCTCTGTAGATATTTTTAATTTTTAATTATTATTTATAATATGATACATTATAGTTACGTACAGACATATTTTAGTATATACAAAAAGAAATATAAGATCGATATACTATTAGTATAAATTTTTTGTTAACCAGTACATCAAATACGGGCATAGTATATCAAACTATTGGCAAGCATACTAAAAAAGTTTCTAAACTAAACTTTCCATACTATTAGTTAGTACGTATATGCTAAAAAGTAAAACATTTTGTATGCTATTATAATAAAATAATTCAATTTTTATTTTCTTTTAACTGGGATTTTCAAGGTTTCTCTCTTCTTACTATTTTTTTTTTCTTGTTAACAAAGCACAGGGTAATAAGTACTATGCTATATGTTTTCGATGCCCTTATTATTTCTGTAGAAAAAATAATTCCAAACATTTGTCCTTGCGAGAGACATAATATATAAACTGAGACATGTTTTGATTTGATAGTAGCGCTGTAGTAGTTAGCGCATTGATGAAAATGATGGTTGAACTTATTTCGAGTTTTGAATCATCATGCATTTATTAACGTGCATACATCATTTTTTTTAATCAGGATATATATATATCAAACAGTTAAATTTTAATTAACATAGTATATTTATGTATCAATGAAATAAATTTGGTGTTATAATACTCAATTTTAAAATAATGTATTCTATTGATATTGGTCAAATCCAATATTAAAAAATTATTATTATTATTTTACTATATTCTATTCACTAGTTAAATATAATTTTTTTGTTCTTAAGGAAAAAATTTCACAATAAATGACTAATCAAATTCTCACCTAAAGATTAATCATCAATAAAATTAGTAAATAACTTATGTCAATAACATAATCATCCAAAAAATTAACTCAATTATTTATTAACTGAATTGAATTTTATTAATATTATTAATCATATATCTCAACTTAGAAGTGCCACAGTTTATTTGGTCTATGCATACATCACATTAAATAATGTTAAGTTATTATTGTTTTTTATGTTAGTAACTATTAAACATTAAAAAATAAATTTACGTATAAAAATAAATAATATTGATGTTTCACATAGAATAATTATATTATCGAAAGCATTCAACATAACATTAACCTTGCTCAACAACAACGACTAATAAATCGGAAAGTTAATTGTCTTTTCAACACCCAATTTTTATTATAGCATAGCTTCTTTTTTAAAAAATAAATAAATTTTAGCCTTTTTTTTGGCACGTATCTTTCTTTTTTGGTACATATGTTATTACTTTTTTTATTGATAAATATTAATCATTAATTTACTAATTTTGTTAGAAAGTCTTGTGAGTTGTTGCATTGATTGAATGTCTAAATTGTCGATGAAATATTTTACAAAAAGACTATCAGGCTGTAAAATGCCGGTGAGATGGCATTGGTACGTTGCAACTGATTTGCGTAAATCAGGATATAAGTCCAAACCTTTGGAATCAAATTAGAGATTCAAATTTCAATCACAGATTACAGCGCTAGCAACATTCACGATTCAAATTTCAATCACAGATTACAGCGCTAGCAACATTCACGCAAGAGAGGAGAGGTCAAAGCATCTTCGTTTATCTGTGTTGTATTAATGGAAGCAACCTAAAAAATATTTGAGAGCAAAGACCAAGACATGAGTCATGACATATCACATTGGCATCTTTGCTGGAAAGTGAACACTACGTAAACCAGATAAGAGTATTGAATGAGACACCATTAACGACTTCACAAACTGAAAGACTAATATTATTATTTACACACTCCAACGTGAGAAATACTCAATAAATATTCTTCATTTCTCTTTTTTTTTTTTTCTATCACATGTACTATTTCTCTTTCTTTTTTATATTTCTTTCTCTCTTTAGATATAGACTAGCTAGCATTAGGGTGTTTATAGATTTTATTTTTAAAAAAAGAAATTGGAATTCATGGTGCTTTTTTGTTTCAAGTATTCCATTTTTAATCTCAATATGATGAAAACAAAAGCAAAGAATCTGCTCCCGGCTGGCTAGCTACTTGCGACCTATCCACATCCATTTGTCATTTTCTTAGATTATAAGTAAGATATATACATATTTACAGTAACGCACATGCTAGCTAGCATAGTTCTGTGACTGAGGAACTTGCGTTGCGTGAGAATAAATAACGCTTTCTCTTTATTCTCTCTTCCATCGATAATTTTTGCATGATTTTCCCCCCTTCTCTAGTTTATTTATTATATTTTTAAATTAGAAGACAAAATTGTCATCATCGTTAATTCATTCATAGTAAATATTTGTATTAATGGTCCAGTAAGACAAGAATTAAGTAACTTAGCAAATTAAGGTAGTACTTCTCATTGAACATAAATTAAATAGTCCAACCCATTACATATTCTAAACAAAAGTCCAACACAATATAATGATGATTAATTAGTTTTATTTATTTTTATCCTACAACTGGTACCCCTCAATTTATTGAATAAAGATTAATCTCACTCAGTGTAAGTGTGGCTAGTCCAAAAAAATTTCACACATAATGATTATTGAACACAATTTTTCTTCTAAATAGAACGTTTCCACAATATGAGTGTAATTTGATATTAAAATATAATTATTGATTATAATTAATATATTAATGATTAAACAATAATTTCTAATGGTTAGTAATTAATACTGATTTGCATGATTAATTAATTTAACATTTTAAAATATTTTTTGGTTATATATCAAAGAATACGAGTGTGCCTCAATTCATTAGATTAGAGACTAATCTTGTTGTATAATTAATAATTCATAAGACAATATTTTTTTTATATATGACAATGTAATAAAGTTTATGCTGTTATTAATTTCAAATTTATAGTTATTTATGTTTATATTTTTAATTAATGATCATTTTTAACTAGAAAAAAATAGCAACTAAAATGAAGATAAAAACAAATGGCTGATATATAAAAGTGGAAAGACTCTTCCTTACTTGAAAGGAATCAATCCAAGTAAAAGAATAAATCAAGGAATAAATGCGATGCAACTTTTTTGTAACAGTAAAGTAAAAAAAAATGTCAAAAAAAAGTTTATACGCCAGAAATAAAAATCTTTTATTGTATTATAATTTTAAATTTTCTTTTTTTAAAATGAATACAATTTTTTTTCTTTTTTTCTTACCCTTTTCCCCCCCCCCCCATTTTGTTACAATATTTTAAGAACTCTTATATCAAATAAAATCAATAAATTTATATTTAGTTAATTTGTTTATCAAATAAATTTTTATTTTCATTATTTAGTTTATTTAATATTTTAATTTTTACAATCAAGATCAAATATAATAAAATAATATTTAATTGGGTTGGTTTCTTGCCGAAGAGAATCCTTTTTGTGTAGTTTTTTTATTTATAAAAGTTGGCTTATGTTATTTCATGATAAATATGAGTAGCAATACAATCTAGGATAACATTAAAGTAATAGGGATTAGCATAAGAATTTATCGCCTTAACCAAGTTATGAGTAACAAAATTTGCTTGTCATCTAACAAAAAAAAATCAGAAACATTTGACAAATCCATAAGGAGCCTACAACATTTGCCCCAACACTGAAGGCTTTGAGCCACTGTTTGACTATTCGTTTCCACCACAGCATCAAGGAAACTCTTATTCTTGATATAATAATCTAGAGAATGTGGAAGAGCCAATGCCTCACCTTCTCTCACGGTAGGTAAATAAGGCTTCGAAACCGTAAAAGCATGCATGAAATGTCCCTTATAATCTCGCAAGCAAGCTCCAATATCAAATCTTCTATTCCTTTCCCGGAATGCTACATCGATATTGCACTTCAACTTCCCCTGGGGTCAATTCCTTCCCTTTGTCCATCAATTACTAATACGTGCTTCCAATCATTCAATTTTTGTTGTAGTTAAGTGGTTTGGTTTCATACAGTTATCAAACACCACTAGAAAATGTAATTTAGCGATCGAAATTCGAGAGCTAATTGAGACCGAATTGAGACCAAAGTTTATTGTGGTAGCTAAGTTGCAACTGAATTAGTGACCAAAAAGGGACATGAATATATCTACATGACCGATTCGGTCAATATGTTATGATGATAGAGACCGAACTATTATGGTTGCTATTAGATTACATAATATCTTATTATTAACGACTGAATTAGCAATCGACTTTTTTTTCTAAAAGAATTAGAAATTAAAATTTTAATTTATTATAAATCATAATAAATATATAATATGCTTAAATACATTTTATACTTGAAAAGTATTGAAAATATTTTTTAATTAACAAAGAAATATTTACAATATTTTATAAATCATAATAAATATATAATATTTTAAATTATATTACGATAATTTTTAATAAATTTAAAAAATCAATATTAACATTTTTATTAAGATAAATAAATCATACTTATCATTAGTATTTTAATTTGTGTTTTGTACAAAATAACTGTTTATTTTATATATTATTTAAAAATTATAATAAATAAATACCCTTGGTATTATGAAAATATGTCATACTCAAATTTTGTAAATTTAAGTATTTTAAAATATAAGACATAAATGTAACAATAATAATTCATTAAGGTTCATCAATATGGTGTAAGTGAGAATTATGCATTGATGAAGACTCAATTTAATTTTAGTATAATATTGCACTAAGTAAAGCCCAATAAGATGCAATGAGTAACTTATGCATTCATTAAAAGTTCAAATTAACTTTAATTTAAGCCTTAACTGCAAAGTATGTCCCCTATTTTGCATATTTTACCAAATCGACCCCCTATTTTTTAATTCATAATACGAGGCTTCCTATATTTTTAAATTCACCAGTTGAATTCCCAAAATCAATTGTTAAATTTTAAATGTTGACTATACTAGAAAGTTGAGCAACATTTTATTAAAAAACAAGAACTTTAACAAGTGTTTGAGGAATGACTAGAGCGATGATCCTTACATTGAGAAACACACTCCTTTACTACTACAATCAAGTGTTCATTTGAGTATTTAATGCAAAATATAGTATTAATATAAGTTTTATACGAAAATAGTTTAAAATTTAGATTTTATTATTTTTTAATTTTAAATTTTTATAATATTATATATTGTCTTTTAAAATATTATATAATTTAAAGATAAAAAATAATTTAATTCCTTCAGCAAATAATTTTTTTATTGTAATATAGATAAAACAATACTATCAATAAATCACATACAAAATTTTTTAAAAAATAAAAAATATTGTCATTTTATTTAATCACATATCTTTATTATATAATTTAATTCTTTAAAAAATTTACATACCTGATTAAATAAAATTAATTATAATAAATAACAATAATTTCTTAATATAGGTAACAAATGTTATCATTAAATCACATTTATAAATATTTTAAAAGATAATAAAATACTATAATTTATGAAATTATACTTTGTATAAAAAATGTGCATTAAAGAAAAAATTTATATTATATCTTTATTGTATAACATAAGTATATAAAATAAAATAAAACTTATATAAGTATAGATATTATAATTATGCAAAAATAGAATTTAATCTTATATATTATATTTTAAAAGATAATATATAAGATTATAAAAATATAATAAATAAAAAAAGAATAAAATTTGAATTTTGAACTTTTTTCGCATAAAATTTATATTAATATTATATTTTGCAACAACTTTCTTTTGTCAACTTTCTAGTTTAGTCGATGTTTAAAATTTAACAATAGTGAATTTTGAAATTTAGGAAGACTCATAATTATAATGATTTAAGCTTTACACACTTTTAACTTATGCACTTTATCTACTTTAACTTTACCTTATTTATATTTTTCTATTATTTTAATCTTGTCAATTTCTTTTCCTACCAATTTACAATGAAGGAAAATCAATTTTTTTTTGTTTCTTCAATAGTTGTTTCCTTTTTTGAGAACTCAGTAGCTATTTCAATACACACTACAATAGGTATAATATTTGTACTCACAATTTTAAGTTTTATAATATTTTTGTCAAAAGTGGGTTCAACTAGTAGGTTCTATGACTAGTATTAATTTGTTTACTCAATGTTAGAAATGTAGTTTAACTATCATTTTTGTGTTGGATTATGATACTTTGAAAACTTTGAAGTTCCACTTTATCAATCTTTAAATTATAACTTTGTTATTACATATATTTACACATTATAAATGTCTATTTTTATTTATATGTTTGATTATACAATTTAATTAAGAATTATATTTATAGTTGAGAATTATTATGCAGATCTTAATGTAATAAATGAAAAAATATATAGCATATTTTTGTTTAGCAACCAAAATTGTGATTGAATTATTTTATTTTAAAATTCATTACTAAATAGTGATTGAATTGTATTTTTATTTATTTTACACTTAAAAATTAAATATTAAAAGGTAACCAAATTAGCGACCGAAATGCATTTTAAATTATTAGATGTTAAAAATTTAACTATTACATAGTGATTGAATTAGCGACCAAATTTAACTAAAATTCATTTGTTATAATATTAGTGACCGAATTTAAAATTCTTTAATCTAAAATTCATTTTTTGGATGTTTTTATAAGAAGAAATTAAATTTTTGGAATTTTAAAACAAAATTTTAAATAACTAAAAATATGAAATTTTAATTTCCTTCTAAAATGTGAGAAATTGAAATTCTCTTCTACTGTTGATGTCCCAGCGTCGTCCCAAGGACCTAACATTGTCACTGCCGCAGCGGGACACCAACTTTGCGGTGCCACTTCCTCTACCCCTATTGTCGGCTATTGCGGCGACGACACAACAGGTGATCCCGTTCTCATAGCTTGAGAGGCTAAACCGCATCAGGAGTGGGAGCGACGGGACAATGTACACACTGAAGGTGATATACAGTCACTATAAGGAGTTGGTGCAGCAACAAATCTACCGAGAAATCCAGATCTTCCGTGATGTGGATGATCTGAACGTGGTGAAGTGCCATAAGATGTACGATTCGAACAACGAAATCCAGGTGTTGCTGAAGTTCATGGTTGGAGGGTTGCTGGAGGGGACACATCCCGCAGGAGTAGCAGTTGGCAGATCTATTTTGGCAGATTCTGCGGGGGCTGGCAAACCTACACCTGCGACACATTGTGTACAGGGACATTAAGCTCTCGAATTTGCTAATAAACTTGTGAAAGCAAGTGAAGATCGCTGACTTCAAGGTGGGTCGGATTCTAAATCAAACGAAATTTAATTTCTTTATTCAAACACATAATTTTGAAAATGAAATATTTGAAATTCTTTGAATTTAAAATTCTTTAAAATTTTAAATTGTCTCATCCAAACAGACTCTAATGCTAAAAGTCACTAATATTTTTCTTATTTTATTTATTTATTTTAATTTTTAACTTGTTATCTATAATCCCTCCCCTGCTCAATTTATTTTTTGGTGTGATGGTTCACTGCGTTTGTAGAGCTTAGCCCATCTCTCTCTCTTTTTTTTCCCCAAAAGAAAATGCTGATACTTTATTTTTAGAGAAAGATTCATATTGCAACTTGCAAGTTTTAAATAGCTAGATGATGGATGTCAATGGGGTCAACCTACTAAAAAAATATTTTTTATCTCTTTTTCTTAAATCCACAAAATCCTTTATGTCTGAAATACTTAATTTTAAATTCAATTAATTTAAATCGAGTTAACAACTAACGACAAAATATGTCCAAGGAAAGAATAGAGAGAGTTTTGGACATAAAAAAGGATTACCAGCAACATTTATTTTGGACTTTTAAATTTTTCTAGCGGTAATTAATGCTTCCCAAGTTCTCTCGGTTCCTGGTCGTATTCTGTGTTTTTGTTTTATCTCTTTGGAAATTTTGCTTTAATAATTTATTAAGATGGAAGAACATCATATGTAGAGAATTGTTCATTACAAAACAACATAGAAGCTTGCTTAAATAGAAAATTAAACATATGATAGTGTCATAACTCATAAGTCACTTATTTCCATTTAGGATCACAGTTATCAATTTTTTTTAAAGATAAAACTGTAATATATTAAAGGAGAAAAATGAGATACATTCTCCTTTACAAGGAGATCAAATATGAAGGATCGATCTTAAGATTTTTTTTGCTCTGGACAAAAAAAACTTATACCATCATAATTATTTAAATATTATCTTTATTGTAATTTTTTATTACAAAACTTATTAATAATCCGTTCATAAGTTTTTTAAAGTAACGATAACATAAATATTTAATATTATTTTATGAGTTGCTATTAAAATTAATAATCCGTATAAAGTTATTTAAAGTAAAATAAAATTATTTAATTTAGCGTGTAACATAATAGATTGTAAATAGAAATTTAAATTTTTTAATTTTGATAAATTTCTTTTAGACAACGATAACCAGTTGTGAATAATTGAATTAACTCATCATTCAGACGCTGTATGATCCGGTGATCATGTACAACCGCAACTAGGGCTATTGGTTGCACACCACCAACAAGATATGTTAAGGTAGATTTTAGAGCTGTTTTTCATATATATTAAAGTCATCACTCCATTTAGGTTTATTGGATCATGAGTAAGCTCTCCGTACATAGTGGCAACGCTAGTGGAATAATTTGTCACCGTCCTACAGAATAATGCAGTAGAACCAGCAACAACCGTCGTCTATCCATGTTTCTTGTAACCTCCATAGGAGACCAATAATGTTGTAATCAGTAACATTGCTTCAATGTTTTCAGTAACTTCTTTTGATTCTTGGCATGTGAAAACATCATATATAACTCTTCTTCGACAAACATCGGGGTTCACCTGAGGGTTACTCCATCTTCGATTCATCATAATTTCACCCCGTTATACTTGCAGAAACATCATAACTCTTCTTCGAACTGTAGACTCCATCCAAAAACAAAGCTTTCAACAATTTTTGGGTCGTAGAGAGCAGGAACAAATTTTGTTGCTATAGCGAGGACTTTCCAACTTTGTCTCTAAAACAACACCGAAACCCGCACCGTGATCCTTCCTGATGAACACATCCAAAGTACCTTTGATCCTTCCATTGCCATGGCCTTATTAAGCACATATGAAATTTTTTTGCTATAGCGAGGACTTTCTATCGTTGTTTTGTGCATAGCAGGTTCAATTTCTCTAGGAGTTTCACGACTGAAACAATGAGCCATGGCCTTATTAAGCACATGAAATTTGGTGTTTTTGCCCCTTGAACACCCATTGATTTCCACGGTCCCATATAGCCCAAGCAATTTAGCAAACCAATCCCATATAGTTATCATATAGTATTAGGATCAACTATATAGGATTGTTCTAGTTAATTAGTAATCTAAAGTTTAAATTATGATTATACAATTACGTTAAATAGTTAGAGAAAGATTTTTTCGCTTACAGTAATTCTAACAAGGTTAAAACAAAATTACCTTGCGAATATACGTGTTTATAAAAATAAAAAAAATACAAAATTCAAGCTACAATTTGCCGATTTTCGAATTAGATTAAAGTCCAATTAAGCTGGCCCATAAAGAAAGAGTCCAATGGAGCCCAAAAATTGAATTGGGCCAGAACCTGAAACTGCATTCAAACCACATGAGACATTGACCCCAAAATATACAAATATTTATGTGGCTTGCAAGCAACGTTCGCTCGCTCGGACCTCGGAATGAGAACGTGGAAACATAAATAGTCGAGGTTGTTGCCAAACAACGATGTAACGCACAATCCAAAAGCAGAAAGCAAAGTTGTTTGACTGATACCAGTTTATTGATTTTGATTTCCGAACTCACATTCTTTCAGCAAATAAATACGGAAATATATATAAAAAAATGAACAAAAAAGCTTTGTCCATTTTGATGCGCGCCAGAATGAAGCCCAACGATCGTACAAGCCTTTCTCTCTCTCCTATTCCTCTAACAGTGAGTAATCTCCCAATTCTCTCCAGACCTTTGAATTTCGCCTCATTTTTTGGTGCAGATTTGACTCGTATATTTTGTTTTTGATTTATTTTTTCAAGCAAATCGATTCTATTTTGTGGGTGAATTCGCTTTTAATTTGATCCTTGTTGGCTTATTGTTCCTTCGTTTGTGATGAATAAGCAACAGAACGCGACGAGTCAAATGCAGCAGCAGAATTCCCGCCAAAACGGATCGCCAGGTGATGGAAATTCAGCGCCAAATGACTCCGGCAACTCCGAGAGGTTCCTAATTTTTAATTAATTAATTATTTTTTGTTGGAATTGGATTTTGCATGCTTAATTTTTTTCTTTAGCTCAATTTTTTCTTCTTTTATTTGTGTGTTGTTTTGACTTATTCATAGAGAGTTTAAGCGTGTCCGCGCCTCAATGCACTCTGCCATATCAATGAACAAAACAGAAGTTCTAGATGATGTGCTTAATAACTTCTCGGAGGTAATCTAGTTTTAGATTTAGATTCGGTTTGGATAAATTTCTCCATACCGTATTAATAGGAGAAGTAAACAAGAAGGTTAAATGAATGAGCTTCTCCCCTAAGTTAAAAATCAACTCGTGTACTTAACTTCTTTCATCTAACTTCTCCATAAACAGTGCATAAGTTGATATTAGCTTATGGAAAAGCTCACTTCATCTTTCCTTCTTATTTTTTTATTCTATTAGTGTTTAGGGAAAAGTTTGTCCAAATACAACCTTAATGGCAATGAAACTTTCTTTTTCCGATTTTGTTGTTATCACTGCTAATTTCATTTCCATAAGCTGGTAATAATGTAGGGTTATTTTAACCTTTCTCATGAAAACCGTCGCAAGTTGCTCCTTGTCCTTGCTAGAGAATATGATCTCAATAGGTCACAAGTGCGTGAACTGATAAAGCAGTACCTTGGACTTGAACTTCCTGCTGGTGAGTTATTACAAGGCGTATGTGTGTGTATGGGTGCATCATGCTGTTCATGCATGCATGTGTGTGTGTAACTCTTTGCATTGTTGATTTCAAAACTGTGGTGTGAAAAAAATGACTGGGTTGGCAGACAAAGCTCAAGTTAGTGGCTCTGAAGACGAAGGTTTGTTTTCTTCTTTCTATCGCATTGAGAGGAATTTGAGGCATGCCCTTCAGCCGGTTTATGAAGTTCTCTTTGAGCGTCTCAACACTCATCCTGGAGGGTTGAGGACCTTATCCATTCTTCGAGAAGATATCCTATCAATTCTCGCGTAAGTTTATGGCAGATTCTATACGACTTTCTTTTGAACAATTTTTCTCTGTCTATTTCCCCATGTTACAATGACAGAAGGAGCAAATAAAAGAAATCTTAGTTCCTTGTTTCCTCTTTAAATTTTAGTGAACTCTATGTTAGATAACTCATATACTGATTGTCTATAATCGTCTGCACAAGGATTTTTGCTATGAGGACTTTAGATACCTACAGTTCATAACATTATTGGGGAAAAGGATGAAAGAAAGATAAGACAAGAATAAGGGTTCAACCTGCTTTCCTGAAATTTTGAGTACGCTAATTCAATCATTCCATTACACAGAGAGGAGAATATTGCATCGCTGAGAGCACTGGATTCTTATTTAATGGAAAAATTTATTACATGGCTTAGTCCTGCTGCCTTAGAGCTTCACCAGATTACATGGGATGATCCTGCTTCTTTGCTGGAGAAAATTGTTGCTTATGAAGTACTTTTCTCCATATTTCTTGAATTGTCATTCAATGTAGCTCTGGTCTTCCACTGTATGCATAATCTTTGATATCTTGTGTAGGCTGTGCACCCTATTAGCAACCTTCTAGATCTGAAGAGAAGACTGGGAATTGGCCGTCGTTGTTTTGGATATTTACATCCCGCAATTCCAGGTCAGCAGTTCTTCTAACACTTGGTTACTGAAAGATAATTCTCTACTTTTCACAGTTTTATAATTTATATTGGTGCTTTAATCAACATCCTAGTGGTCATTGTTTGCACCTTTAGTCAATATTATGAGTCTGTATCAGCTCAGAAAGTTAGTAACAACAATTTGCTTTCTAGGTGATTGTATTACATAGGTAGTACAATGGAATTTCATTATTCTCATACCAAGTAGCTTGAAAAGTTAAATTTTGCGTTACTACTTTCTATAGTCTACACTTTGGACATCAATTGATTGATTTGATCCAATTTGACCCAATGTATTTCACTGGTTTAATATATTGTAGTTATATACCTGTTCTCATGTATGTTATTTGAAAATACATTTTGTGATTAATTTGTCATTGGGAATTAAAGGAGTTAATGTATATCATTGGAAAGTTAGAATCATAGGAAATAGTTTAATTCTTTATTATTATTATTATTATTATTCTTGTAAATGCAAAATGTTTTTATTTTTATAAATTCTTATAAGTATCAAGGGTGCTGACTGCTGAGTGCTTTAACTCAATCAATGCACATAATTTCTGTCTAGTTTCTAAAAGATTATTAAAGTTTCAAGTGTATTAGACTATGTTATGTGGTCTTGTTTTATGTTTGCCTCAGGTGAACCCCTAATTTTCATTGAAGTTGCACTACTGAAGGATGTTGCTCAGACTATACAGGTTAATTTTGTTTGAACTCAACTGAAACAAACCCTTTTTCAGTAACTTCTTTTAATCAATATTTCTTTGTTTCACAGGAAGTTTTGTGGGATAGTCCTCCTATACCTGAAAGTGAGGCAACATGTGCCTTGTTCTACTCCATATCATCAACTCAGGTATTGCTGTGTATAAAAAAAGTAATGAAAAGTTGCAGCTAGTGGAGATTTGACTATATTGGACCTGTTTGGATACAAGCCACAAGTGCTTTTGAGAGCTTTTCTACTGGAAATATAAAGCCTTTTCTAGTAGAGAAGTTCTTAAAAACACTTCTAGCCTTGTATCCAAATAGACTCTTTAATCAAAAAATTGTTAATTCTATAATTATATCATGGCGAAGTTCAGCATTATCATTCTTAGTGAAAAGTGAGCTGTTTATTGTTGGGGTATTTCACTGACTGGATTTTATTGCTATTATTTGCTTAATTTTCCTCTTTTCTTCTCTGTTTGGTTTTTATGTTAGCACCTTAGATCTGTTTGCTTTTCTGTTTATATACTACGGTCATCTTCCCCCCCTCCTGACTCCCTGAAGAATAATAATGATGGAGGTAGTTTATTTTTTTTTAATTTATTAATTTATTTTTTATTGGGCATAATTTGCAGCCTGGCTTAGCAGGGATCAACTTGGGAAAATTTCTCATCAAACGGGTCGTAACACAGGTGAAAAGAGAGATGCCACATATTTCTGTAAGTATTTTATCAATTACTATGTGGAGATTCATGGAATTTGTGAATGTACAACATTTAATTAACATAATTCTATCTTAAGTTTTTTTTAACCTCAGTTTCATACTTTTTATTTCTGTGGTTTTGATATGAATGGTATTGTCCACAACAAAATGTGTTGCCTTCCCTTTACTCTTCACGTTTGATGGGGAAATTTTCCAAGTATATTAGTACAATAGTACAACCTTATATGGTTTCATTCTTTAAATTGCCATGTTTTAAACTTTTGACCTCCTCTCAAAGATGCAGATTTCTGGAATCATTGTTCTCCAAAGATTGTTATAGAACTAAAGGCATGTGGCAATTTGCCAAACAGATTATTCTCTCAAATTGATATATCTTCCTTCCTCATTCTAGAACAATCTAAAAGTAATATGCTTTATCACAGTAATTATTTGACACTGATGTTATGAAAATTTCTTGATAAATGTCATATTTCCTCGGATACTGCTATATCTTATGTATTAAATTTTACTTGTGTCCACTCACATCTCACATTGGTAATCAATTCTTGGCTGTAGACCTTTGCAACCCTCAGTCCCATCCCGGGATTTATGTCATGGCTTTTATCCAAGTTAGCATCTCAAAGACTGCTTGCTGAAGGAGACAATTTGTCAAAACCACAAGCAGAGGGATCCAGTTCCACTTTCTATGAGAATATACTTAAACCTGAGGAGGAAGAAGCACTTATGAGTTTACCTAAGTAAAATACATACTGTTATCTTCATATTTTATGTGACAATATTCTTGGAAATTTTTTGGCAACACCACTAGTTACTTTTATATCGCAATTTCATATCATCATCAAGTGAACTATCCTAATAGCTGCATTACATTTTTTTTTCCTTTAATTGTGTGCCCAATTGGTTCCCTATGTATTGAAATATTTTTTAGAAAATTTATGCATTATGCATAGTCGTTAAGTTTAGAAATGCATGATTCAAGATTCAGATTGCATGATTAAATATGGTATGCTTCGGCAAGTTCACAATTTGCATCATGCTATGAATCACAATTCACAAATGACTTTGAATCATGTGATGCATACTTGAACTGGTACGATTCCATTATGATTGATACGAACTGCAACATTCAGTGATTCAGTTTTTTTCCTCTTTTTGATATTAGGAACAAGTTTCTATTTGGAATAAAAAATAAAGTAATCATAGAATTTTATTTTTCCATTTTTATCAAAGACATTGAAAAGTTATATTAAGTTAAATTGTTAATTGAAAAGAAACTGAAGGAGTCCAACTAAATGTACCCTATGCACTATCACTCACTCTAAACACTGCTGTTACATTGCTTTGTTTTCTTTTTTTAGAAACAATGCTTTACACAATCACTCGGCTCACACCATATACTTCTTATTTGGCTATATCGTTGCTCTGTTTTTTGTTCTTCTGAAACAGAAGCTTCATACAGTCATTTTATATGGCTTCAAAGGCAAGAAGGATGCTACTTGAGATAATTGTATTATTTTTGACAAATAAATTATATGTAAAATGTAATTATCTCCAATTTCCACAATGTGAGGTAGTGCACTTAGGATGAACTAGCATTTAGTAACTCACAAGAATTATGACTTATGGGTTCACTTGGTTATTTATGTATTATAGTTTTTTTTAATGTATTAGTTTCTATATAAGTTGATGGCAAGGCTCAATTATGATTTTGTTTTGTGAGACTTATGTTTTTTTTTTTTTTTTTTTAACAACTCCTAGTTGAAAATTGTTACATTGAACACTATATATTCTTTATATGATATGTTTCCACCTATTTTTTGTAGTGTCTTTCAATTTTATGTTTCAGTGTGATTTATGACTAAAAAATTAGCTTAATAATCCACAATTTGATTTATGATTTGTAACCTTGATTCTAAGGATTTTATATAATGAAATATGCCCAATTCCAACTCAATCAATAGTCACCAATCGTTATCCTTTTTATGATCCTTGGTTGTCATTATAAAGAATCATATTTTAACAGTAGTACACTCAAATTTCTTTCCCAACATGCCATGGCTATTAGTGGTGACAAATAATTTGAATAGTAATTTCTATTTGCTTCCCTAATTTGTCTATGAGGATACTATCATGTGACTAATATCAATATGAGATGCAGGGATATTGCTACAGGAGAAAATGGAATGGATGTGATGTTCAACTTGCTTACTTCTACATCCTATAAGTGGATCCATTCACCGGAACTTCTGTCAGCATTAAAATCCCCTTTGATGCGTTTATGTGCCAGGTATTGCAATATTGGAAACAAATTATGTGAAATAAAAAAAAAAAGCCATGTTAGAAATGACTTTGAAGGATTGCATTGAGCTAGGCAGCTTGCTATATGTATAATTTATAAGTCATGGTAAAGTAATCAGAAAATTTTTGGGATTCTTTTGGTATCACAGGTACCTTCTGCAAGAGAAGAAAAGAGGAAAAGCTTTGGACTCTGTAGCAAATTTTCACTTACAAAATGGAGCGGTATGTCTTGCAACCATAATTTACAGCCGATAAACTTCATTGTTATTGGTAATGGTATTTTCATTCTGAAACCAGTAATTTTGCTTCTCAATATGGAACAGATGGTTGAAAGAATAAACTGGATGGCAGATCGTTCTGATAAAGGTGTTTCTCAAAGTGGAGGGATCATGGTGAACTACGTGTATAGGTAATCTGTAATTGTCCTCTGGATGTTGTTCTGTTCATACCAAAGTATATTCACAGTTATATTTATGGTGTCAATTTACTCTGTGCCTTTTTGATTGTTCAGACAAATCTTATTTGCTTAGATGAAAAGTTCCTCTTACCATTTTGGTTCTGGTAGTGAAGTTAGGAAGTCTTACCAATGAAAGGAGCAATAGCTGTACTTGTCATTTCATGCTTTTGTGGTTTACTTGTGTTATTAATATCTTTATGAATGGACCAGATCAATTTTAAATTTCACTTCAGTTGATCAAATTTGAAGTATATGCTGCTGATGACACCTAATTACAGGTTGGATCACATAGAAGAATATGCCCATTCATACTTCAGCAATGGTGAAATTCATACCTCAAGTGATCTCCATCGCTGTGTTGGTGCAACAGATACTTCTTAGTTTCAATTCAAATCTGATAGAAGATAAACTTCAACGTGTTTTCAAAAATATCATATGTGCATGTGGTTTGGAAACAAAGCTCCTTGGCAGCGGGCAACCTTATTACTACTAACCCCTGCCTTTCTTTGTCTTGACCTCTTTGCTATCACTTGCAGCCATAGAGTGACAAGTGATTGTGAAGTCTGCTTGGTTGGAGCATAGTGGAAGGTTTTGTCATAACAATAGGAGTACAGGACAAATGCATCCAAGTCTGAAACAGAGGAAGCATATATCTTTAATTGTTGATGATTTCTGTCCATAGAACAGAAAGCAACTGATTGTGTCACTATCCAAGAATGCCCTATAAATAGGAGGTGCATAGGAGGAAGGTTATAATCAATATCCATGCTTGGTAAACCTCAAGCTGTACAATGTAATGTAATATTTGTACTTACAAGACCGACAACAGACACTATATGTTATTCTTAGTGAGGAAGGTGCTACTGCTTCTGAAATTTAGTTGTGTTGGTTGGAGATCATGAAGTGTAAACTGTAAATTATCAAATAGGAAATTGTTCCTTAAACATTGAGGATTGAAGGTAATGCTTGTTGCTTGTTTCATCGTTGGACGGTGTTTTCACTTTCATGTGTAAAGGAAAATTGATTACGCACAAATTTGTCAAAGCTGTCTTCAGAACCAAGCCTTGAAACAGCACCACTATAATTCTGGTGCTCCAAGTATCTCAAAAATATCATGGAGGGTTTAACAATATATTCTGTTCATTATCAATTTGTAACACGAACTTGTCTCAACCATTTTATGATCTAACTGTTTTTTTAAAATCATAACCATGTTAATACTGGAGTATGGTCGAAAACCATGTAGACAAGTTCTTTCCTGTACATATAAATAAGTTCATTGCCCTAGCTCCTGTTCGATCAGAGGGAATGAAGAACTATTCACTTCTCGGTTTCAACATGACTGGTTTCTAAGACATATTCCGTCATGAGCCTCGTGTTAGATTCAGTGACCATCTACAAGACAATACGGGCAGAATTATAAACATTTGTTGAATTATGTAGGAAGTTGAATAAATTTAAGTAGGATCAACATCCTGAATATATACAAGAAAATGTAATAATTACAAACCTTAAAAGCTAGACGCTTCATGTTGTCCCATTCAAAATCATTTTTGCAGTATGCTGATCGAACCTATAATAATACATGGTTATCTACTTAATCTGAACTAGTTAACAGGTGATGGAAAATCAAATAATAAAAAACAATCTACTTACTTCCATTATGCGTAGGGCTATTGGTGTACATGGCAAAACCCCACATCATCAGTTCGCGAGATTTCGTTCATTCAATGATCACACACAAAAAAGAAGTTGCAAGTTAGATATTAATAATTAATAGGTTTAATTTTTTTTTCATTTTTGTAACTTATAAAATGTGCTTGTTTTATTTTTTATTCTTAAAGTACTTTAAATAGTATTTTTTTTCCATTATTCAAAGTATTTATTAATTGTTCAAAACACTTTAATGATGAAAAATAAAACAAATACAGTTTATAAAGATTAAAATGAAAAAAAAATTACTAAGAAAAAAAATTTAAACCTAATTAATAACTAGATACCGATTGGGGGTTGGGTAGTTGATAATAGTCGTTACCTAAATTCTTATGTCTTGATGATTCTCTGAACATGCTGGCACAGAACTTGTCACCATCATTCAACGAGTGTCTACTCAAGAATTCCATCAGCTCCTCATATGCTTCATGATTGTAGCTCTGCTCAAGGAGATAATTATTTGACAGATGATATTGTTAGAGAGAAAACAAAAGCATTGATTAATTAAAAAGGATATTAAATTAGAAAAAAATTGTTTTATACATTAACATAAATTAGTTGAACAACCGTGTATCAAATAAAATCTAAGGACAAATTATTATTATTGTTGTTAAGCCTTGGATCACATTGACAATGTTGGAGGTTTAAATCTCTCTAAATATCACCAATGTTAGAAGAGTGAGAAAATTGAAATAGGGGCGAGATTTTGGTCCTCATTTTACTCGTTCCAAGCTTTTTAGTTAGAAAAGGAAAATTCGTAAAATTCCTTTCCTCGACCAAATACTATGTTAAGATGACTTTTTTTTATATAAAATAATTTATAACTCTATGAATTGAAATTGGTGACTTCATGATGGGTAAGTTCGTGATGACTGAGAAATGAGATCTTAAACAAATTCCTTTATTTTCAGGAAACTTGTTATTTCACTAATAACAAGTTTATAAATCAACGAAATTTTTTGAAGTAAATTTATAAAGATAAAATCAACGAAATTTTTTTTAGAGACTAAAACAAAAATTTGCTATATTTTAAAGATTAAAAATATATTGAACCCTGTTTCTGTTTATCAAAAGAAAAAAAAAGGACCATGAGTTATTAGTAAAAATCACAACCGAAGTCATACAATAATAATAAGGAAGGTTCAACGAGTGAGCTGCGTGAATAGTGTAAAAGTTTGAAGCATTCTAAGATTAAATCTGCTTGTAAATATAGTGTAAAATTGTACGAAATTTTAAGTTAAAAATAAAGAAGAAGAATAATGATCAGTGAATTGTTGTTCAAAAAGATCTTGGGAGTTCTCTATTTTCAACGAATGGCAGTAATTTGAATGAATACAAGCGAGCACATAATTATACAAACAAATAGCAAGAAAGGCCATAAGAGTGGAAAAAGAAAAAGGAGAAGAAGGAACCTCAAGTTGAGCAGCAACAATCTTCACTGCAACGAAGGTGAAGAAATTGTGGAGGTTTTGAGCAGCCTTTGCTTCTGGTGATGCTTCTCCAAATCCTATTTCCAGTATAACATACATATATATATGTGAATAGAACTCACAAATATTTTTTAGAACTTTTTTATTAAAAATATAGAATTTTTTTAAGAAGGTCTTAAAAATATTTTTAATTTTATATTCAAATAGACTCTAAGTTATATATACTATAAAATTGATTGAAAGGTTAAGAAAGAAGTATAGGAGGAAAGGGCGCAAGTTTGATTCCCTCCTAACAAAAACTATCAAAATTAACTATTAACATTTTCTGATAAAAAAAAGTAACTGAACCAATTACCAGGTACAAACATCTTGCTGCAGTGTAAGCGTGTTGGTTGTGATGAGCTCCTTCGCTTGCATGGCCAAAAAGGATAAGCTTTGTTGCTACTAAGTGTTGAAGGGTAGACATAAGGAAGCTGAGAAAGTGGTAGAGTTGCACAGGATTCCATAGCTAACACTAACACTATTTGTGTTGTGAATTGAAGAAAGGCCTTAAGTTTTTGTGAGGACAAAAAAACGTGTGAATACAATAGTCTCTCCAAAGCCAAAAATATCTACACGCATCAATCCACGTAAAGAAAATATCTTTGAGCTTACGTGGAATGTTAAGAACTTTTATGTCAAAGATGGAACTCACCATTTTGAATTCGAGGAATCGTACATAAATATTTATTTATTTTAAATATCTCATTAATATATATATATATATATATATACACACACTTATATATTATCTTATTATATCACAAATTTTATGATATTTATATTTTTTTCTAAGTATCTTATAATATAATAGATTTTTATGAATCATTTTTCTTCCGATATCCCTCTTTGTCGACGTTTCTCCTTCTTCAGTTCTTCCAAAATGGCACTTTCTCGACAAACACATACATACGTGTTTCGCTCTCTATTTTTTGTTCAACATTTTTTTCACATCGTTAAAAGCCCAGAAATCAGAATACGAGAGAGTCAATCGTTATTTCCCTACCTAATAAAGTTCTATTTAATTTCTTCAAAATATCATTCCTTCTCTTTCTTTGTCAAAAACTACGTTTAAAAATATTATTCTTCCAACTACCATCTCAAATATCTCAATGCACTCCAAAAAACATACATCTAAAATTATTTTTCTAATAATCATTCTCGCTTTATTTAAATTTCTTATCATTGATTGAATATGATTATAATTAATCTAAAAAAAATTCAATCCAAAATCTATAACAATCTATAATAATAGATAAAGGGGATATCATTTTTTATAACCATTTTTTTCTCTCTCTCTTTTAGACTATTTTATCCTTAAAAACACACTTAATAACCTTTCATAATTAAACCAAAAATAAAACAAACCATGTAAAAAAATGAAGAATACAAAATTTTAACAAATTTTGGTTTATATGTTCATTTTATTATTTTATCTTCTCAATTAAAACTAAAACTACTTAATGTTGTAAGAATATATTTAATGTAAGATGTTAAGTTTTTACTAAATTTTTTAATAAAAGAAATGAACTAAAAAATAAATTCTTATAAAAAGAATCCTTACGATATAACAAAATTGTTTTTTTTTTTAAGATTTCAAAACACTAAAAAGAAAAAAATGTTGAGAGATATTCGATTTTCACTATTTACTGTTGCAAGTACGGAAAGAAATGATCACATGCTGCGGGAACAGAAGCTGTACGAGATTATCAGAATAAGAGGGAGAAAACTGCTTCAGTTGGCTCCGGACAAAGTTGTTGTGAGCCAAATGGTGGTGGTGAACCCAGATGGTTCTGGAAACTACACAACTATCAATGATGCGGTGACTGCGGCTCCAAATAACACCGATCGATACCTGGGGTGTAAATGGATATTTCTTGATTCACGTGGTGGTTCAAGTGTATAAAGAGTATGTTTCTA
Source organism: Glycine latifolia (assembly GCA_013407115.1). Taxonomy (NCBI): domain Eukaryota; kingdom Viridiplantae; phylum Streptophyta; class Magnoliopsida; order Fabales; family Fabaceae; genus Glycine; species Glycine latifolia. The sequence goes on along the minus strand of CM023955.1, from coordinate 9,859,288 downwards.
TTCCCAAAAACAAGCAGTAACTGATGATGATGGGAGATGGAATTAACCAGACCATAATCACAGGTAATCACAGCGTGCTTGATGGTTGAAAGTTGAATTCTCATTCCGAATCTATTATTTTTTCCTTTGCATCCATTTTTTTACTGTTTGCCATTTATATATTAAAGAAATTAAGGCCATGTATATATAAAATGATTTTATAATACTTGTTTATATTGTGCATGTAAGAGATGGTTATGATGTGAGTTGTATTTGAAAATGATTTGGTAAGTTAATTTTTAACTTTCTTTTTCTTTATATATACTTGCTTTTTCATTTATCTTTCATATTGGTTATTTTGCATTTTTTTCCCCTTCACTGAGGGATATGCTTGGTTGTTTTAGTAATGAATGTTTTATTTGCATTTTCATTTTGGCTACTATTTTTCTTCGGATAGGTTGATGTTGTTGTTTGATTCAAGATGCATCCCTCATTTTATTTGTGATTTCACTTGGACGGAGTAAGTTTTTTAACCTAAATCTCAACTATTTAAGGTTGTGAATTTCATACTTGGCTTGGATTATTACTGTTAAAATCATTTTGGGTAGTCTGATATATTTGGTATTGCTTTTCTTTTCTATTTTTCTTTGCGCATAACACTTAATTAGAGCTAGGTATGCACTATTTTTTCTTTTTTCTTCTTTAATTTTCTCCAATTCTTTTTGTTTTCTTTCTTTTTTGTTATTTTACAGATTCTTTTCTCTTATTTTTTGTTTTAAAAAATGCTTTTTCTTATCATACCCCCTTTTTTTTACTTCCAATCATGACCATTTCTATATTGTCAATGTACGTTAACAGTTTAAACAAGCCATGATGTGTAAACATGATGCAGACCTGAAAATGGATGGTTACAACTTACAAACCTTTAACCTTTCCACAATTACTTAATTACCTGCACATATTTAGTTAAAATAGGTAAGAAAGAATATTTAAAATTAAAATCAGTTTTAGTTTTATTTTTTTAAAAAGACAGCTTTGAAACTTGATTTAAAAGTTTCCTTTAAAAAGTTTTTAAAATTATATATTTTGTTTTTGCTAAAAATATTTTTCATTTTTCTAAAATATAATTTTGTTTGCATGTGATGTTTCTTTATTTTCGTATTCTTAGATATGTCTGTGTTAACTATTAATTAATACGCATAATGTAAATTTATTTTTATTTTCTTCTCATATCTCTTAAAATTTCTCTTTTATTCCTTTCTTTATTGTTTTCTTTATTTTTTCTCACTCTTATGTTTGCCATTTTTTATCACCACTTATCATTTCCTAATTAGTTTCAGGATAATATAAAATATATCAATATCTTGAGTTTATTTGAATAGTTGAGGACTTTCACATCTTGTTGTGGCTTATAGGATCTCTGTATTTAAAAGTTATTGATTCATAACTATTCAATTTTTTATATATTTCCTTACTATCTTTTTTTTTTGGAATTTAGGATCTTTTTATGATCGTGTTATTCTATTTCTACACACATCCTGACTAATTATATTTTGAAGAATATCAGATGAATGCAAAGTTGGAAGAAAGAACTATTTTACCGATTTGGAGAGTCCTAGAGTTTAGGAATATTTATTTTATTTGAATTATGTTGATATTTTTTCATTTTTGTTACCATTAGCCTTTGTTTATGCTAAGTGGGCTGCTAAAAGTTATCTAAACGGATAATTTTTTTAATTTAAATTTTAAGAATTAAAATTTCTAAATTTTTGAATTTTAAAATTAATTAACGAAAGTCTTTAATTAAAACTATCCATTAATTTAAATTTTAAGAATTTATCAAATTTGTCAACAAAAACTGTACAGTTTTTTTATTATAAAAAACTGTGAATTTGTTAACTATTTTTTTAACTTTAGCAATCTACCAATTTGTTAATTTTTAAAATATACCAATTCATTACTGCTTATTTTTTAAATTGTAAAATCCTACCAATTTGTTAATTAAACAAACGTAAACTAAACTATTGTTATTTTTTTAATTTTAAATTTTAAACTATCCCACTTTTCTCATCTTAGCTTTTTTAAAGAAATCATTATTTTTTAAAACTGTCAATTTTTTAAAATTTTAAAATTCAAACTACTTCAATTTTCTTATTCCTTTTCTTATACTGTTCAATTTTTTATATTGATTTTAATAAACTAAAAATTAACTATAAATCAAATTTTAAAAATAATTGTTATGAGATTCATATTTGTTAATGACTTTATTGGATAAAGTAGATATTTTAACCCCTTTAAGCATCAACGTCGTAAACTAACTATTATTATTTAGAAAGAACAATATTTTTTAAATTTAAGATTTCATATTATCCTACTATTTTCTTAATTTTTTCTTAAATAAATCAGTATTACTTAAATATTATCATATCTTTAAATTCCAAACTATCATACTACTTCCTTTAATTCTATTTTTATTTTGAAAAACTTGAAATATGTTTTTTTAATAAAAATATAGGAATTATTTTTCCAATAATAAAATAAATATACAATAATATCTGTACTTTTTCTTTTAGTTAATATATAATATAATACAATAAAAATGCAAATACATAATACGACAGTGTCTGTTTCCTCTAGTTTTAATAGCAGGCATAAATAACAAAGAAAAGAAACTAATAAACCATCGTATATGAGAGAGATGTTCCGAAAGCTTCAAGGATATAATTTAAACGTGTGTCAATTTTAGAACTTTAGATCTTTATATTAGCCCTTCATTTTTTACTCTCCAGACTTAATTTTGAAACAAATTTATTCAAAACAGAAATATAGTTAAGTATTTGTACTACATCTATTAGTTATACTTTCTGGTTTCTGCTGATCAATAAATACAATATTAATAAATCAAAAACGACGAATGAAGGTTGAGTTTAGTAAAAGAAATTAGTTTTCTATAGTATAGGCTGTATAGCGAGTCAGGATTCAAATCCACGTTGACAAAAATGTCCACAATTAAGTCTCACAATACACCAAACAAGTTTGCCCGTAAAAAAGATGAAAAAAAATACAATAAAAACAAATATTTTTTCAATATAAAATAAAAGCTTGTACCATTTCATTATAAAATAAAAAAGTGACGTAATTCCTTAACTTTTATTTCACATTATTATAACCTTTATAAACCTAAAAAAAATCCACGATTTGCCCATTTGGAGTCGCTCTCCATCCCCTTTTCAGCCGAAGCTTAATTGGAAGTCACATTCTTCACGTAATCTCCAAATTTTAAATTGAGCCTCACAACCATCCCAACAAAAACCTTAGAAATTAAAATAACAACACCATTAACAATAACTAGCTAGAAGGAATATTTAACAAGAAAAGACTCGTTCAACGTAGTGTCGATGGCAACTTCACGTCAATAATATTGGTGCTATATATAATAAATCAAATTAATGAGAAGTTGCACCTAAATTAAACCAACTCCTAAACCTCTTAATGAGTTCTAATCAATAACAACCTCACAGCATTAATTTTCCTCTATCCTCTTATACACACAAAAATGACCACACACCCAACTACAAAATCAAAACCACCCTATGTTTTCTACCTTCTCTTAATTCAGTTATTGATTTCTATTACAAGAGTCAAAGGTAGTTGCGTTACTGGCTGCAACCTTGCTTTAGCTTCCTATTACTTACGGAACGGCACAAACCTCACTTACATTAGCAACCTCTTCGGAAGGCCCACATCGGAGATTCTAAAATACAACCCAAGTGTTAAGAACCCAAACGTGATTCTTAGCCAAACGCGGGTCAACGTGCCTTTTTCGTGTGACTGCTTGAACGGTGCGTTTTTGGGGCACACTTTCTCGTACGCGATCCGACACGGAGACAGGTACGAGGTAGTTGCCGAAGTTGATTTCTCGAACCTCACGACGGAGGATTGGGTTAGCAGGGTCAACAGTTACCCGCCGAATCAGATACCCGAAAACGTGAACATCAACGTCACCGTTAACTGTTCCTGCGGAAACCGACATGTGTCCAAGGATTATGGGCTGTTCATGACGTACCCGCTTCGCGTAGGTGACAGCTTGGAGCGGGTTGCGGCGGAAGCCGGCGTGCCGGCGGAGCTGCTACTGAGGTACAACCCCACGGCGGATTTCGGTGCTGGGAATGGACTCGTGTTTGTGCCGGCTAAAGGTTAGTGACAGCTACAATTATATGCATTATTATGCAACTAATGAAATAGTGTGTACTAATTAACAACACCTTTTTTTAACCCTGATTTTTATCAAGGTATCTTATAAGTTTTAGTTTAGTTACGAGACTAATAATCTGTCCAAAGTTTAATTACACTTAAAAACTGTGGTCTCTTTCCAATAATATTATGCAAAGATCGAATTTATATTTTTTTTATAAACTCATCTTATGTTGTCATTACACTCATTAAGTTCAATTTCGTTCTTGATTAAAATTTGAATATGAAGAGATACTCATAAAAGTTTGTAATATCTAATAAATTTTAGACAATAATAAAGAGTATGTATTTAAAAAATGTGTATGAGAATATATTTTTTAACATTTCTCAATAAAACAATATATATATATATATATATATATATATATATATATATTTTAACATGTTACCTATTGAAATAGAGATATAGTTAAAATAGTATATATAAATAAAAAATAAAGCTCACCATATAAGTTTTTGAAGTTTAGTTAAATTAATTTTTTTTAAAATGATATTAAAATCTATTCTAATATTTGTTTTTAAGTTCACATGTCCACCAATTATTGGATCATTATCCAATTCTATAAATATAAAATAAAATATCATTTCATATTAAAGTTTATATATTTTTTGTTATTTATGAAAATACTAATTTTATTTTTTGTTTGTATATATTAAAGAGTTAAAAATTCAATCAATATGAATATACCATTATAAAACGTTAAAAAAATTAATTAAAAAGTAACACTTTTTAATAACATGTTACATTTTAATTTAAATAAATATAACAAATAAAATAAATAATAACTTTAATTTATTTATGAAAACAGTATATAATAATATAGGAAAAATTATTACAAAACTATATTTTTTATTTAAAATTTTTGGGTCCTTTTAGTTGAAGACCAGTGCCCATTGCACCTCTGGATGATCCTAGGGCCAGCCCTGGTTGTCTTCTGGTTTGTTTACAATGATCGTGTGTAAAATTTTATGCTTCAATTTGTAGGAAATCTGGTGGGATGGTTTGCAAGAGTTGGGGGTACTCCTTGTACTCTTATCCTATTTAATGAAGCTTCATTTTGCTGATAAAAAAATGTTAGGTATTAATTATTTTTCAATTATCTAAATTCTAAAACGTGCACATCATAATCGACGTAAATCAATTCAGGTGTATATGGTAAATCCGTAAAGGTCATTTTCAATTAGTTACTGTGTGACTCTAATTTGACCCATCATTTGTTCTCTCATTATGGCCGTTAGCGAGAGAGGGCACCGTATAAACTCTTATACAAAATGTGCAAATCATTCTAAAAAAAGCCAAGTTTTTCTTTTTTCGTAAAAAGGTAAAGGTGTAAATGTTTAAAATTCGCTTCCTTATGACCATATTGTAAAACAGAGTCATTTCATGAAATATTATTTTATTATATTCTATAACTCTTTCAGATATTTTATTTTAATGTATATATTAGTGATAATAAGATTCAAATTTAAGACTTCATGTAAATTATTAAAATCTCCTTCCACTATGCCATTTAGTGCATTTCTTGCTTACATATTCTATATTTTATTAAAACGAAGTTTCATAATCAGTAATCACATTTTGCTCATTAATCAAGAACAAGAACCCGGTCAAACACTCAACACTTGTTCATGGTTCCATCTCATACACTTGTTGAATAGTGATATTTTATTTTTTTATTTTCTTGAGGAGGAAAGGAATAGTGAAGTGTTTGCAAAGAAAAATAACAGGTTATAAGAATAGATTCGGTATATTCCATCTATATTTGGAAACATCATTCTTGACAGCTTTTAACCAGAGAAATAAAAAAATGCCGAAATTTTATTTTATTAAAGACGATTAGTCATCCGGCTATAAAACAAAATAATACAGATCACACTTTGTTCGTATATTATCACTTTCTTATGACTATTTTGTTGATCAATACATGACCATTAACCATTATTAGACAGATACGGTAAAACTCTGAGAGTTATTTATTTTGAAGATAATTTATAGGTTAACCTTGCAATAAAATTTGTCACTTTCTTATGATTATTTATTAGTTGGTTTTGTGACTGTATAATTCTAGTATTACCGTTTCTTTAGAACAATCCACGATCAATTGTACGAGCTAAATTCTAAATTAGAAGAACGACTATATATATCTTTTGTGGGCCAACTTCGTTATTAATTATGACCAGTCCAGTTTTGTCTATATAATGAAAAGAAACCTGACGTCGGTGCAAAAAGAATATTACGAGAAATAATATTATTTTGAAGTCATAAAAAATTATCCCAAACATGACTTAAGTATGTATGACAAGTTAAAAAGTTTTTCATAAACAACATTTAATGTAAAATAGTATATGTTATAAAATTTAAATAAGATTTACAAGAATTTGTATACTTATCATTTTATTTAGATATAAGCAACGGAAAAAAAATGAACGGTAAGTTAAGCTCCAAAAACATCAAAGTAAGAGGATGCCATAATTTGTATCAAATTGGGTTATCCCCAAATAAGTGTAACAGAGTATCTAAATGGCCTGAAATGATAAAAGTAGGTAATTATTAAACAAAAAAACTAGAGGGATTAGTATTTGGACAGGGAGCCATTCCCTCCTAGTTAGAAGCAATGATGCTTGACAAAAAATATATAAAAAAAAAAGAATGGGAGTAAAATAGTAATATTTGACAAAAAAATTGTTGTGTTAGAATTATGTGTTTCCATTTTCATTTACTATACACAAATGGTCCAAGCACAAAGACTCACCATGTAAGACTCCTGTGTAAAGAATAATATTTCCAGCAGAAAAGTGATGTATCATATAATCTTTTTAGGAAATATTACAAATTACATGCATGGCCACTGATAACTTGACATTACAAATTTGAGACAAATGCATTTGCAAGAAGACACTAAATTATTGAATTCAGCAATTCTCATATTTGATTAGAGTTGCTCTGTTACATTTTTTCTTTCTGATGTTTTATATTTTAAATCCTATTTTGCAGATGAAAACGGAAACTTTCCACCAATGCAGTTAAGGTAAGCTCAAATTTATATTAAGTTTACATCCTATGTTGGCCAATTTGATTTGCGCTTGGAAATTTACTCTTTAAAATAATTTCTCTTGAACTGTCTAACTCCAGAACCTGTACCTGTTTCCTTCACCCTTTTGCAGATCAGGTGATGTGGACATTCTGCAAACTTCTGCTTCATAAATCATGGTGAGTTATATTGCTATGAGATGCTGACATTGTTGTATAAATTTACATAGGAATATCTAGTGGAGCCATTGCTGGCATAGCTGTTGGAGGAGCTGTTGGGGTCTTAATTTTGGCACTTCTTCTGTATGTTGGACTACGCAGAAGAAGGAAAGTGGCTGAGGTATCCCTTCTCCCAGTCCCAGGAGCATCTGAAGATCAGTGTAGTCCACTCCAACTCCATCATGGTATTGGTATGTCTTTCTGTTTTAATGCTATTTCTTTTATTTTTTTTGAAGTGTGGATATAAATGATTCTAAAACATTCCTTTCATATGATTATCAAATATAAACTATCATGCATGATTAGCTGCAAACTGTTCTGCCAGGGATACATGGTTTAGTAGCAGCTCTCCCTTGTTTCCATATTTTGGTGTTTGAATGTTGTGTGACGTTCGGTTTGACTACTTATTGATACACTATCACCCAATCATTGATTACCATGTATAGTTAGATTGTCGACTTCGGTAATAATTTCTCTAAAATTGTATGTAGGGTGATTTCTAATTAGTTTATGATGTCAAAATCTTTTATAAAGCCGGTTTATTAAAATTAAACTTACTAATTTATTACTTATAATATTAAGTCTAGATTTAATTCTGATTTTTTTTTAAAAATAAGATGTGAAACTGTAAGTCTCATATGTTACATGGATTTAGGTTGTGGAAGCAGCTTGGACAAGGCATCTGAATCTTCTGTTGTTGCCTCTCCAAGGTTGACAGGGATTACAGTGGACAAGTCAGTGGAGTTCCCATATGAGGAGCTAGACAAGGCTACTGATGGCTTTAGTGCGGCTAATATAATTGGTCGAGGTGGCTTTGGATCTGTTTACTATGCTGAGCTCCGGAATGAGGTTTGTCATGATGTTTATACTCACTTTTAAAATAAGGATAAGAAATAAATGTGTAGTATCACTATCATCAAACACGAGTAATTTATTCCCAATTATTATTGTAGACTATAGACATTATGCATATGCACACACCAACCTCGTCATAAGTTAATTGATCTTATTTGAAGCCAAGAAGAAGCTTGTGAAAACATTATGCGTATGCACACTACATAATATTTGCTTTAAGCTTAAAACATACTTATATCTTGTACTGAATCCTATTTCATCAAAGTCTGATCACACAGGTCTAAAACTGATTTGTTGCAATAAATGGAAAGTTCAAGTTATTACCTCCACTTGACTTTTTGCTATTTGCAGAAAGCTGCAATTAAAAAGATGGATATGCAAGCATCAAATGAATTCCTTGCAGAATTAAAGGTTCTTACACACGTCCATCACTTGAACTTGGTATGACATTTTTCCTACGCTGATATTATTCAAATTTTGAAGCTTACAAATAGAGCAGTTATACTATGCAGAAACATGCGGTAGGAAATTTGGTTAAATATAAAGGATGGTCTAGTGTTCATTCTAATGCTGTTCTATTTCTTTCCCCTTTTGGTAAACTTCAACTATTCAATATTGTAGATTCCATAGGACTTTGGTAATAGCCAGTAAAACTTTCATAAACACACACATAAATAAAAAAAAATCTCTTTTTATATTTGGCCCTGCTGATCTGTTTGTGAACTGTTGTTAAGGATTCTCAACTAATCATCCTGTGCCTAGGATCCTATGCTAGTTATGTAACTAACAAGTTATCTATTTAGTGCTTATTTTTCAATATATTTCATTACTTATTTCCACAATATATGATTCCTTGCAAACATATTCTATGCAGGTGAGGTTAATAGGATATTGTGTTGAGGGCTCCTTATTTTTGGTTTATGAGTACATTGAGAACGGCAATTTAAGTCAACATTTGCGAGGCTCAGGTTCTTTTTACTTAATTTATTTACAAACACTTGATCTTAGAATGATGGCACCATTTTGATTTCAAGGATCTGAATATAGTTGCTTTCTAGGGAGGGATCCGTTAACATGGGCAGCGCGAGTTCAAATTGCCCTTGATGCAGCAAGAGGATTGGAATACATCCATGAGCACACAGTTCCTGTCTACATCCACAGAGATATTAAATCAGCAAACATTTTGATTGACAAAAACTTTCGGGCAAAGGTTTGTAAATGCATTTCCAGATTTTTTATCCATAAAAGTTGAATGCTGTCATGCTGAGTCCAACTTTTTGCCACAGGTTGCAGATTTTGGTCTCACAAAATTGACCGAGTATGGTAGTTCTTCATTACATACGCGTCTTGTGGGTACATTTGGTTATATGCCTCCAGAGTAAGGAACTACTTATCCTTTACTTTTCTACGAAGTTTCAAGCTTTGTATCAGTAGCATCTACATTTATGTTCTGCTTCTTTCATTTCATATTTTTCATGTGCATCTGAATTTGAAAATATACTAGGGTAAAGGAAACTTCAATCTGTAGAGCATTTTAACTTCACTAACTTTACATGCTACTATTGTTACTTATTTTCTAGGTTGATCTACATATTTTAAAGCACAAAAATTTTAACCATTACGTAACTTCTCTGTATTAGTTTGGATCTCCAATTTTTGGACTGATTTCTAACGCATTATGCATATAATAAATATATACTAAATGTATGATCGCGTTACCCTTTGGTTGTGCCAGTACATGTTTAGTTTTATTCACTTGAGGTTCAAGAACAGTGAGACCATTTTGACCAAGTGAATCATTTTTGTGTAGATATGCACAATACGGTGATGTGTCCTCCAAAATAGATGTATATGCTTTTGGAGTTGTTCTCTATGAACTCATATCAGGCAAGGAAGCTATTGTCAGGACAAACGAACCTGAGAATGAATCAAAAGGACTAGTTTCCTTGGTTGTTTTTCTTGGCCCCTCTTAGCTCAACAATAGTTTTAAATCATCACTTATTAGTTCTTCACTCAAGTTTAGCTTGCCTTATGAAATGCAGTTTGAAGAAGTTTTTGGTCTGTCAGATCCAAAAGAAGATCTTGGTCAACTTGTTGACCCTAGACTTGGTGACAACTACCCTCTTGACTCGGTATTTAAGGTAACCAATTTAATTAAAATGTATTGACAGTGTATTGATATTTTACATTATCATCTAGATTATTATATATGATAAAATAGTTGATTTTTGTAAAACTTTCTTTAAAAATGAGTGTAAATTTTTACAATGATAGTGTAAGCTAATCCCAAAACTTTGATTTTTTTTAATTGAGTTGAATGGTGTTGTATGATCCATATAACTGATCTCACCTAGTGAAATAAGACTTTGTTGTTTGTTGTATAGCGTAAGCTAATTCCTTGTCTTATTAAATGCAAAGGTAAAGAGGACTAGTGAATCAAATCGGAAGTTGATAACTAATGGTTTTTGTACTTTTTATTTTTTTTCTACTTGCAGGTGTCTCAGCTAGCCAAAGCATGTACACATGAGAACCCTCAACTTAGGCCAAGCATGAGATCAATTGTAGTTGCCTTAATGACACTTTCATCTGCAACTGAGGATTGGGATGTTGGCTCTTTCTATGAAAACCAAGCTTTAGTGCACCTAATGTCTGGAAGGTAGACCGTGACCTGCTGACTCCTAGCAAGTTCCTTTGTGAGGACATATGGAATCCCGATTTCTGAACACCAGCATGCATGAATATTTCGACCGTGAATTTGTAAATAGAAGTTATATATCTACCAATTTCTTTTTTTGAAAAAGAAAATACATTTTGTCAGTGTTTTTGATAAATTAAAATCGAGGTTAATTTAAGTCAAAACTGCCTTTTTATCTAGTCCCTAACATCTCTCAAATTATAGGGACTAAAACAGAATAAAAAAGTATATGCATAATATGTAAAAGTATAAAGATTACAATGAGAAGATCTAGGTATAGGGACTAAATTATGTGCAAAGATACACACAGGAATGGTGTTGTAAAATTCTTATGTGTATTATTCACATCTCATATCTTATTAATAGAGAGATAAATATAAGATCTTGGAGAGACTTCATATCAATCAAAGAATAATTATATATTTTTTTTCTTTTTGAATATTCACAGTAGAAAAAGTTATAAGACTAATTCTCAAGAGTAGAGATTATCGAATTAAGTTGTCTCTTCTAACAAAATATTTTCTTTATGTCCTGTTAGAGAATTAAACTCTTATTAACATGTTTAAATCCAACTATGAATTCATGATAACTAAGAAAATTCCAAATCAGAAAACATAAAATAAAATATCAAACAATATTATTTTAGAATCTTTTAATATGTTGAATGAGTTGTTTTCTTTTCATGCTCTCTTTATGTGAGTTAACTGTTTTTCTTATATACGACTACTGTTGTTTTCTGTCATCAAATCTCATGTTTTTGTATCGGTCTAATTTTTTTTCATAAATTAACAAAATGGATAGATTTTTAAAAATTACGAAAATGAATAAATTGTGCTTCAAAAGACAATTTCAACATGAAAAAATTATATTTCAAAAGACAATTTCACTTTTCAATTATTTTTTAAATTTTAAAAAAATTGTGGCAATTAAAAAGTGTCACAAATTACTTCTTTGGCCCCCACACAATGGGCATTTATTTTCTTAGTGTGAAGCAAATTGTAGCCATTTAGAAGAAATTTCTGATGATTTTTTTTACCGTCACAATGTTTTTAAAAAATAAAAAATTAGAAAAGTGAAATCGTTTTTTGGAGCATGATTTCTTTATGTTGAAATTATCCTTTAAAACACAATTTATCTATTTTTGTAATTTTTTAAAAAATCTATCCATTTTAGTAATTTATGAATAAAACACAATTTTTTTTAAAAAGCTGTTATGATTCACACTCATTGATAATTTATAAATCATAGGAAGTGGGGTAAAAATTGACTCATAATCTTCTTATATCTTTCAATTTAAGTCCCATAAAACCTTTTGTAAGCAATTCTTTTGAGAAAGTAAAATCATCCTATCTTTTATGTCTTAGTAAACTTACATCTTTTAAATATTGTTTGTTGGTCCTAAGTATTTCATATCAAATTTCCTATCCAATGCTGCCTTTAATTCTTGGATTTAATCTTTGTTGGGGTCTACCACCCGCATGTATCCACATACAACAACAAATGATAAATTCATTATCATCAAACCTATTGTAGTATGTACAATGGTTTGAGCCCAGTTTGTTGTAATCAACTAATAATAAATTAATCAAATTTCTTGTACGAACACCTTGATAATTAAAATTTGTAATCAATAAATATTTTTAAATACATTAATTATGTTTTAAATAATTTATACTGTAATATGTTGTTGTTTTTAATTGTTGATATTTTTTTATATTTTAATGCACTATTGATAGTTTCTTTTAAAAATATATTGAAATTCAATTTAAAAATAATATTTAAAATTATAAATTGACAGATATAAGAAGTTAAAAAATGTATAAACACTCTGGTTGAAGTTAAAAATACTTTTGTTAAAGAATAAATCCTAAAAACGTATTCATTCAAGATAGTTATTATTGTTATAATTTATATATGCAACGGCCGGAATTTAAAAAAATCTTATTTAAATAATTTATTATTATGTAATAAATGATTTTCTTTATTTAACAATAAAAATATCCTTTATCTACTTTTTTTATTTAAATTCAAAATTTATCTCTGCAATACACGAAAAACTTGTCACTTAAATAGCATTCTTAATCATTATTTTTGTGGCCACCGAGCATGAATTAACATGGGATTTTCTTTGTTTAATAAGAGGTTTTGAATTCTAACAGTTACATTAAATATTCGAGAAAACAATAAAATTTTACATAAATGCTATTAGTTCATAATAATTAATTAAATATTGCATGTATATATTGTTTTTACATCTCTCATATATATACACATAGCAATAAATAGTTTTTTTTTCTTGATTTAAGATTTATTATGAGATTGGTAAAAAAAAATCATATTATGAGAGAGATAAATATAAAATCTTGAACATAATTTTAACACGTGCAAGTTTAATAGTGGACATTTCATATCCATAAAAGAATAATGGAGAAAATAACAAATCAGAAGATATAAAATATTAAAACAATATTAGGAGTATATCATAATCTATTAGAATTTTAAAATTGCGACGATTACGTTATACATTATAAATTGAATCTGATTAGAGAAGATTTTTCTCTTTTTTATATCGTTATCATTAAATTACAAGGAGATTGTATCTTTCTTCTTAAATAGGTAACAAACGCAATCGGTGAAGAATGAATTGTTTTTTTCTTCTTCTTCATGTTCTGTTTGGATGAGTTACCTGCTGCTACTAGTATTTTTTTTTATCTGTCATCAAATTCTCTCCTTCTTTCTGCCACTTTCTCTATCTATATATTATCTCTTGATTCTCCATTGCTGTTTGTTAGCACAGTTCTCATCACCCAAAAATCTTTAATTCAAAATATTGGATTTCAAGTTCAAGGTGCTACATTCTCTGGGATTGGATTTTTGTTCATGACAATCAATCAGGTTGGCTTTCTTTGTTTCTGATTTCTTTGTTTGTATGCTTAATTCTGAAATCTTTTGTTTTTATCATTGTTAATTGCTTTTTATTTGTCCCGGCCGTGCCATTCAAGAATGAAGACACGTGAAGAAGAAGTTAACCTTGTTTATCTGCACTTCGTTCTGCTATCTTTTCGTGAATGCACTTGAAATCCCACTTTGTTCGTTTGTTTGTTTTTAGCTATTTTTGGTTATTATTTTAGGCTCACGGATGCCACCTGTTGAGTTGACTCGAGTCAACTCATCGTAACTGTTTTGTTTTGGCTTGATTTGAAAGTTTTCTTTTTATTTATTTTTATATTACGGCTTGATTTAAAAGGTTGTAACTTGTAAGCAACTGTATATAAAATGCGATGAATATTCATATTACCATACCATAGTGATTCTCTTTCTTCAACTGATTAAAATGTTAGCTCGTACCTCATCATCTCAATGATTTACCAATAAAACATTATGATTGTAGTATCAGTTTTTACAGGTTTTGAATTGATATTTTATACTGGCAGTATATGTTGTTCGGACTCTAGAAACCATAGAATAGAAAAAATTGGCATGTTGATGGTTGAATGAGTGATATATTATTATATTTATCGATTATTCTATGTTACAATGGGGTGTTTGCAATTACCTGATTTTACTTGGTGTACTTTCTGCAGTAAGAATCAAAATTGCATTTCCAAGACAAGGAAAGTCAAATCATCAGACTGACCAGAAGTTGGAGTTCTTAAGGCACTCAAATTCCTTTGGAATTCGAAAGAAACAAAATCATCTATATGCTTATACGAGTCCTAAATCAAGAGAAAAAGACACTATGTCCTGTGTAAAGAACAGTACTGCACTAGGAATATAACTTTCTGTTGTGCTGGGAGAACGGTCAAACCAATCTACTGATAACCTTACATACAAAATCCCAAGAAGCCCAAGGAACTTTGGATCTTCAAAGAAGAGAAAGGTTCAAGATACTCACAAACTTGAAATTATAAAATCAAAGTCAATGGGGGAAGAAGATATTTTGGTTTGTTCAAAGAGGACTACTGAACTTCCTTTTAGGAAAGGACTAGAGGCAAAGAAGTGTCTTGCTGCATTGAAGAAGAAAAGAATACTTGACGAGACTATCTTAATTAACAATTTGGAAGATGATAAAGTTTATGTTCCCTCCAAGACAAATTCCAGAAACAAAGCTAGAAAAATGAATAATGTAAAGGTGATTGTCTTTCTCAATGCTTACCCCTTATACTGAAAAAGTTCCGCACTTCATCATAATATTTTTGGTAGGTTGGGCCTTGTATCAAAGTTTAATTAATGTTTACTTGTGTTAACAGGATACTGAGCAAACTTCCAGAAGATGTCATCAGTGCATGAAAAAGGAAAGAGCAGCATATGTACCTTGTACTAAATGTCAGAAAATGTATTGTGTGTGGTGCATCAAGAAATGGTAAACTAGTTTACATCTAAATAATCATTGGAAGGGTGTGTATTTGTTCATGTAGTTTATGAGATACCCTTGCAAAAATATAATTATTTCCCATTTTGCACATAGGTATCCCGATTTGTCAATAGAAGATATTGCACAAGAGTGTCCCTTTTGCCAAAAGAATTGCAATTGCAATGTTTGCTTGAGTTCAAGAGGAATGATTAAGGTTTAGTTTGAGTGCTGTCTGGCAGATGCCCTTAAATAAATTCCTTCCATAAAATGAAAATGTTACACAGTAGAGTTATTAGTATACTACTTAATTCTTTATTTTGCCATCTAACTTTATATTTATGTTCAGACATCAACCAAGAGCATAAGAGATGATGAAAAGGTTCAGTATCTTCAATACACGATTAACCTGCTCCTTCCGTTTATACAACGAGTTTGTGAAGAACAAAGTCAAGAGCAAGAGATTGAAGCTAAAATACAAGGTATTAAGCTTCAGCTTTGAGGTTTTTATTTAACTTTGAAGGCATCACTAACAATAATCCCTCTTGCCAGGAAAATCAAGATCTGAAATTGAGATATCACAAATTCCTTGTGAAAATGAACGTATCTATTGGTATCACATCATTCCTTTGCCTATTATTATACTAGCTAGCTTGATTCCTTCCATATTTTATAAGATCTTTTTTTAATTTTTATTTTTGGAGCAGTGACCATTGTGCTACTTCATTTACTGACCTTTATCGAAGCTGCCCCAAGTGTTCCATTGAAATCTGCCTTAACTGTTGCAAAGAAATACGCAATGGAAATATATCACCCCGATCTGAACTGAAGTTTCAATATGTGAATAGAGGCTATGATTATATGCATGGTGGTGATCCTTTACCAGTGTCTTGTGATTTAAAGACTTCAAAAGGTCATAGAAAGATATTTACCAAATGGAGTGCTAACAGTGATGGAAGTATTAGATGTGCTCCAAAAGAAATGGGGGGCTGTGGTGGCTCTGTGTTGGAGCTGAAGCGCATGTTTCCAAATGGATGGATATCAGACTTAGAAGCCAAAGCTCGTAACATGCTAAAAACTTATTGCAAAACTGAACAAGCAACTCTTCAGAAAGAAGCAGCATCAAGTTGCAATTCTATGATAAGAGCAGCTTTTAGAGATGGCACAAATGATAATAACTTATACTGTCCATTGTCAAGTGACCTCATAAATGAAGGCTTGTTTCTCTTCCAAAAACATTGGACTAAGGGTGAACCAATTATAGTTCGTGATGTTCTTAACCAGGGGACAGGTCTGAGTTGGGAGCCAATGGTCACATGGCGAGCACTATGTGAAAATGTGGTTCCAGGGATCAGCTCAAATATGTCAGAAGTGAAGGCCATTGATTGCTTGGCCAGTTGCGAGGTTTGCTTCTATTGTCCCTTTTTGGTTCTTTAATACCATCATTTGCCCACAATATCATTTTCTAATAACTTAAATTGTACAGGTACAAGGCATATGAGGTGATGTACTGATGTGATATTTCTCTTATATCCAAATGGACAATAGCTATTGATTTCCATTAATCATGTTCTTTTCTTATTCTTTGGAATCCACATATCATAAGCTTCAATTGTCAATTCTTTTTTAATATTAAAGTGCAACATTTTACAATGTTTTCCATGCATGTATAATACAAGAATGTGGACTAACATTCACCCTTCTAAACCTTTACAGGTAGAAATCAACACTCGTACGTTCTTTAAGGGTTACACACAAGGAAGAACATATAGAAATCTCTGGCCAGAGATGCTGAAGCTAAAAGATTGGCCCCCCTCTCACAAGTTTGAAGATCTTTTGCCTCGCCATTGTGATGAATTTATCCGTTGCTTGCCATTTCAAGAGTACAGTGATCCTCGAGCTGGAATCCTCAACCTTGCTGTAAAGTTGCCACCCCATGTCCTAAAGCCCGACTTGGGTCCCAAAACATATATTGCGTATGGCATTAAAGAAGAGCTTGGCAGGGGAGATTCAGTAACAAAACTTCACTGTGATATGTCTGATGCTGTATGCAACATTATAACCTTATTTTCTATCCAAGCCTAGTTCTTTGAACTTATAACTTACATTCTATTTGTACATTGAAATCAATATCCTAGTTTTCTTCATGTTGCACATGTGCTTCTTCAATAATCTTTCTAATTGTGCTTCTTGTATTTTGTAGAAAATAAGCACTCCTATGGTTCATAGCTTTACTTTTCATAATACTTTGCCTAGTTTAAAAGGTTGTTTTCATATGGTTAGAACTTAAAGTTTTAGTTTCTTAATGTGTAACCATTCTGTAAGATGGAACAGTGATCATATTCAGTTTGTAGAGAAAGGATGAATTTCTTATTAATTTAATTTGAACTTTTGGTGGAATTTTGGATTATGCAAAATGCAAATATTATGCTCCTCTACAACACAATATACTTTCTTGTTTAGAAATTTCCTCTATATGTCAAGTATCAAATGGTAGCACATTTACTTCTTTTTTTTTCTTCTAATTCTTGTTCAATAATTTTCACAGGTGAATATTTTGACTCACACAGCTGAGGTAACGTTAACTGATGAACAGAACTCTGTTATTTCAAAACTGAAAAAAGCACACATTGCCCAAGATGAGAAAGAGCACCATGCCCGAAAAAGGGTTGATGAATGCCTGAATGAAGGACCTTTCAAAGACAACAGAGAACAAGAGGATAACAAGTGTCCCGTTGACATCAATGGAAAGATCTTTCCAAATGATATGCCCACAATCTCTAGAGAAACAACAGAAACAGGTGGTGCTCTTTGGGATATCTTTCGGAGAGAGGATACTGATATGTTAGAAGCATATCTAAGGAAACACTCAAAAGAATTTAGGCATACTTATTGTTCTCCAGTTGAACAGGTATTGTTATATTTAGTTAGTCTACATTTCTTCTTATCCTTATTATTTATGCTTGAGGCTCATTGATTCCTATGTTGGTTAGGTTGTCCATCCAATTCATGACCAAATTTTTTACTTGACTTTGGAACACAAGAAGAAGTTGAAGGAGGAGTTTGGTTAGTACGAAGACTTGTAAAGCGTTTGATCAATGCATGCAATTAGTTATTTACATGAATCTTAACTTTTCAGGTGTAGAACCTTGGACTTTTGAGCAGAAACTTGGGGAGGCAGTGTTTATTCCTGCTGGATGTCCACACCAAGTCAGGAATCTTAAGGTAAAACATCTCTCGACACACTGGATTGCCTCATATTGTCAACTTCTATAATTGTTTCTGTAACTCTTAAGCTCCACATTGTAAACCTTGCAGTCATGCACAAAAGTTGCTGCAGACTTCGTGTCCCCAGAAAATGTTCATATGTGCCTGCATTTAACTGAAGAGTTCCGTCGTCTTCCCAAGAATCACAAGGCTAGAGAAGACAAACTCGAGGTGATTAATTTTCTTCCGACATGTTTCCTTCTTATTTTTTTCCCTCTCTTCCTTTTGATGTTAGCTTCAAACTAATCAAATTGAAAATGAGAATTTAATGTTGGCCAACCTTATAATATGTTTATTTATGGGGGGCTTATTTTTTGATGGAACAGATAAAGAAGATGATCGTCTATGCTGTTGACCACGCTGTCAAAGAATTAGAAGCTTTAGTTAGATGTTCTTGAGTGGATGCCATGCGGCTTTAATCAAGCTGACTCATTTTACCATGATAACTGCTACGATTCTTTTGCGTGATAGTTTAAATTTTGTTCTGATAGAAATTTTTGTGAAGTTGTAATTTTCCTTTGTTATTCAGCCAATACATATTTGTGTATAGTCTAATGACTTTTTTCACATGCCTCAGCATATATAAAATTTTCATCATTTATGCTTTTATCCTTTTCTGTACACTGCCATGGTTCTGACTTGCGTTCTCTTACTGTGTCCAAACTGGTCAGTGCACGTAACTTCTGCATAAGTTTTAGTATAAATTTTCACATTTTTGTAATAAGATAAATGCACACATGGGCCAAGATCCCCTGATCTTAAATAAAGAAGATCACAATATCATATTATGAGACAATATATAAAAATTAATTTGAACTGTAATGTACACAAATAATGGTCAAGTCTATCGAACAAAGTTAGTGTTTCAAGCTAAACTATGTTTCTACTTATAAGAAAACTATGAATTCTAAATATCCTTGCTGTTCACCACTCCAACACGTAATTTTACTAGAAGAGCTTGCTAGCAAATTCATCCATGTCAATGCCTTCCCTACGGCAGGAAGCAGACTTAGAGGCAAGCTCTCTCAGCTGCAAACCACTTCTTCCCAATTGCATTGCCACCTTGTTCTCAAACACCTCTCCATTTTCTCTTTTCTCCACATCCTTCTCTTCGAGTGTCGCCTCAACCGTCTCTTCCAACAGACGCAAGAATCCTCCACAGTATCTATACATTTCAAACACCATACCCACTTGCCCCCCATGCTCAAAGGAATTCACCACAGCAGCCAGTGACCCAGCCAAAAGGGTCACCAAATATGCCCATGAACACGACCCAATATTGTCTACAAACACAGAACCAATTGTTGCAATGCCCATAAGCAAAGGTCCTAGAATGGCCAAACTCTTGTTGATCCTCAACACCATGTTTCCTAACCTCTCATAGTCCTCAAAATCTTCTCTTTTTGTCACTTCAACAACCTCCCTCAGTTCCATTTCTAGTTCTTCACTCCATCCATTCATTAACTCTTCTTCCATTTTCTCACTCTTTGCTTTTCCTTCATGGGGTTGTGAAGTCTTATTAGGCCACCAAACAACAGGCTCAAATTTTTCAGGGAATTTCTGAAGCATGGCTCCTCCCAAGAGGGGAAGTGGGTAAGCTCTATCAAGAGCCAAAATGTTCTCTATCACATCATTTACATCTTCCTCTGTAGGATTCCGAAGAGCAATAGTAGTTTCTATTTTGGTATACAGGCACTTGAACAATCTCGTTACGTTTCGCTGTTCCTCTGCTAGTTGTGATGGTTGGATCTTGTTCATCACTACTAGTAACCCTGTGGCGGCACAAAACAAGAGCGTGGATGATAGTTTAAGAGCCAACAGTGGTGCACCTGAACCTGGACACGTGGCAGCAAGACCAGACATTGCTGCGGCAGTGAGAGTGATCATGTTGATGGAGTTCAACAGAAGGGTGTTCCAATTGTCACGCTGTTCCCCAACGTTGTGGTGCATTTCGACCCTGTCGGTTACCAACTCTAAAATTGTATAGATTTTTGTCTTGGTGTTGAGAATATTGAGATTATGTATATCTTCATCATGCAATATTTTTGGTGTGACATTCACTTCAAGTGAGTTTGTGTCTGTGGAACTGTTGGTTTCATGAAACGAATTTTTGGTTGATATTTTTGGAACTAATGAAGGTATTCGTCTGGATTTTGAGGCATTGATAGGAAAATATTTTCTCTTTAAGGAAAAAGAAGATAGACATATAGATGAGATTTGTAAGGAGGCCATGGTATTAGACTAACAAATGGAATGAAGGTTTTTGGGTTAGATATGAAATTAAGAACTGGGTGGTGGCTTGATTTTTTATACATGTTAAGTTTCTAAACCAAAACTGAAGGCAAGGGAAGGGGTCTTGAAATATCGAGGACTTGGCCATTTTTCTGACCCTTTCCCTGTTTTATAGCTTTCCCACTTCTATAATCTCTTTCCATTGGTTAGTTCCCTTTGGGGTGTCAAAATGCTACACACATTAGTTATTAGTAATGGTTGCTTACTTGGTTACTTGCAAAAACAAACTATATATGCGACGTGATCAACATTAGGAAAGTGGCAATATACCTTCTGTTCTTTACTCATTCTTCTTTTAGTTTCAGTCAGAACGGAAGTGTCAAGTTGGCAGATCAATGCTCAACAACCTACTACAACGAGTAGAGTGTTACATATACTCTAAAAAAGTGGCAACAAGTAAGAATAAGAATTTATCAACAATTCTTTATTTTAATTGTTTAGGTACAAATGGCATTTTTTATTCTTTGGGGTCAAGGTTCAAAATGGATTTTATATGTTTATAATTTTCCACGCTTTTCTTTACCAGCCTATAATTTTCCACGTGTTTATACTTGAATATTTATCTGCACTAAATTTAATTTAATTATTTAATTTATCTAAATTAAATTAAATTATTTGATTTATCTAAATTAAATTAAATTATTTAATTTATCTAAATTCAATTTATGTTTAAAAACAGTTTATATAAATGCTCAAAAAATCATTGCTTGGCTTTTAGTTTTTAATTTTTTACTTGAAGCATCTAGGTTGGTGAGTCTGGCCTGATGTTTGCTGGGCTCTTTAGTTGCTGTACTATTATAATCAGTAGAAAATTGAATGCCTATGCTATTTGCACCCTTTTGTCTTTTCACACTCCTATTTTTTTATTCCTAGAAATGGAATACATTTGTATTTATGATTTACAACAATTCATTTATCATATTCAATCAGCTGAGTTAGATATTCTTAACTTTTTAATATTTTCAAAATACATCTTCTGTTTCACATTCACCTTCAGGCCTGCATTTTTTTTTGCAGATCTTATGAAAATTAATTTCTATAATACAGTTTTGTTCTATAGTAATTCACATTCATATTTCCGGAATGTTCTTTAAATTTTGTTTGGTATCCCTCATTTTTGTATCCTTAAAGAAATTGTCCTTATCTGAATGGCGTTAGATAACTGTAACTCTTAAGTGGGCTATTCCCTCTAATCATAGTCATTTAGGGGCTTCTTGTGTTAATAGATTGCAAATTATTTTGACTTTTTGTGTTAATTTAACGTTAGTTTGTACTTTGTAGACAAAGGAAAAAAAGAAGGCGGCATTTTAGAACAAATTTTGATAAAGACTCACACATCACATGGAGTGTTTCGGTTAATTATATAGACGAGGTTTGGGTCATATGGAACATGGTAAAACATGTCTTCTCTTCAAAAAAGTAAAACAAGTCTTAAACAATTAAAAAAGTTTTTATAGGGGTGAAAAAAAAGCTATCAGGTGATATTTGAAGTAAATTTAGGGAGTTTATGTATTTTTTTTCTTCTATTTCTAATACATTATTATGAAAATTCGTTTCTGCAATGTAAAATTTATACTATGGAGTCTAGCTTAAAAGATTACATTATGAAATATTTAACATGTAACAAAAATAACTACTTTACAGAAATTAGTTTCCATAATATATAAAAAATAAATACTACAAAACTAGTTTTCATTATGTAAAATCTATGAAAATTAGTTTTCGATAGTCCTTGGTCCATATCTTCTCCTTTCTCCTTTTTTCTCCACCGTGCACCATCACCACCCACTTGTTTCCTTGTTATTGTTTTTCTCTTTCTTCATGTCCTTCTCAATCTTTCTCCTTTCATAAAAAATAATTTCAATGCATTAATAATTATAAACAAGGTATAGTTAAAAAAATTATGAATTTAGTCTTAAATTCATAAAACATAAAGAATTTTTTAACAAAACTAAAATATTAAAACATCTATAGTTTTATAACGGAAGGGGTAATTACAACAAAACCTTTTTAATCTACTTTTTCTACTACCTTAATAGTTTTATCAAACATTTAAAAATATGTATTTTTAGAGAGAAAAATTTATCTTAAATATTAAACAAATTATTGTGTGAACTTGTATTTTTTAACTAATTAATTTAGGATTTAAATCTTAATTAATTTTTTTATATAAAATAAATTATATTAGAAGAGAAGTATTTTACTTAATGTGTGCTTATGGTCTTTACGGTCTCTTATAAAGATTAATTACTATTTATGAGACTTTGTCATACCATGATTAAAAAATATTAAACTTTTTGTAACATGTCATAAATAATTTTGTAACCTATTTAAAAACCATCATATTTATATGGGATATGCATATCATTGGTATAAAAAATCATTATAACATTTTTATATTTACGAGAGGAAGAAAAATGAATTTTAACTTTACTTACAATCCTTGCACAAGAAGAAAAAAATGATTATAATAGTATTGTGAAGAAAAAGAAAACGGCGTTGAGTACGTGTTTGTCAGGTAATGCTTGTACAAAAAGAAGCCCGGCGGGGGCGGTGCCGCGTTCACGCGCTGACGTGCAAAATATTGATTCGGGGTGGTGATGTGGGACCCACAACGACGACAGGTAAAAAAGGGTCGTAACGACGACGACGCCGTATTGACGCTACTCTGGAAGTAGCGTGTGAGGTTTTTGTCTACGTGAAAATGGAGAGAGCCAAATTAATTATTGAAGTGAGTTACTACTTCTATGCACCTGCATCATCACTGCATGTGCGCACGCTTCAATTTCAACCTCTTCTTAAACGTCTTATGTATAATAACAATTTCTACTACCACAACAGTTACCGTAACTGAGCTTGGGAGGGAGCAAGGGCTTCTATGGCGAGAGCCGCCAAGAGACGCCACGCGATAATAAGTAAAAAAATGCTTATCCTCTTCTCCGCTTCCCTCTCATGCGTCGTCGTTTTGGTTAATACTTCTCTCTTCAGATTCCACTCTCCCAAACCCCCAATTTCTCGCGTCGTCTTCGATGGCCCTCCCAAGATCGCTTTCTTGTACCTCGTTCGCCGCAACCTCCCTCTCGATTTCCTCTGGGACGCTTTCTTCCAGGTTTCGCATCCTCCTCCTCCTTCTCCTTCTCTTATTTCGAAATAATCGCAAGTTTTTTTTGGGAATAATGATGAATATCTAAGCTCAACGTTTTCTATTTTTGGCAGAACGGTGACGTTTCGAGATTCTCGATTTACGTTCATTCGGCGCCGGGGTTTGTGTTGGACGAGTCAACCACCAGGTCGCAACTCTTCTACGGTCGACAAATCAGTAACAGCATTCAGGTGAGATTTTGTTGTTGAGAAAACGATGCCAACTTGTTCATCAACTTACTTTCCTTTTTCAAATTGTTGAAAAGAGTAAAAATGTTACTTCTATAGTAAGGTTTTGCTTCGTGTCCCGTCAAGATAGGTGAAAGGGGATGTGCTTTTATATTGTCTTCTCCATCAAGGGCGAATTTTTATGGTGCAGCAATTGACACCATGAACCTTTATCGCTCTCTCTCTCTCTCTCTCTCTCTCTCTATATATATATATATATATATATATATATAGGCCAAATCGCCCAAACGTAACTTGTAATAATAAATGCCATTGGGGTGATGGTATTATTCTGTAATAATTTGGTAATTTTATTTTTTGATACTTTCTTTCTTGGCTAGGATTTATGCCTTTAGCATGATATGTGCATGCAGATGTGGTGAGCATAAAATTGTAATACTGTTATGCTTTGCAGTTTGTTCTGTATTTGAACATGTTTTATTTCTTGCTTATATGAATTCAGTGTTGCATTTTCAGGTTTTATGGGGAGAATCAAGTATGATTCAGGCTGAAAGATTGTTACTAGCAGCAGCTTTAGAGGACCATGCAAATCAAAGATTTGTTCTTCTCTCGGATAGGTTGGTGTTTTCAAGTCTTCTTGTATTAGCACAAGTTTCTGTTAGGAGTTGTTCTTTCTCTGTTTCTGTTCCATTGTTGTCTTTGTCATTCCTTTTTGAAGAAAGGGAGGGGTGAGACTTGGTATTTGCTTGTGCAAAATTACTTGCCGATGGCAAGAATCTGAGTTTCTGTTTTCCATGTGCAGCTGTGTTCCTCTGTACAACTTTTCCTACGTGTACAATTATCTCATGGTTTCTCCAAGGAGTTTCGTGGACAGGTAGAAGAAGGCTTTGGTTCTTGAGGTGCTTAGCACTAATTCTTTGTTGAATGTTCAATTGTAATCAGTTTAGACTTGCATTGTCTTTTTCAGTTTTGTGAAAAGGATATGCTTTAAAGGTGGAATAAACTTGTTTGCTTATATTGCAGTTTTCTTGATGCAAAGGAGGGCCGCTACAACCCAAAAATGTCACCTAAAATACCTCGGGAAAAATGGCGTAAAGGGTCACAGGTCATTTTTCTTTTTCTTTGCCATACCTCAATATTGTTCTTTC
This sequence comes from Glycine latifolia, assembly GCA_013407115.1. NCBI lineage: Eukaryota > Viridiplantae > Streptophyta > Magnoliopsida > Fabales > Fabaceae > Glycine > Glycine latifolia. The sequence goes on along the minus strand of CM023955.1, from coordinate 9,833,867 downwards.
CAATCATACATTGATTTTATTCTGTTGATGAAATAGTGCTTAGTAGAATGTTTTCTTATGCAATCTCTTAGAACCTACTAGTTAGATGTAGCCTTTTTCTTGTAAACACATAATTTTAGCTTATACTTGCTGAAGGAGAAGCACCAATTTGGCTAGCTACAGTGTAAAAGCTAGATAACTAGATAAAGTGGAACCATTTTTGAATTGTTAATTGTTAGAAAGTTCCAGAGACTTAAACTAGTTCTTAAAATTTTTTACATTTATTTCTAGAAATTATTTCTTAATTTGAATTTATTTTGAATTCTCAGTGGATCACAGTTGTTCGTAAGCATGCAGAAGTGATTGTAGATGATAATGTTATCTTTTCTGTCTTCAAGAAATATTGTAAGGTATACAAGTTAGTTTAGCTACAATTTCAGATTCTGATACTCCTGTATTGATTTGATTCACTAAAGTTGGTTGGTATTTATATGAAAGTTGTCATAGAATTCAAAATTGAATGCTTTAGCATACAATACTATACAAGACTGTACTAAATACTAACTGTAAGTCTGCAATCTGTTAATAATAAATAAAAACATGTCTCATATTCTTCTCACTTGACAGAGACGTCCACCAATTGATACAGGCAAGGGAAAGCTGAATCTGGTAAGTCTTCTAATTTTAGTTTTCTATTTTTATGTTGTTACTGATGTTATCCTAATCTGTTATACATAATATTGGTGCACGTTCTTTGCTTTTGAGTGGAAATTATTAATTCAAGGCAGGCTGGGTAGTTTAAGTTATGTTGATTGTGCTTATAGTTCCAAATAATTGTAACTGTCGAATGGAATCTAGGTAATCATGGTCAAGCAATAATGGGTTTAATACTGATGTAACATTAGAAAAAGGCTTTGAATTGAGAGCTCAAAATCATATATATTTGGGAAAACAGCGTTCTTGGGGGATGTGTTCTGACTGAGTAATGTATAATAAACATTTAGTCCAAGCTTTGTCAATTTTCTATCTCAATCATTAGTTGCTGTGTATACTAGCAGTATAGTTCTGATTCTGAAAACTGGACTAACTGGTCTGAAGGGTTGAACCAGAAAAGTGGATCACTGGCCAGTCAGGTCATGCTTCCAGATTAACTAAGAACCACAATACTGAAAACTGCCTTTGAAAGTAGTAAACTGGGGAGACTTCCCTTTATTGGTTCAATGACTGGTATGGTCTTCAAAACCTTGATATGGAGTGAGGACGTGTCTGTAATTTACTAGTTAGTGAAATTCTTCTGAAAAATTATATTTCAAAACACATTGGGAAATTTGATTATTAGGACTAGGAGTTTGTAGGTTCCTGTTTACCCTTTTTCTAATAGCAACTGATTTTTTTAAGTAATATTTGTTAAAGATCTAGATGTGAGATTTGAAATTTGACGAGTGATTATTTAAGCATTGTCGGAAATTGCTATTTAAATTTTCGCCATTTGCTCCCCTCTATTATTTTGCCTTTTCTTTACATCTGATTTGCAAAGTATGTTCTGGTGGTTACTATTCAATCTCATAGAACAGCTGTTGAATGTGTCTTTTCCCTTTTCTAAAACGATATAATTTATGAAGTATGCTGAGACCCTAATGTTGTGTACATTGATAGCTGATAATATTGTGATGCTACTCAGTATTCATTTTATAATATAAGCTTTCATTTCTTTTCTTTTTCAATAGTGATAATTGCTTGCTATGGTTTTGGTGCAAGTGCAGAAACTTCAGAAGCAGCACAATTGTATTCCAGATGAACACTATGTGCAGACATTGCTTGCAGTAAGATACTGAGACATTTATTCCATCATCATTATCTATGTTTTTTTGGAGGATGTGTTCTTCAAGCCTATTTATTCTTGCCTCTGCTTCATTCACAAATTACCTTGATAAAATGTTGTCATTGATGAGCAGTAACTTTTTAAGGGTTAATTTGCACAGATATTGTTTGAAATCTTAATATGCATTTCTCTTTTTATAGATGCATGGCCTTGAAGGTGAACTTGAACGTAGAACACTGACCTATACCCTATGGAACCAGTCTACAACAAAAATGGAGAATAAAGGCTGGCATCCTATTACTTTCGGCTATTCAAATGCTAGCCCTCAAAGGATAAAGGAAATAAAGGTTTTCTTCTGATGCCTCATACTTAAGGATAGATTTAACCATTTGTGGGTTGGAAAAATGAGAAGGGTCAAGATTTTTTTTTCCCCTTTTAGAGAGGGGGGAAGACAAAAAAGGAGGATTCAGTTAATGAAATCCTAAAGTCTTTCAATGTTCTGCCACAAACTGTGGATTGGAATTGGGATGGTTGAAAACTGTTATTGAATTAAATAGAACTTTCTTGAAATTAGTCTTGGAAATGCTTGCTTAGGATGGCATGGTTGATCCTACATCATGGTACAATTTATATTGTAGTCAAACTCTGCCACCTTTCATGACAAGATTGAAGTGCCCTGATTTCTGGGTTGAAAACCTATGATGGTTTTGTTAAAGACTTGAATAATGGCTCATAAATGAAAATAATGAAAAACGATTGCTCTCTATTTTAATGCTTTTTGGGGAAATAATTCCGAGTCCTCTTTTATCTTTTGTGGTTGAAGATAGAATTTGTCGCTTATGTTTTTGCTAGTGATTCTTTTTTTTGCTGAAGTTTTGTTGAAGTGATTATTACATGTTTTAATGCAACTAGTTCTGTCTCATTACCTTTTTTTTTTTTTTTTAAACAGGGCATCAACCATGTTTATTATGAGACTGAGTACCGGATAGAATGGTGTCATACCAATTCCACATCCGTTCCGTGCTTTTTGTTTGCTAGGAAATTCTCTCGGGGAGCTGCTATGCGCTTGCTGAGCCAGGAAGTTGTTAACCACTTTGAAGTTTCTGCACTGTTAGCTACTCCCAAATGACTTTGAAGCTCTTCTCTTTAGCCTGTACTGATTACTCACTAACCTACGTAGACATATACTTCAGACGTCAAATGGGATTACTAAAAGCTTCAATCGGCATACTCCACACAAGATTTTTATGGGATTACTATATAGCATACTCCACACAAACAGATTTTCAAGACAAAAATTGGACAAGTAGCTGCGGATTGGATGTTATGAACTGATAGGACCATTTTATCTGGCTTAGTGAGAGGGCTTATACATAATACCGCAATTTTAAAACAATAATCACACGAATAGCAAGTTATAATATAGAAAGAATAGTTGTTTCAGTAACATCTGGAAATTTTATTTTGGCTAGTTGGAATTCTCTTGGCAGATTGAAAATAAGGCTCTCTTCCCTCCCTCTCCTTGGCCCTCAATGTCCCAGAGGGGAAGGTCTTGCTAGCGACATGTTTGCCAAACCATGACACGTGGGGTGCCTTCTAAACCGTCATCCCTAATGTTAGGGCCATGGAATCCTTACCCTATGTGCCATGTCACGTTAATATGGGTCTTTCTTTCTTCCGAACTGTTCATCGTAGGGGGTGTTCGGATTGACTCAAATACTCAAATCACATCAATTAAATTGGTTTCATGCATATTTGTTTGCCCTTTTTCTGCATCTTTGAGGATTTAACGTGAAAAAAGTATCAAAAGTATAAAAACTAATGGTCTGAATCAAATAAATTCAATTTTATTAAAGGAATTTAACTCAGTTGACTGAATAGAATTTATGAGTTATTATAAATCTTCTAATATTGTCTTCTTTCCATGGATAAAAATAAATGAATTTAATTTTTAATTGAATTTGTTTTGTTTGAATTTGTTTTGTTTTAATTAACTTGATTAAATATGATGGATTTGAATTTAATTTTATTCTAAATCTGAACTAATTCAATTCATAATTCATTAACGCCCTTCCAGAAATGGAGATTCATTTCCTGACTAAAGTAATCCACTTTCTTTCCGCATAAATCTTCAATTAATCACTCTTCCTTTCTCCTTTATCTTTTTTGTTCCAAGAACAATGCTGAAGAATCTGATGATATCAAGTCTCAATCGTCCTGCATCCAACTAAAAATGCATTTTAAGCATAAATAGGGGAATCTTGTGTAGTGCCTAGTCGCTCTGGATAAAAATATTCCTTTCTTAACACTAAAAAGTTTACGAGCCCAATTTAAAATGAGCAACATTTCACAAGCCTTGATGACTTGTCTGTAAAGAGGAATATGACTTTTTCAAGCTGCTTTGTCTTTATAGAAGAATTGTGAGTAAGCATGCATACATAACGCGTAACGGAACACACATGCCGAACAACTTTCTTCAAACACAAGACAACAAGCAAAGTTTGTTATATTATATATTGTCAAGTGTTAACCACTGCTAATCAATGTCTGTGAGTGCTAACTTAAGAAATAGATGGCTTAATTATCTAACGTAAAACCAAAAGTAATCTTGTATATTTATTTTTATTAAACAATATATCAAAGTAAACACAATAATAAATCAAAAAATAGAAGAATGAAGGAACTACTAGTGGAGCTCTTCTATCCTACTAAAAGACGTGCTCGAGCTTTCTTTGAAGCATCTTTGTTCCATCCTCTTTGGCGAGCCCTAAGCTCCCACAAAGCAGTTTCTTTCATCTGATTTTCAAGTGCTGCCTCAGCTCTTTCCCTGGCCTGCTCACATGTCTCCATCCCTGAATTGCACTTGTCAGCCTCCTTTTGATACTGTGATGCTAATTTCTTAGCCTCCAAAAGTTTTGTGTCCACACTTTTTTGTTTTTCCTCAGCTTCAACTTCCTTTTGCTTTACTTCTTCGGCTAAAAGCTCTGTAAAACTCTTCCCCACCTCTTCACTCACCTCTGGGTCTTGTCTCATGCAATCTACAACATACAAATGCTAAATAAAATCTCCAATTGTCCAGGATCAAGGGTACCATAATTTGGATTCATTAATTCCTCCAAAAATGTATTAGTTTCCCCTATGTCAGACTAATATATAAATATTAGGCTCTTAGTTGGTATTTGTGTTTTGGACTAGTGTCTGCCCTTTTTCCATTAAACAAGTGTTTTGATTTGGTGTGACAAAATTGTGGATTTATATCTTGGGTTGAAATCTTTTTAGAGAAATGCTAGCATACTCTCTCGACACTATTTAACACTCTACGATTCATTGAAATTTATTAAAAATCATCAAATGAATTTTACTTTTCATTTAATGATTCTCTCTGTTGGTTTAGAAGTAAAATTTACTGAAATTGATGATCTCTAATAAATTTCAGTCGATCACAAAAATAATATAAAAAAGAGAATACCTGAGAAAAAGTGAGCATTTCTCATCATTTTATCTAAAACTAGACCTAAAGTAGATATTAAGTTTGAGTGTGAGGAACTAATATCCTGTTCTCCTTTTTTTCTCCCTATTTATTAAAAATAACATCAGTAAAAATAACTAACAGGTAAGAAAGAAAGTGTTATTTTTTAATCACGTCACTTTTTTATTGGAACGACAGAAAAATGAGACATGATTTTGATCCCAGTTGTTGTTAGTCTTTCCAAATTTGTATTAACGTCTTTTCACTTCTACCTCCTCCAATGTGTTATTTTCCCTTTTAATGTTAAAAACTATCATTCAAAAAGTAGGAGAGGATTAGATATATGCATACTTAAACCAAAGTGTATATATAATCATGACCTTGTACATTTCTCTAGTGAACTAAAGGGGAGAAGAACTAACCTACAATGGAATTGTTGGTCAATCCTGCATAAACAAGCAGATCACATTAGCAATCAGCAATCGATGTCAGAGCACAAGAAATAACATCTACAAAGACCTTGTCAACTGTCCTGTTTTTCCATTGCATGGCCACAGATTGTGTTTTAATAAAGTTCAATAATTCATCACACTCTTTGATTGGCCAATCTATTAATCAAACTACTAGGCCTTACAAATAATGTTTATCGGAATATACAGTAAATAACCCATCTACCAGACTCGGAATGCATCTAAATGATGAAGGAACCAACACTTGCATAACAATTTGATCACAAGGTGTTTTAATTTTCACATTGTAAAGGTAACCAAAAAAGAAAAAAAGAATCTTCTTAGATGAAATTTACAATCATAACAACACATGGTTAAATGTATGTTCGGTTTTTCTTTGATATTAATGTTAAATTGAAGAGTGCTAGCTACATACTTATTATTATGTTAAAATTTATGAGCAACTAAAAAATCATAAGTGAGACTTACAAAATTTTGTGATGTTCAATAAATTTTAATCAATAAACAAAAGTGTTTAAAAGAGTATCTCGCAAATTTCTTTTTTTTTTTCCATTCACATTGATGGTCTCTAACGGGTAACCAAATACATCCTATGTTTTCTAAAAACACAACATGGCCAACAGTTGTTGGAGGAAATTTTGTGTATATATGATTCTGAATCAGACATCATCACTTTTAATTCTCTATATGTCAATTCTTAAACACAAACTGATTAAAAAGAAGGTAATTTAATGGTAAAAAAGTGGATTAAAAAAAGATAGATACCTTCGGGGAGAGTAAGAAGGGGTTGAAGAGAGCAATCACAGTGACAAGGAGGACAATGATAAGAGGTGGCATTGAGGGTCTCATTGAGATGCCAATACAAGGGTCGTCCTGCAATGTAAGCGACAAGAAAGACTCCCACAATCCATATGAACAATTTGAACACCTTTTGCTGCCTCCTATTCATTGTTTTCTGGATGTGGAACAGGATCTTGCCCTGAGAATAACAATAATTAATTAATTGGTTAAGGTTTTGCTTCAAGATTCGCTTATCTGTCTCACTCTAGCCTAGGGGAAGAAAACTGCACCCTCATGTTTGTTAATTTACGTGTGTTTCTCTTACGTCCCATATTATACTTCTATATATACCCTCTCTCCTTATTTTCGGTCATTTTATTGTTAATTAATCAATGACAAAACAAGTGATGCATAGTCTCAAATCATCATTAAGTTTATTGAATTTTACAATAATTATTTTAAAAGCTATAATAATACTAATTTCTTATTTATTGATACCATGAAGATTGAAGAGCGTGTAAGCTCATCGCAGTTATGTTTCATAGCAAGCTTTATATATACGATTAACTCTTTTGCAGTTTAATTTGAACGTGATATTTGAAACTACATATATCTCGAAAATATATTTTTAAAATTAAAGTAGATGGCAAAAGTTCGTCTAGTTTTGTTGTAAAAAAACATTTTCCAACTTATTTGACACAATCATACACTTTATTAATCTTGTTTCATTTTTTGTTTTGATAATTAAAATAATATGGGTAGAAGAGGTGAACTATTTGGAGATTTTGAATAAAATAATTTTTTTTTCATGTACTACCTGAAAAATGCAATGCATAACCAGATTTTATAACAAAGTCATTCAATTAAAGGGTGGTTATTTCATTTATAATTACACAAAAAAATTATTACTTTCATATTAAATACAATTTATAAGGTCGCTTTCGCTATTTTTATTTTTTATTAAACAATATATTTTAAATAAAAGTTATTATAGTTATGTATTTAAAAAAAGTTGAATGAACCAGTTTCAATACTTTTTTTCGAAAGTTAAAAACATTATAAAAACAATATCAATATAATAATATTATCTAATGATTTATTGAAAAGAAGAATTTGTAAAGAATTAATCCATACTAAAGTCAACCTTGACACAACAATAAGGTTATTGGTTTGGGATTAACAATAAGGTTATTGGTTTAGGTTTTGGAGACTAGAGGTTCAATAACATCCATTACAAAAAAAAGGCTTATTTCTCACGGACTATTTTCGAAGGCAAGGTATTATGTCGGTAACTCGAAATAAAGGTAATTGTAATTTGTTTTTTACTATATTAATTAATTAATTTTTACAAAACCTAAAGCTCACTCGTCACTCGTCACTCCTCACTCACCTCACTCACTCGACACCGCGGGGCACACAGCCTGCCGTCCTCAAGGTTGCCGCTGGCTTCCACGACCTCATTTGTGCCTTTTCCACACACAAAACTCCACCAAATTCATCCGTCGGCATTAACATTAACTCTACTTTTAACTCAAGTTAATTGGGGTCAGTGGTAGATGAACCCAATGATAAATAAGAAATAAGACAAAGAAGAGAAAGGGAGATGGAAAGAAAAAGGGAAAATAGGACAAAAAAAAAGAAAAAAAAAGTTAAAATAAAATAATGGTGAAAGGAGAAGAAAAGAAATGCAGAGGAAAAAAACTAAAAAAAAAAGAACGAATGAAATATAGACATACTAATGGTTGCATATATTTATCCTCGCCTATTTCAACCCCTACTCCATATTAAAAATGTCGCTAAAACCACCTTGCATGCTTGTATGAATGTATTTCTTTATGTCAAAGTCATATGCCCAATGTATATAAGACTTGAACAAAATCTGATGCCATGTCAAGCAAAAAAAAGCAAAAGAAAATAAAGTGATGGGTCAAAATCTCTGGTGGAAATCCAAAACCATTGCGACAACTCAGGACACTTCATGAGGGCCAGGCAGGCTTGGAATCACTCCTATTCAACATTTTAGCATATTTTATTGTGATATGATGTGATTGCTTTCAAGGTTAATGTCCACTTCCTCCATTTTGATCATTTCCTTTCTAAAAAATTTTAGTGTACAAACTATTTCTTGAAATTGGGGGTGTGAGTTGTGATCTGTGAAAAATGTAGTGATGGTCCCATGTACGTCAATAAAGCTCAAGCCAGGAATTTTTTTCAAGCCAAGAGATCTCATATGGGTCCATGCCTCACCCACTTCTTCCCACTTGTTTATTGAAGCATAGCAATGTGCTAATTGTACAAAATTTCCAGCATCCATAGGCCTCAGCATAAGGATATCTTTGGCAATTGTATCACCAAGTTCATTATTACCATTTGCTCGACAAGCATCAAGGATTATGCCTAAAATATCAAGTACAAGATCTGAGAACTTTTTCTTGTACAAGTTATATGCCTCCTCCACCCTCCCAGCACGACTGAGGAGATCCACTACACAAGCATGGTGTTCAAGATTTGGTGCAATCCCAAAATCTTTGGTCATTGATTCGTATATGTTCAAGCCCTGCTCTACAAGTCCATTATGACTACAAGTAGATAGAAATGAGAGGAAAATCACATGGTTCGGTTTCATCCCACTTTGCAGGAACTTTGAATAAAACCTCAATGCAGTCTCCCCTTTGCCATGATAACCATATCCCGCAATTATGGCACTCCATGAGACCAAATCATGACTTGGCATCTGGTTGAAACAGCTTTGGGCAATATCCAAATCACCACATTTGCAGTACATGTCTACCAAAGAAGTGTCAACAAGATGCAAGGCCTAAGGCCATTTCTTATTACAAAGTTGTGGATCCATTTTCCTAAGTGTAGTTGTCCAGTAGATGCGCACCCTTGGAGCAGAGAGCCAATGGTTATTGAATCAGGTGTCTGATGATCAGACCTCATTTCATTAAAAAGGAATAAGGCCTTACAAACATAACCATTTTGAGCATATCCATTAATCATAGCATTCCACGAAACCAAATCCCTTTTGTTCATCTTATCAAATGCAATGGAACTGTGATCCAAGTGACCAAACTTTGCATACATGGTAACAAGAGAGTTCTGAGTAGCAATACCCATAGATAATTCATGCCTAAACATATAACCATGAACCAAAGTCCCCAAATTAAAAGACCCAAGTTGTGCACAAGCTGTGATCACACTGGCCATAGTAGCAGTAGATGACTTCACCCCAAATTTTAACATCTGACGGACAACAGCTAGTGCTTTGTCTACAGAACCATTCTGCACAAGCCCTGAGATCATTGTTGTCCACAAAACCACATCCTTGTCTAAACTCCTTTCAAACATTCTAAATGCAATGTCAATGATCCCACCTTTTAAGTACATCACAATCAATGATGTTTCAACATGTGCATCCAAGTCAAAACATGTTCTTAAAATCTGCCCATGCAAGCACCTTCCCAATTTCAACTTACCCCTTGATGCAGCCACAGACAAGACAAACCCAAAAGTCTGTGGGTCAGGCTCAAAACCTTGTATCCTCATTGTCTTGAGAAGCAACAAAACTTCACATATATCCCCAATTTGGGCATAGGTCGAAACAGAGGCGGACTTACGTTCAAGGTTGGGGGGGCCATTGCCCCTCCTTAAATTTTCAAGATAAATTACCCTTTTACCCTTATGGCCTTATTTGCTCTACTCTGGAGTACAGAACGCGTCCTTCACTCCTTCTGTCCTTCCTCATCTTATTTGCTCGAGAAGAATGCAACCACCGTCACCGATCCACGCGTGGACCACGCCCTAGACCACCACCGGCACCTCGACACCACTGTCCTTCCTCAACTTCTGCTCCTCCTCCGTGGCACCACGGCACCACCGTCGGCCACTCGTCCGTTGTTGACTGTTCCCTTCTCTTCACGCCAGTCGCCGACCGTCGCGCCACCGCCCACAGCACCGGAAGGTTTGCGCCACTGTTCCCTTCTCTTCACACTCGTTTACCTAAGTTGTGGACTTGTGGTTCGGCTTAATCGTTCTGCTCTTTGCAAACGAATTTAGGAGTTAGGTTTGTTACCAAATATTGTTAAAATTATAATTAATGTTAAATAATTCAGAGCAATTTTCCATGGCTTTCTCAGGTGCCTTTTTGTAGCTTTTGATCCATTGGAGGATCATCTATTGTTTCTACTATTTTGGGTGGTTTCTGGATTTTGTGTGGTGTTATACATTTTAGAAATTTCATAACAATTGGGTACCCTTTGCTATGTTTATGTTGTTGAGGCTCTATGTAGAGTTGTTTTTTAGATTGGTCATAGAAAGATGTGTTATTTCTATCTCTGTTTAGTGGAAAAACTAGGGAGAAGTTGTCAAAGAGAGAGTAAATTGAAGTACTTAACCAATATTTGGTTCTAGCAGATGAATAACTCTGTCTGAAAGTTGAATTAGTATCATTTGAGTTAACGAGTGAGGTTACTAAAACCTCTGAAAATCAAATTTTCTTTTTCCTTCCATGGACTTTAACGGTTTGTCTTGCATGCATCATTTTCATTCAGCAATTGCATTTGGTCTCTTTTAGTGAATCATTGAGTTCCTCTTTGTAATTTTGTATATTAGACATGTTTTACTTGTATATAAAAGAATTAGTGTTAGGCTTTATTATGTGATATAAAAGAATTGTGTTATCGATCAGGATAAAATTTGAGAAATTGATGTTTTCATTGTTTTATTCAATCCAGAATAGTAATTTAGTTTGACTATTTGTTTGTTCCTTTAGATTATGATTTATAATTATTTGTTTCTTTAAACTTTCTTTACAAAAAAAAATTTTGGGGGCGTTACCCCGGTCTCCCGTCACTAAGTGTGCAAACACCATTGGTGTTCCCCTTTGATTATTTTTCTAGATCCGCCACTGGGCCGAAACCAATGAATTCCATGAACCCAAATCCCTTTGATCCATGTAATCAAACAATTTCCTAGAATACTCAATGTTCCGACACTTCCCATACACATTCAGCATGGAATTTGACAAGTTTATGTCAGACATAAAACCATACAAAATTGCGCAACCATGCAAACACTGCACGTGAGCAAGCTCAGAAACTCCAAACAGCAAGCTCAACATGGTAACGCTACTGGGTTGAATTCCCTGGTGACGCATTTCATCAAACAAAGAAAAGGCTTCGGGAACACGACCGGTGCGCGAGTAGCACCCAATAATGGTAGTCCAAGGTACAACATTCCTATCAGGCACAAAGTCAAACACTTTGCGAGCAACATCGGAGAACCCAAATTTGGCTTAGAAATTGATCAAAGAAGAGGCAATGTAGGCATCAAGGGACAACCCACTAACGAGGATGCGTTGATGGAGGGAAAGACCGAGGGAAAATAGGTTGAGAGAAGAGCATGCTTTGAGAAGACTGGGGAAAGTGTAGGCGTTAGAAGGGACATGGGTTTTAAGCATAGAGGCATAGGTGGCAAGAACTTGACGGTGGGCACCTTGTGATGAAAGGTGGTTGATAATGGCATTGAATGAATTGGTGGTGGCCGAAGCTGAAGACGAGTGTGGTAGTGAGACCACACAACGTTTTAGGCCACTTCGACTCAGCAGCAAATTCGGCTTTGGTTTGTATGAAAACATGATCCATTCCCTGACTACTTACAAAAGTATTTACATATTATTTAACAATAAATTTTTTACATCAACACAGAAAATTAAACATGATTTTGTGAAATATGAATTTATTTCTTACCAATTAGACTCACGCCGGTGTTAAAAACCTATTGTGCGGATAACCAAAAGGGTTTATACTTTACACACTCTGCTCATGCCCATTGCTCTAACCCCTAATAGTGATGCTGCTTTGGAAAGTTATTATTTCAAAATTAAATCAATTCTGATCTTATAACTCTTGTAAAATGAAACTTCATTTATATTAAAATTTGTGATTTCTGTACCCCCAAAAAATTGTGAATCCAAGCCTAAAGGACTCTAATGCTTTTCTTTACAAGTGCAACGTTGTTCGTTTAAGAGTTGATTGGTATAAAAGTAAGAATTAGATTGGAAAAAAAAACTTATTGCCCTGAGACAACGGACATACGACATCGTGCGTGCAACATAAAATGACAACAACGATTATTGTTTTAGAACCAAAGTGATAAATAAGCACATCCTATGTGATATATAAAATGATAATAAGAGTGTTAAGAATATACTTTCTAAAGCATTATTTCCTAACTACAAAATCAAGAAAAAAGTTTATTAAGACGTGTGATCAACCAAATTTGGTAAATTTTAATAAATTTCAACCTAAAGTATATTAAAAAAAGAGTGCCTTAGAAAACATTTCTTAACATTTCTCAAGTCCTACGAAAATACCCACCGGATATTAGTACAAACGTGATGAGCACGAACTCAAATTCAACAATAGAAAACATGTAATTCAGATTCATTATCTTTCATAGAACTTTCTGTTTTTTGTGCTGTATATTACTCTTTCAAAATATCTTGGTTCAGCTTCAGTAAAATAGGTTGGTTTTTATGTGTGATAGAAAATGTCTACAGCACTCAGTCTCAGATTATTCCAAAATACACAGCTTTCCCAGAGCTTATTGACTACTGCCATCATTCATGCTCATGAATATACTTATTTCCAGCTTAAATAATTTGCTCATGCTGCTCTATCTTTGATATGTGAATCCAAGCACCAATATACCAACGCAAACAAGACTGCAAAATGAGGATAGCTACTCTTCTTTCGGTGGATATTCTCTGGCTCCAAATATGGCAGTTCCAATCCTAACATTTGTACTTCCCATCTCAATCTGCAAAATAAGTATTAGCTGGTTAAAAAATATTATGACAAATCACAATACTTATCCCTTCATTGTAAGCCATGTATTTCCAAGGGGAAAAAAATGATTCTTTACAGCTTGTTCAAAGTCTCCGGTCATGCCCATGGACAGCTCACACTGCGTTTCTGATATTCCAAGAGCTTTACAAATTTCACTTCTGCAATTGGATAGTGTCTGGAGAGTACAAAAGAATGTTTAGTTTGGAGAATTATCTAGAAGACTAAATGGTAAGTCCCAAAAAGATCAATAAATCATGTCTAAAATGTTTAGTCCATATATACCTTAAAATTTTCTGGGGTGGATGAATAATCAAGCATGCCAATTGTCATTAGGCCAGAGAACTCAAGGTTTGGGCAGTTTGTAATATGTTTTACAAGATCCACACACAGAGCTGGTTCCACACCAAATTTGGCTGCAAGAAAATAGCAGTCAAATCTCACTCTTAGATAGATAATAAACATTGACAACAACTGTGTCTTATAATGAGACAGAAACAAAAGGCAATGATCTAAGGATCAGATTGTAAACCAGAAGTCAAGCAATCATTCTAATATATATAGGTTAAATATTTAGGTATAAAATCTAAGATGTTAAAACTTGTAATCAATGATTTTCTGAATTGGGAACTATATTTTCTTGTGATTTTGAAGCTATTTTCACATTAATCTATAATATAGAACCCTAGTTAAAAAAAATGGGTTAATAATCTAACACAACCAAGTCAACTTTATAAAAAGATACTGCAGATAGTGATTAGTGCTTGGTTGGCAAATCAGTCAAGTGCAACTTACATGTTTCTCCGCTTGTATTCACTTGAACAAAAACCTTTAACGGTTTCCTGCCAACATTTGCTACAGCACGATCAAGAAGATTTGCTATCTGCCAGCCGAAAACAGAAAAAAAAGTAAAAAAAAAACATCAAATTTTACTTCATAGAACAGAATTCTACAGAAATTGATATCAAACATGAAATGCTGATGTGACAAAAATTGAACTTAAGGGTTAAGAATACATGTAATATAACTTTTACTTGCACAAACCCAAAAAACTCATTGACCAAATGGCAGCGCCTGAAATTACTTCTAGAATATAAGGCTCATTTGCAAAGTTACCATTTAGAGCATCCTCTAAAGACTGCTTTCAACATCACACACGTTAAACAATTTACCTTGCAAGTGAAATCCGAAAATCTTGTCTGAACTGAAACTCATCATCATATTACAACTATGTCGAAGTTCTATGATTTTCCATTCCCTCTCCCCTCTTAAAAGATTTAAAAAATTTACGTGTAGTTTACATCCTTATATGTACTAATACACATGAAAAATATATATACCTTCTCAATCAAAACAGATTACGAAGAAACAAAAAAAATAAAATTACCTTCTTATCATCCACAGTTTCCACACAAGCAAGGTTGGGAACAGCAGCTGTGAAACGTCAAACAAAACGTATAAGAACCCTCACCTCGCCTGAACAGTGAACCCAAATTAATAATGTTGTAAATATGAACACATTTTCAGAAAACAAAATTCTCAAAAATCACCAATTAGAAAAAGTGTGCTCGTGTTTCTAAATGAAAAAAGTATTTTTAAACTCTTCAATTGAACGAAATTGAGAGAATAAGTAAACAATAGATACCGATAAGAGGCTTGACTTTGTTGCTCTGCAAATTGCCGATGAGATGCCACTGGATATCGTCAGGAAGCTGCAATTGGGAAAGGAAATGGAAGCATTGATGAGTGAATCCAAAAAGAAAGAGATGAATAACAAGTTTGAAGTTTGAACTAACTAACCTGTCGTGCTTTTTGAAGGATTTCTTGAACGTAGTTCTCGCCGAAGCATCTAAGGCCGGCGTCGTATACCTCACGGAGAGCAGAAACTGGCTTCGTCTTGCTCGCAGCCACTACACGAATTTCTTGCACATTCCGGCCAGAGCATTCGGCGGCTGCTTGGACGCGGTCCAGCACCGCCTTCAGCGGCGGCGATGGTGACGATGCTGCCATTTGCCTCACTCACCACCGATCTACCGCGTATATAAACCATATTGGGAATCGTTGCCGTGGGCCCCACTACTCGCTTCTGACTCAGAAGCAGGGACGATTAGAGAGTAGAGACTATGGGCCAATTGTCCCACCATTTTTTTTCCCGTAAAAAAAATTAATGATATATAATTTTTTTTATTTTAAATATCTTATTAATATATTTTTTTTCCTGTTACATTATAAATTCTATCGAAATTATACTGTTCTCTCTTTTTCTTTCTTCTGCCTAGGTGTATCATACCACAATGCCTGCCTGTTTACTAAACATTTTCCTAAAAAAAATAGATGTTATCCTTGTTCCTATAGAAAAAAATTAAATGAATGTAGAAAGTTATTACTAAAAGAAATATTAAATTGGTACTAATTTTATCGTTGTATCTTTTTAATTTTTAGTGTTTTAATCTTATAATATTAAACGCGTACATAAAGTAGGGGAGAAATACATACTTTAACTCGATTATAATTTGTAAAAACTTATATAAGTAATTTGAATTTTTACTATAAAATTATATATTTCCTAAAAATATATAATATTTTTCTTGATATAATATATTATTTTCTTGCCTCAACTAAACAAACTTTTCTGGATAGGTCCATGTTCAAAAGAGAGATAATTTGAAAAGAAAGAAATAGGGTATAATTAAGATATTATGTTATATTGTTTGATTTAACAAAAATAGGTAACAAACTATATTTTTTGTGTCAAAGAAAATTATTTTTTTTTGTCAAAAAATTGATTTTTTTTCCCAAAGAAAATCGATTTTGTTGGTCTGAAAAATCGATTTTACTGTAAGGGGAAAGATTAAAATTTTAAACTATGGATCCACAACCTATAACTTTATTCACCTCAATATCACAGTAATCAGATCACCTATTATGTTTTTGTTTGTTGTACCTTATTTCAATAGGTAGATTCAAACAGAGCCTAATACACTATTGTTAAACTTAGGCTAACACGAAAAACACAAGGTTGATTATTTGGTTAAGAGTAAAAAGAAAGATCACGAATTTAATTTATCTTATTAACAAAAAGTAATAATTAATATTTACTGATAAAAAAATTAGATTAACACCAACAGTTCAAAAATAAAAGTATTACTAATAGACTAAAAAAACAAAATTTATTTTTGTTACGACTTTTAAAAAGTTAATTATTATTAAATTTACTATAGCATTTATGATTAAATAATAGTTTAGAAAATTTAATCAATTAATATATAGTATTTATTTGTAATTAAAATATACTTATAATAAATTAAATCAATCTAGTCTAATTATATAATAAATTAGACTCTAACTTAAAATCACCTACGAAATTCAAAATATCTTATATTGATTATCAACACAAATATTCTTTAATATATTGTATACATAATGGGATATAATACATGCATGATCACTCACATTGGGATATTAATGCATGATACCTGGTATAATACGTTAATAGGGAAGTATATTGTAATCCTTGGGTGATATCTATGATATATGATATATGAATGATCCCTCACATTGACATTTATTATTCAATGTAGATGATAAATTGCATCAGAGATGGGATTTGTAGCCTAATGCATGTGATTAGTAGCTGTCAGACATGTGATCATGTTTAAGCTGAGTTAGACAAAACAAACCTCTGCTTTCCCCTGTTTCTGTTATTTTAAACCAAGAGGTGCATCTCAACATTGTTGGATAGTGGTCATCACATCATCCAAGTTATGTCACAACAACTTTACCATTTTGGATTTGGGATGGGATTGGAGTTTTCACACTTTCTAAATAGCATCTTGTCACAGTTGTGTTATGGTGTTTCAGCTTTCGCGACAATTTTATATTGTTAGCCTGTTAGGCAACTTGGGTTATGGGATTGGCTTTTTGTACTTTTGTGATCATAAGAACCTTGTTCTCTGAAGTGGGTTGGGATTCGGTCTCTATCTCTTAGCATTGGTTAAATTCACATTGTATTTGATTTATGTCAGCATTTCTTGTGCTATTACTTAGTTTTACAATAAAAATTTTGGCTTATTTAAAATAAAAATCTCGAACTTTTATATATAGGAGCTACGAGGTGTCAGAATGAGAAACTTCTAATCTTAGAAAACTTCAGAGAAACATAAGTTTTGAAATATAGGCAATAGAGAAATGTTTTAAGGTAATGTATTTTACCATAGCCATATTCTACACATGTCCGAGTAAAAGCCTAAATTTTGATCACAGTATCAGACATTATTCTTTAATTGCATCAGAGCCTCATGTAAAGAAAAAAGTGTATCAGAGCCATACTCAACACGTGTGAGATACATGTAACATACGTTACCTTAAAACATTTTTAAGAGTATACGTAGACACACATAAATATGATTACAAGTGGTAATAATCTAAAGAATATCCTTTAAGAATTCTATAATTACTATGAGAACTTTTTATCTTTCAGACCCTACATAGCAACAAAAATTAAAAGAAACATTATCGATTTTCACAGTGACTTCCAATTTGCAACATTTATCTTGGGAAGTATGACAATATGGAAAAGTAAACAACGATAGCAAACTTGGTTTTCCTCAGGAACAAGAAGAAGAAATTAACTGATAAACAACACATGTTACGTGGAATCATTAAATATTAGTTGCACGTGACGTGCTATATCCTTTCTGAACAAGTGAACGTTATATTATACAAACGCTACCAGCCTCCCATGAAAATAACGTGAGGAATGCAATATAACAAAAAGTTCAATTGTAGTATGTAAACTAATTAACTTGTTAAATTTGTATAAATAAGAATACTATGTTATCCAAATTAATTTGTTACTTACGTTGGCTTGGATAAATATGAAGTCAAATCCTATCCATGGACTTCTACATATACAAAAAAATAAAGGTCAAACTAGGCGATTGAAATGTCTGCACAGCTATAGTGGTTCTGTAACGGTTTTCTGGTTTCCATAGACTGCATTTTCTTAAGACTTTACATACGACCTGGCTTCAATAGATCATCAACTTAATACAACTAAACTAGTTTTAGCTATCGTTTAATTAGCACAGTTGTTCTTTGACACTTCCTCCATTTTCAACTGAAGAAATTCTTGCCAAGTTTAATCCGGCCGTTGATTTAGACCACTCCACTAATTAAAACTAACAAAAAACACCTACGTTATTAGCTCATGCACGTAATCTATATCATGAACCTCCTCCTCTTCTATAAATACTTGGAGCATTCTTCTCAATCAAAACATCCACACCCCTTTAATTAATTACTTCGTTCAACTTCTTCTATCTCCTGCAATAACAGAGAGTGAAAAACACAAAATTAAAATATAATGAAGTCCTTGAAGACCCTCTTCCTTGTGGCCTTGTTAATTATGGCTTTGGCCATTACTCTGTCAGCAACATCTTCCGAAACTGAAGAACCAAAGTCTGTAAGAGGAACAAGCCGGTTCCTTTCCCAGAAAAGGGTGGCGTTGACATGTGACAAAAACCCAAAAATTTGCCTTGTTAAAGGCAGCGCAGGCCCTAATTGCTGCAGCAACACATGCGTAAACTTTTCCACAGACAGACTTAACTGTGGGAGGTGTGGAAAGAAATGCAGCTTCGGAAAGATATGCTGCGAAGGCAAGTGCGTGAACCCTAAGACTAACGAGAAGCATTGCGGCAAATGTGGCAACAAGTGCAACGCCAAAGGTTCTTGTGTTTTTGGGATGTGCAGCTATGCATAGAATTTGCAAACGGTCGAGCATTATTCTATGGATCAATTGATTCAGGGCTGGAGTAGCAGCCATTGACACTTGATGAGTTCCGCTAGCTATATTAAAATTTATTCTTTGCATTGATTGATGACTTGGTTTGTAGTTCTGTACTATATTTCCTTTGTTACCGGATTGTTATTTGAGAACAGCTTGTAATTGGTTGTTTATATTGAATAAATAATAATGTTTCCTTTATATATAGACAAGTTTCTTCTTAGCATCAAAGAGGAATCTTGATTAATATATTGAGTGTTTGATGGAGTGGAATGAAATGAAAGTTAATTTAGATAAAAGTTTTGAATCAAAGTAAAGTGTAAAATATGACTTTTATCTTCTTTTAAGGTTCATTTAACTCATTTTCATTACAAACAAGGGCTAAAGGTACACCAAAGGATAAAAATATGATCAAATATTCAAACAAAAAAACTTAGTTACATATATATTTAAGAGTTTCATGAATATCAAACTATTCAAAATACAAAGCATTTTTATATTGTTAAATATATCAACTAATAAAATATCATGTTTCATATGAGTTTTAGATAATTATTATGAAAATCAATAAATTTATCATACATAATGTTTTATCTGAAGTTATATATCAGCAAAATAATTATTTTCACACTAATTAACAAAGTTAGTTAAAATTATTTAATTTTAATAGTTTCAAGTAAAAAAATAAAGTTATTTCTAAAATATCTTTTGTTGGAACTTGATATAATGTATAAAATAAAATTCTTGAAAATAGAATTATAATAAAATGAAAAATGTTTTAGGAATGGTATCATTAAATAAGGATGAAATTAGTTGGACTTATTTATATTTAAATTTAAAGTAAAAATAACTTTTTTACTTTATATGGGTACGGAAGAAATAGTTTGTAATTGAATGACAAGGAAGAGCTATGGTGGTAGCACGGGGCATCGGCTCCCTAACTTTTTTCAATTGATTTTTTTATATATTAGTTAATGTTAAAAAAATATTCAATAACTATTTTACTTTTGGGAATTTAAGTATGTAAATAATATTATTTAAGTATTATCTATCATTTTTATTTCAATCAAATATTCTATTTTTTGTGTAATATTTATTATAGAGATAATTGTATTTTTTCTAAATAAAATATTTGAGTATCATTTATTTTTCTTTTATAATATGTTATTATTACTATTATTTTTAAATTTATAGATAATTGTAGTTTGTAATCAAAATTATTTTATTAACCTATGCCAATGAGTCAAACTTTACAAACACCATATATAAGATTGACGGCTTAAATTTTGAAACACATCCATAAACATTCTATCTTTTTATCATTACTTTCCTATCATTTTTATTTTATTTTTCTTGTCTCATTATTGTTCTTAATTCTTATTATTGTGAAGTTCCACTATATTTTCAATCTTAGTGCACAGATACAGAGTCATGTGTTGTGTAAATCTTAAGAAAATAAAT
>CM023955.1:9723801-9805893 GCA_013407115.1 Glycine latifolia | reverse complement strand
ATATATATATATATATATATATATATATATATATATATATATATATATAACATACTTAATTCACGGAAAAAACAATTTACTTAAAGTCACGTTAGTATGTTGAATTTATATATTTTTATTATAATAATTTTAATTTAAAAGTATTTCTATTGCTTTTTATTTCTTAACTCAAATACTCTATTGAATATTTTGTTTTACGAACATAGAAAATATTAAAAAACATAACAAATAATGATATATTTCATGAACTATGTGTTAGTGGACCTCCTCAAGTATTGGGCCAACCACTTTAATAAAAAAAAATGTTATATCTATGACCTAATAAAAGACAGAAAGCGCTTCACTCTTTTCTCAATTTTCTTTTCTTCAGCCGTCGTCAACGAGAGAAAGAATAAGGAGGTATTTTGCTTACTTTGCGGTATTGGTTGGATACTCATTCGTGCTCTGTTTTGGATGAAATTTCAGCCACTTGTTCCAAAAATTGTGGGCTTTCATATGGTATACTCAGAACTTTATTTCTCTCATATTTTGGCAGAAGATATTTTTACCCTATTGTGGGTCTTTATTTGAATATTGGTGCATTGTTGATTTCCACTATTTTAAGAGTGAGTAGGCTTTTATTTGTGAGGTTCTTTTGAGAAACTATTTGCTGTACTCTTTGATATTTTACGTAGTGGATATTTTTTCTGGACTTGGTCCCGTGGTTTTTGTTCCTCACACTGAGGGTTTTCCACGTTAAAATTGCTGGTGTTCTTCTTGCTGTTATCTCTTTATTTTTCTGCACCCTTGGATTTTTGGATTGCCGTATATTACGCTTCTCACAGGTTCACTCAAGCGGGAAAGATTTTATTTACCACTACTTATTTGTGTAATTTTTCCGCTGTGCATACGTGTCTTTCCCAACACTATGAAGATAAATTTGCACTTAACTTATTTTATAAAATATATAAAATATGACACTAAATTCAAAGGGATAAATTTTTTTACTAAAATTTTTGGTCCTATCAAAGTTAAAATTTCTCTAACAAAGTTAAAATTTCTTTTACATAATTAATATATATTTAATCACATAAAAATCAAATTAAATCAATATAATCACTATTCTTTTCTTCACACAAAATTAGTGTCTAAATTAATTTTTAAATAAATAAATTATTCATGATTTTACTATACCTGGAAAAAAATTAATTTTCTATTTTTCTTATAGACATTGATATGCATATATCAATATATTAAAATAAAAATTACATATAAAATATACCACATGGTCATGATTTTTTTATATATAAAACCAAGTAAAAAATTTCACTTAATTCGCAAGTTGAACAATTTGTCAGTAATCACATTAATATCAAAATTATTATAGTGAATTAATATTTTTTTTATTATAATAATTTTAATTTGAATGTAACTTTTATGATTTTTTCTTTCTTCATTTAAATAATTTATTGAATACTTTATTTTACAAACATAGAAAGTATGAAAAAGGGATAATAATGGGATGAATATTTTTTATAAAAGTATAAAGAGAAAAATTCAACAAATTATATATTATACAAAATTCAAATAAAAATTCTTAAATATTTTGCTTATCGTGCAGCTCATAGGTCAAAATCTAGTTATATATAGAGTTAATAATAAAAAGTTGTATCAACAATTATTGATATAATTGATAATAATGTGTATCTCTTAACCAAATGATCTATTGATAACAATTTGTATCTTTTAACCAAAATGATCTAGAAATCAATTCTCATCTTAAGTGCGTTCACTACCTCCAACAAAAATTAATCACAACTTCCTACAAATGATTACTTTAATTTATTTTAAAATATCTTTAAGAAATAATGACATGTTGTATCAATTTTAACTTATTATTTTTCGATTACAGATTATAACTTCATTGTCATTTGTATCAATGCTCTGAAAATCGAAACGAACTGACCAATTGGACCAAAAATTAATTAGTCATATGGTTAAGTGTCCGGTTCAAATGAATTACAGGACTAGTTTGGAGGATAACCGGGCAAAGAATCGGAAAATTGGTCAAGAATTAATAGAAAAATTTGTTTCATAGCGAGTCAATGAAAAAATGCTTAATGCAATGTTATTTTAATTTTCAAAAGAAAAAATTGTCTTGATCAATTTATTTTAAAGTATTTCTTATTCTTAACAGATATTATTATATATTGTTGAAACTTAGACCTAAATATTATCATATACTATACTGTATTTGATTTGAACTTTTGAGTGTATTATGAATGGTAAAAACCTATAAAATTGAGTTATATTTTTTTATTGTTATAATTTTTTATATTATATTCTTTATCATTATTATTATTATTATTATTATTAATTTGAACACGATTTTTTGCTATTGATCCTTGTGGTCCTAAATCCTAATTTAGTTTCTAACTTTGATAATTATCTCAAAGATTATGCGATCTGATCCCTATCATACAAAATTAGAATTAGAGAATCAAATCAAGGCAGAAATATCACATCCTCTGTTGTTACTAGCAAAATCTTCTCCTTTTTTCCTTATTTTCTTTGATTTGTTCCTAAAAAAATTAAAGATTATTAGCTTTTGTAATTTAGGAATGTTTATATGTTTATGTTATTATCAATTTTGTTTCTGCAGTATTTCCATATTTCTGTTATTAGCAAATTAAGAAGTGGCATGTCTCAATATAGAATTGTTTCAGAAAATATTATATCGAGGCTGAAGTGCTTTTACACACTATCAGTCCTTTTGGTACTTCCCTTTGGTGCATATCACTGAATTTAGTCCCTTATTTTGTTGTGCTGGGGCATCACTCAGTTTGGTCCCTAATTGAATTATTTTTGTCAAATTCAAAAGCCAAATTTTTTATCAATTAGTTTTACAATTTTTCTTATAAAAAATAGATTTATGATGTTAGTGATCATCGAATTAAACTACCAATCTCATTAAAATACTAAATTGAATAATATTTGTGAAAGTGACTAAATAATTTGGTACTATAGAGATAAAAAAAATGGTACTATAATATATAAATTAATTTAGTATACTCAAATTTAAAAATATACGACATTGCCTATGTATATATTTTAGATGGTAATTAGCAAAGTCAAACTAGTAACGCTCGTGCATCCACGTTTTTGTTAGCTCATTTAACAAAACCAAAGAAATTAAAAGTCAAGCCCCTAAATCGTGTGCACAACCTCATCTATGTCTCACATCTACTATTAAATGAACTCACTCCATATGTAGCCTCAACCTCACAAGCATGGCCACCTCTCCCACACTACTCTTGCTTTCATGCTTCATACTACACCTTGCATATTCAACAGAAAGTGCAGTTCTAAACAAGATAGACTCTTGCTGGCGTGCCAAATCAAATTGGGCATCAAATCCCCAAGCCTTGGCTAATTGTGCAATTGGCTTTGGCAAAGATGCAATTGGTGGCAAGTATGGATCAATATATAGAGTCACAGATCCCTCTGATGACCCCATAAGCCCAAAACCAGGCACACTTCGTTATGGTGTGATCCAAACACAGCCCCTTTGGATCATTTTTGCCAAAGATATGGTTATTAGGCTCAAGAATGAGCTTATCATGAATAGCTACAAGACCATTGATGGAAGAGATGCTAAAGTGGAGATAGCAAATGGGCCTTGCATTACAATACAAGGTGTTAGCCATGTTATCATACATGGCATTAGCATTCATGATTGCAAACCAAGCAAGGCTGGCCTTGTAAGGAGTACCCCATCTCATCTTGGCCATCGTCAAGGCTCTGATGGGGATGGCATTAGCATATTTGCCTCCTCAAATATTTGGATTGATCATTGCTTTTTGGCTCGTTGTGCTGATGGCTTGATTGATGTTATTCATGCCTCAACTTCCATTACCATTTCTAACAATTACTTTACCCAGCATGACAAAGTAAGCAAAATAAGTTCTTAATTCCTCCTGACTACCTACCTTGCAATACCATCATCCCTTTCATTGATATTATATGGAGTAGTATTTTTCTTATTTATTATTGACTGAACAATCACTATGATCCTATGGCCTCATTTTTTTGTTAATGGTACTGTCCCTTGGCCGCAGGTTATGCTACTAGGACACAGCGACGAATACACAGCAGATAAAAAAATGAAAGTAACAATAGCCTTCAACCGATTTGCTAGTGGTCTGATTGAAAGGATGCCAAGGTGAGAGTGTATTTTATAGATTGCATTTTTATATAATACGTGAAAAAATGTATATATGTTAACTTGTTTGTAAGCATGCAGGGTAAGATTTGGTTATGCACATGTGGTGAACAACAAATATGATGGTTGGAAGATGTATGCCATAGGTGGCAGTTCTAACCCAACCATTTTAAGTGAAGGAAACTACTATGTCGCTCCGAATAACCCTGCCACAAAACAGGTAAGGAAATGAATATAATCAGAGTCACATGAAACACCCCACCCCCATGAATTAATACATATTAAGTTGGTTTCTTGGGTGACAGGTTACCAAGAGGGAAATGAAGGGAAAATTGAAAAATTGGAAATGGAGGTCTTCTAAGGATGCATTTTTAAATGGTGCTTATTTTGTTCCATCTGGGTATGGTAGTTGTGACCCAAATTATTCTCCTACTCAATATTTTACTGCTGTACCTGCTTCCTTGGTGCCCGCAATAACTCTTAATGCAGGTCCCTTGACTTGTGTTGTTGGTAAAGCATGTTAATGTTAGTTTTGTCTTGCGTTTGTATCTCTCTCCCTCTCTCTCTCTCTCTCATTTTTCTTGTTTTGGTTGATTCCCGAAGCCACCCTTTGGAGGCATGTATCAGAGTAGACCAATTAACTGCTTTGCAGAAATGTTACACTTGCCAGATTCGTTTCTTAAGGATTGTTATAAAGATAAAATAAAAAAGTGTAAAAGATATGATTCTCCAGCAGAGTCCTTTAATTCCTTTTAGTAAACTATAAACTATACATAAGATACAACCCGACATTAATAAAGAAGACCATATCAAACTCGGAAAAATTGGGACACAACTCTATGACTAGGTATAATTGTGGTATAAATAAATAAACTCAATAAAAAAAACGTAACAGAAGGAATATGTGTATGCATGGTTCACATCATTTGGTCGTCTTCAGAATAGCCTATTTTCGTTGCTTTGAACTCCACACGTGACTGGTGCTTTAGCTCTCACTTTCTTCAAGTACCAAACAGCAGCTCCAATTCCAAAAGCACCCGCAACCGAAACGCCCGTAACTGTCCCTGCAGCCGCATTTCCAACACGCACAACCACAAACATGAGCCTAATGATCCCCTTCAAAAACTTAATATCCATATAAAAGCTATTTTAATTCTCTCACCTGCGATTACATGGACCCTCCTATTGTGCCTTGCAATATCATAATCTGTAAAACAAACATTAGCCTCATTACATACCTACCAAATTGAAACTATTGGGGGCTAGGACCAGGCCATCGTTTTGATTAGTCATCTATGTAAGGTTAAACTAATTATTTGATACATACAAGTAACACTCATTTAGGAATTAGTTTCTGTACCAGAAAAACAAAACTTTAGTTCATATAAGAGCATGTAGGGATTAAAACCTAAATTTTTTAGACACTTAAAAAACATAATAACAATTTAACACCAAGAACCCGATGTATATTAATGAGAGTATATAAAGACTAAATATCTTTTCATAGAGAGAGTAGAGACTGATTCTTAAACAAGTTTCACTTGAAGGAGAAATTGTTATATACTTATATCTTTGACTACCATACTTCAGAACAATCTTTATGTGGCATGTGACCCAACAAAATTTAATGAATTTTTTCCTATAAAATGAAAAACTGACTACCTATTACGTATAAATTAGTTAGTATCAAGTGATAGTCCTGAACTATGTAATAATTTCTCTCCGACAAGAGACCAAATGATTAGTATATTGAATTTGAACGTACCTTTGCAATGAGTAGTGGAGTTTCCATCCTTACACAGACAAATGAAACTCTGATTCTCTGTGTCAAATCCACAAGTTCCACCTCCTTTCAATGGATCCTGACACTGAAGGCAGCGCGTGGTAACCGGGATATCAAAATCAACTCTGATCCCATATTCGGGAACTTGGTCATAAGGCATAGGAGCACCAACGTTCTTCCAATAAACGCTAGCATAACTAGCACAATACTTAAGCATCAACCTCAGAGACTCAGTGGCTTTGGGATAGTAAGAGCAACAAGTACTCCGCGGGAGTGCAAAGGAGCAACCCGGCAAGTGCCTACAGAGATAGCTAGCACTGTCACAAGAGGAATCACAGTGTTCGGGGAAATGCTCGCAGAACATAGGCTTTGGTTGAATGATGACGCTGTCTTCGCTGCAGTTGAAGAACATGTACTCGTTCTGCGGCGAGAGCTTGAAGTGTGTGCCGGTGTCCAAGCTGAATGGCCTCGTGGGGCGAAACTTCTCACCGTCCTCGCAGCTCCACATGAATGGATCAGTGACAACGACGTGTGGATCGGAGTAGCTTAGGTTGCGAACCGGGTATCTCCCTGATGGGGTTCTGAGCTCGAGTTTTCCTGAGTTGGAACATTGTAAAATGTGTCTGTAGTATGGACTTCCGCATCCGTCGTCGATGCCAAATGGATATTTGATGGGAATGTCTCCGCATGATGTTCTGCAGAGGCTGGATTGTGATGTTGTGAGAGTGAGAAATGATGAGAGAATTAGTTGAATGAGTAGTAAGGACATGGTGTGGGTGAGAAGTGAACACATCAGAGACAGCAGCATGGTTTATGAATGATCACAAGTTAAGTAACTATAGCAGAGTGTTGAAGAAAAAAGGAATATAGCTGAAGTGCTGCTTTTATAATTTATAGTCTTTTGCTTTTATATATTCCCTTTTGGTTTCTTTGATCACTGGCTTTGTTTGTTCTCCTTAGTTGTTGCTTTTCCTTTCTGCATTGTTAAGCTATATATGGACAGAGGAGAGGATTAGTGGAGGAAGTAATGATTAATGTCTCTCTCACTCTCTCTGCTGATCTGGTTTTTCTAAATCTCCAGGGTTTTGCTGAAGAATTAATGAAGAGTAGTGATGAAGTGTGCAGTTAGTGATGAAAATAAATCCAGATAAAATGTATTACATCTTTTATAAGTTAAAATTAATTTATAAGTTTAAAATAAATTCTAATTTTTTAATAAATTAAAATATATAAATCAATTTTAATTTAGATTGTTTTATCTTTTTTATTGAGTATTTATTAAAATAGATAAATTATTTTTTATCCTTTTTTCTACGTAAAAAGAATTTCTTTTTAAAAGATTCTTCTTTTGTGTAGATTATAAGGTATCTTATGTAGGAAGTAGTTATGTGTGTGTTAGATATAATTATTATGTGGTAAAAATTTTCTTTGAATATTTAATATAATCATATATCAAATATTCAATTAAAAATATTTATTTCAGTCTTGAATATAAGCAAAAACAATTAATTCACACTGATAAAATTTGGTTAACATCATTCATTTAATTGTACAAATTCCAATTAAAAATAAATTATTTTTCTAAACTACTTATTATAGTTTGATATCAAGAATAAAAATAAAACATTGAAAATAAAAACATAGTAAGTAAAAAGTGTTTTAGGGATGATCTTATAAGAGAAGATAAAATTAGGTAAAGTTTATTTATATTTAAGATCAATGCACAAGATTTTTCCTTATGGTTCAGACTAGAAGGTTTACTAATTAAACTGAAATGACACATTTTTTAAAACAAATTTATGTATTAAAAAACGCCCTATTATATTATCATATACTTTTATTCGAACAATTAATATGCAATTCTTACATCTTATAGGCACCCAATCTGTCTTTCTTTCTGCTAATTATTATAAAGTTGAGCTACAATATTATTTTTGGGTCCAAACAATAATGATCCAAGAACCAAACACCAACTGGAAAAAGGCCAAGAGATGGCCCAGAGTTGGAAATATAACTTGTCTACAACTGAGGAAAGGGGGTGCTATTGGCCCCAAGCATATTGTTATTGACCCCTATTATCATTTGAAAATTTTAAATTTATTCTCGCTCATCATACACAACGGGATCAAGATTTCGTTATATTAGAGGATGCAAAAAATGTTGTTCAATGGAATCTCAATTTCATTGTATAATATATACAACGAAATCATGATTTTCTAGTATACTATACAACCAAATCATTATTTTCTTGTATTTTTTCACACATCCCTTGCACAACGGAATTGTGATTTGATTCCATTGTGCATTGTGGTTTATGAAAAAAATGCACAATGGAATCACGATACTATTATGCAAGGAGGGCTAAATATAACATGCATAAGTATGATTTTGTTGCACAATGTATAATGAAATCATATTTTCATTGTAAATTTTTTAGTAAACAAAATATACACAAAATACTCCCATTGTATTGTTTTTTGTTTTTTTAATAATTTGACAAATAGAGATTTATGTATTAAATGAAATTTCATCATAATGTCTACTACATATTGAGATACATACCCATAAAATTAATCAGATACACATTGAACATTTTAAATTATTTCAATCCTTGGAGAGGTCTAATACCTATTGAGATCCTCTAGTTTATTGAAATTGTATTGAGTTGAAAGCTTAAATGCATTCATGTCAGGATCTTGCCATAAACGGGCTTTAGGTGTGTAGTAATTTTATCCATTGTGGCACAACAAGAGGTAGGGAACAATTATCCCTTAAAAGTAGCTACACTATCATACAAAAGATGAAGTTAGTGAATAAATCATCGCTCTCTTAAAAAACCTAAAAGAAGCGAAAAAATTATTCAATAACAAAACACAGGCTTCACAAAACATAGACCTATAAAAATCATGAAATATACCTCATCAACTATGAAATAACTAAAAAAGTCGAGATAACTAGGTTACGAATGCATATCAATGTCATCACCATTTCATCATTACCATTCTCCATACCGGATTAGGCTAGACTCCATATAAAAGGGAGGGTTGGTAAAAACAACCTTGACTTCTATCATCCATATTTCTCCAGTCAAGTAGCATTGTAACCTCATCATGTGTGTGTGTGTGTGTGTTCTAACCCATTAACTTGCACAATCAACAAAAAAAATTTGATTATTTTAAAAAATAATTGTTTGCTATATAATTTGTAGCAAATAAAATCATGATTTTGTTTGTAATAAATTTTGTTATTAAATGTAATTTTGATTTTGTTAAATTAAAATTTGTGCAACACAACATAATCACAAATTTGCTGTGTTGCATGAGGTGTGTTACCAAGAACACGGAAAAAAATGGAATTATAATTATGTTATGTTTATAAAAAAGCAAAAAAAAAATCCTCAATAAGAAAGACATGCATGAGTGAAGAGAGGGAAAGAAGAAATAAATGAATGAATGAAGAAAGAGAAAGGAAAAACGGTAAAAGGAATGAAGAAAGAGAATGAGGAAATAGTAGGAGGATGAGAAATGATGGTGTGAAAATGCTTAAAAGATATTTTAGTCTTTACTCTTAATTCATAGGAGCTTAAAACAATTTTATAAGGACTAATAATATCTCTTATAAGAAAATAAGACAATGGAGTCAAAAGGAAAAAGAAATATAAAAAGCTATCTAAAGTCCAGCTTCAATATTTTAGGGGTTCTACAATTAGCACCCCCAAATTGTTATTAAAGCTTCCTACCTTTTTAGAATTTTTTTTTTACAAAAATATCTCATATGTTTGACACTGTCACAACAAATTTCTAAGAAACTTATTAATCAATTATTATAAAGTAGAAACATGCTAGTGGAGAATAGCTAGACGGTATTAAAATTAACTTGTGAGTTTAACTTTTATGAATTATTGGTGAAAAAATTAAACTATTAATTGATAAAATTTATATTAGATATAATTTTTAAAGTAATTATTCCATAAGTTAAAAATCTATTTTATATGACAATTTTATTACTATTTACTTATAACTTATTTTAAGTTTTATTTATAATTATGTTTTTAGTGTGAAATATTTATTATTGTAAAAGAATTTGATTAACTATTTTTAGTGATATTTCTTTTTAAAATCACATCATTTTTTATAAATAAGACTTGAGCATAATATTTTACTTAAGAGCAATAAACCCAGTTCTATTTAAGTCAATAACGTCTTGGTAAGTTTTCTTCTTTTTAAAGGAGTTGAGGTAAATAAAATTAAAATAAAAAAGAGAGACAATTTTAAAAAATAAATTTTAAGAATATTAATTTTTACTTCTTTTTTATTTATTTATTTCAAACTTTAAAATCTAAAAATAAACTGCTTAAGAAAATTTAATTTTAAAAAAACACTTTTAAAATTTATAAATTTAATAAGCTACCAAATAATTTTAAATTTAAAAATCCAAATTTTTTTAACTAAACAAAATTCAAATTAATCACAGCTTTATGGTGTTGGACTTCAAACTTTCTAAACTTGTAAAAAGAGTTTCAATTATATTTATGAAATAAATTTAACCCCATGCATCCCTCAAAAACTTTATATTCTAGTTCTGTCATGATATATATTTCTCTGTTCATTTTTAGTCTTTAAACTTTCTTTAATACAACATCAACATCAACAGCACCTTTAATTCAAGTTAATTAGTATTGGTGATAGATGAAATCAATAATAGATTAAAAATAAGACAAAGAAAGAGAAAGAGAGAGGAGAGAAAAGTGGAAATAAGATAAAATAGAGTAAAAATAAACTAAAATAAAAGAGAGGTGAAAGGAGTAAAGGAGAAATAAAGAAGAAAAGAACTAAAAAAAAAGAACAACTGGAACATAGGAATATTAATGAGTTTAACCTTCCACCAAATTTATAATTTTTCTCCACTCCATTCTAAGACATACCATCCGTCAATTTATATCAAACTCCATTAGATCTTGTTTAACTACTTTTTCCCATGTAAGTTTCGGTCGACCTCTACCTCTTTTTATGTCGAATTCTTGGTAACAAATTATTGTTCTTATAAGAGCAAATGTGCCCAAACCACCTCAAATATCTTCATTTTTTATCTTATTCATTTCGTATAGTCACGCATCCACCTTAACATCATTTATTTCTGTTACCCCTATTTTATGCTCATGTTGCCTATGTGTTGGTCAACATTTCGCTCCATATAATATTGTCGGTCTTACAGCTGTTCTATAAAATTTTCCTTTTAGCTTATTGGGAATTTTGCGGTCGCAAAAAAACCCCAATGCACTCCACCGTTTCATCCACCTTGCTCTGATTCTATGATTTACATCATCATCAATCTCACCACATTTTTACAAAATTGATCTCAAGTATCTAAAAACATCTTTCTTGAGTACATCTTGACCAAGTAGATGCACTGTATCTTGATCACCATCTCTTATCTGCGAAAACTCACACTTCATATACTTCATCTTGCTCTTGCTTATCGTGAATTCTTTAGACTCCAAAGTGTTTCTCTACAATTCCAATTTTCTATTAACATCATCTTTGGTCTCATCAATAAGCACGATATCATTTGCAAAAAGCATACACCACGACATTTCTTCTTTAATATCTTTCGTTAGTTCATTCATCACTAAGGTAAAAAGACAATGACTAAGAGCTGAATCTTCGTGAACACTTATCGTGATAGGGAAATATCTTGATGTTCCATTACAAATTTTCACACATGTGATAACTCCATTATACATATCTTTGATTGCATTAACATACTTTAATCCTACATTTTTCTTCTCAAGAGCCCACCATAAGACTTTTTTTAGACCCTATCATATGTTTTATCAATATCTATGAATATTATATGTAAGTCTTTTTTTTCTCCCTATACCTTTTCATTAATTGTCGCATTTAGAAAATAACTTTCATAATATATCTTCTTGTCATAAATTCAAATTGATTTAAGAAAATCTTTATCTCCCTCCTTAAAATAAATAAAATTCTCAAATAAAATAAACTTGAAACGAGCAAGCATGTGGACAATTTCATGCAAATATTAAAACAAGAAAGTTTTGAATAAGCTTCTTCGGGTGACCAATACCAAGCAAGGCATATCTGGAATGGGTTTGAAAGCGGGAAAGTAAAGTATGCTATCTTGCCGTTAAGTCATAAAACATAATATTGGTATGAATTATGATGTCTTGATTTGTCTGCAAAGATGCTTTTTAATGACAGAGAGAATTCAGTTTAATTGAATAATAAGATAGATGTGAGAGTTATCATATCTCCATATTTATTTTCGATTTCTACTGAAAAATAAAATTGTTCTTATTCATAAAATATATGGTCAAAACATGGGACTAAACGCTAAAAGACCAATTAATCCATTAATGAAAATCTGACTAGACAAAGCAGAAAACATTTGATTCTTATCTGACTATCTACAAAAAGGTGAAGGTCTTATCATATGTTCAGAATTGATCCATACTATAATACTAGTATTCTTTAACTTCCATGTCTTAAGGTCAATGGTGTTTTACAATCAAAAATTAATAATAATTAGTCTAGAATTCTTTTATATAATGACTTCTCTTTATAAACGGCATAACCATATTTCATAAACCGATTCTAGTAATTTAAAATTTAATCTAACAAAAAATGATGAAGATGACTTAATTGAAGCAGATAAGTTCTATGTATTATTTAAAATTAACTATACCTAAATATACCTTTGGACCTTACTACAAATTATTTCTGTTAGTCTTGTTGGAGGTAACATGCACACGTAGTCCAGTTAATAATAATTGTAATAGGTTTAAGTTTAACCCTTAAATTAAATGTGGTTATAATTTAAAAAGAAAATGAAGTTACACTCTTGTTGGAGTATCATTTAACCAGATGGTAAAAGACATAGCGTTTATTTGGTAATTGAATATTAATTTCTAAAAGTATTTAATTTTGTATTTTAAAAAGTTAATAAAACTTTTAAAATATATTCAAATTCAACCAAACACACCTATTAATTTATCAGATTCAGCCATACATGGAAGAAATCAGGGATTTGTAAAATAATATATATAAGTTCGTGAGGCACACCCCTTCTTTGGTCTTGGGCCTGTTTCAATGGGCTTGAACCTAAAAATCTTTGTATACGACAGCGTCGAACTCGTGTGCGGCATTTGTCTTTCTTCCCCCACGCACTACAGTTTCTTTCTAGGAGCTTCGGTCAAACATCTTGTGAAAAAGGAGGTGAGAATCTCATAAAATATAAGTTTGAGTTTTGTTCTCGATATAAAAAATTAGTTAATAGGTAATTTATAAGAGGTTAATGATATATATTATTAGTTGATCTATTGCATATATTAATTGGTATAAAATTATTTCAATTTATTTAGTAATTTTAAATCTAAGTTATGGATATATAATTACATTAATTATTCATACTTTACCGTCAATTTTTGTTGATGATTTTATTTTGTTTCAGCATAATTATTTTTAATAGATAATACACACAATCTATACAAGAGGGGGGTGATTTTAATTTTATACTGTGAATTAATTAGAAATCAGTTTTTGTGTAATTTTAAGATTAATTATTATTAAAATTAACAAATTTATCATGTATAATAATTTATTGTTAGATAACAGTATAAAAATTTGTAATATTAGTACATGTGTTTTTTCTCAATTTATAAATATTTATGTGAGTTTGTTTTTTTTTAGTAATAAGATGGTCCTACTCTAACTCTCGTAAGCCATCAAAACCTAAATCTATGTTATTTTAATAAAAATAAAAGAAAATAAATGTCGCATAGAAACTGGCCCGTAGTGTATTATGACATAGTATGTATTTTTCTTTGAGTTTGACTGTGGAAATACTAGTTGCAGCAGTAGCAGCGCCATGCATCCAATGCCACTCAAAACTACACAATTAATTCACACAACATTTCTTCCTTGCGGCTGACGAAAGTGACAAACAAACTACTACTCAACAAAACACGAAAGGGTACGTGAATACAAGACATCCACGCTCAACAAGACAAGCAAAGTGAATCAATGAAAAAAAATGGACAATTTTATTAAAATTTGATATATTATATTTAAATAATAAATAAAACGAATTAAATCGAACACTTAATATTTAATTGTAAAGAAAAACGTGTTAAAATTTCATAATGAAATGTCTACTAATTAATTTTTAATCTTAAACTTTTAGTATAAATGGTTTTACGACCAATATTTACAAGTCTCACGTTCTTAAATTAAAATTGTTCTTACTGTATATGTTTGCTTGTAAGTTAATTAACTAATTTTTAAGTGCTTGATGACTCAAGTTACTTGCACCTCTAATTTAAGACGGCACGTATAACAACTACCTTATGATTTATTACATTTATTTGATGTATACTATATTATTTAAAATATAAATAATTTTTTCATTTGATATATATCATGAATATCTGAAAGCATATACATATAGTTGTCACTCAAAACAATATCACATCGAATAATTAAATTGATAAAAATGTACCCACTTACCAAGTTATTAAAAGTATATCTGTATAATTATATTGAAATTTACAGCCGATGTCGAAAGATTGCGTGTTTATGTACATATAATTTGGTCTTACATTTTCCTTTTTCAAATTCAGATTTATTTGTCTTACATATTACGATAACCACTCATCATAATAATAAAAAAATACAAATAAATTTTAAAACTTTACATGAATAACAATAAACTAAATTACAAGTATTTTCAGTTCTTTTCATTACATGACACTAATTGTTATACATGAATAACAGTCTTTCCCCCAATCATTATACCGAAACAAAGGTTTAAGTGTGTAAATACTGAGTGAAATAAGTAATGTCAATTGTTAGACAGAAAAATCATGTTCACAAAAAATAAATAAAGAAACATTAACAGTTTATATTTCAATACATACACAATTTCAAATCATTGATTATATAATTCCTCGTTGAAACAGGACAATCTCATGCAATTTGTGTCCAACGTAGGTAACAACACCTAAGAAGTATATCTGCCAAATAGCACACTTTTTTTACTATTTTAAAAAGATTAAATTGATAATCAGTTAAAATGTTGGACTAATTAATTGAATTTATTGAACATGAGATGATAATAATTGAAATGTGAAAGGTATCAATAGGTTCCTTAGGAGGTTACGCAACAAGAGCTGTCATTATGCCGTTCGCCGCATGGCTCTTTCTTCTCTCTGGTCTGCATATTTTCTACAATCCCTGCTGTCACAACCTAACCTAACACCATATTTCTACGTCAAACAATTAAGCCACGTGGGGCAGTACTAATCGTCAACCATTATCCGAGTCAACTCTAACCTTTTTCTCATACCCTCTCCTCTTGCATGATTTTGTTCTTTCTTTCTTCCAACTCTTGAAACTAGTGCTCTCATATTTAAATAAACTTTATGTTTATATAACAATTTTATATTATTATTTAATTATAAATTATTATTTTAATTATATTAAAATAATTATTTTAAAAATTAATAAATTTATCATATGATCTGATATTATTAAATAATTATATAAGTGTATAACCTTTTTATTTATTTAAATACTACTATTTTTATTAATAAACATCTTTTTCACCTTAACATCTTAACTTGTACTAATGTCTATGTATATAATTTTTTATGTCTCTCCATCAATAATTCAACTGAAATGTTAAAATAATTAGAGATTAAATAGGTTGATTTCTTTTCTATGTCTTAATTTGTACAAAATTTTAAATTAGAGATTTAAGCTTGACCTGACGGTGAGGTATATAGTGAAGTAGGAATTGTGTGTACTACGTACGTCATTGACTATTTGTTTTTTTAAAAAAATTAAGACTGTAATAATAATTCTCCGAAAAAAATTAAACCTATATATTACCTGCATTTGCTGACCAACGACCGGGCATGTCTGACTAATTATGGTGATAGCAATTTTCCGTTTTCTTTGTTGCAAAAAATTAAAATTGTAGTAATCAAGATGTGAGGTTGATGAGGTTTGAATTCAATAAATTATTACGTGTAATTGTTTGAACTTGTGCTCTCTGCTTTTAGTATGCCTCACAATGTAGTGCTACTATACAAGGGAGTTGTAAATTTGTAATGGTGCACTTTTTCTTCTAGGGTAGTCGGACTCAGAAACTACTATATAATATAACCATGTGCTAAAGCTCTGCTTTCATTTTTAAACTATATAAGCCTTTTTTTACTCATAAAGAGGTACCTTTTTCACATGCTTTTAAAAAAAAATTGCGAGTGTTAATTCCTCCCTTAGCAGCCGCATCGATCTGTTTCCTATATACTTTTCTTTGGGCGTTGGAAATAATTTGAACAAAGACATTTCTCTCTAGTACTCTAAAATCAATCCATACAAAGCCATGCATGGACAATTATGTCCACTGTTTGAATGTCATGGTCCAAGCCACGTGTTTTGGCTAGTTAACTAAGGAAACAAAATAAA
Organism: Glycine latifolia; assembly: GCA_013407115.1. Classification (NCBI taxonomy): domain Eukaryota; kingdom Viridiplantae; phylum Streptophyta; class Magnoliopsida; order Fabales; family Fabaceae; genus Glycine; species Glycine latifolia. Next base: position 9,789,419 of record CM023955.1, on the reverse strand, counting down.
ACACCTATCATTATACTTAATATATTTGATTCAGAAAAGTTATTTACAAAGTAAGAGTTGCTATATCTTTTTTAACTTTTTGTTTTTGTCATTTTCTTTTTCTTTAACCAAGATATATATATATATCTCATTAAGTATGTTGCAAGAATAATTCATTAAATAATGTTATTCTTTAAATAATGTTATCTGGTTAAGAGATTTTGTCAATAGCTATCTTTTATATTTCTATTATTTTAATTTTAGCTACTTTAGATGAGATAGAAAGAAAATAGAGACGATTAAAACATAAATAACCACACTTTAATGTACAAGAGTTGTCTTGGATGGATTTTCTCTTTTAAACATTAAAAATGGACAACGAAATGTTGTCCCTTTCAATTTTTTTATTTTATATAATACATATAATATTAATTTTTTAGGTGTTCAAATGGTAGAACTCTTTGTCTTTCACCCTTCTCCTTATATTCTTCTGCAGCTACTAATTAGTCAACGTTCAACAGACGTTGTCATTTCCTTTAATGGGGTTATGTTCAATGCTTTGGAAGGTGATTATTTTTTTGGGGTTAAATAAGAAAGTTTTTGTTTCAAAGAAGGACTCTTCCGAGTCAAGGTAAAGAAAGGAAGCTCGGGTCGTGTGAGCTCTTTTTTCTTTGTTTGGTAACATCAAGAACTGCCTTTTCCCCTCAAACTTGAGCTATTTTTTCAAAAGAAGTATTAAAGGCAATTTGAAAGAGACCAAAGTTAAAGAACAACGTCGCAAGATATTGAAATTTGATAATGCATGGAAGGAAGAAAAAGTAGTCTCTGTACGGATATTATTAAACTAATAATTCCCTCATATTTCCTCGTTCTAATTACCATTTACATTTACATGATTTGGAGAATAAAACGGTTGGGTAGGTTACCTCGTCTTAATAGTTTTCTTTGGAAAAAAAAATAAGGCACTAAACAACATAAAAATATTTGTCTAATGTTTAATTTAAAATTGATTTAGTTACAGTTCAAAATAAATAATAATAGATTGAATTAATATTCAAAAACTTATAACTCACTAAATCTCATATAATTTTTTATTTAGAGTCTAACAAATATAAAAATACAATATTATCTTTATTTTTTTTACTTTTCATTATTTTACATTTTTTATTTTTTTAATCTATCTACTTCTTTAAACCTCCATCTTCAAATGATGTCGTATATGTCATTGTCATTGACGAGATTCAAGTAACTGATAGGTTTTTATTTTCCTCCTGTAACATGATTAATCTTATGCCATAATGTTATTGTTTTTTTAACTTTTTATTTATTTTTTATATCTTTTGTCATTGCTTGTTAAGAGAAAAGTGAATTCAGATTTTGGCAATTTCACCATATATTCCTTTCAAGCAAGAAAATCTAACAATGATCCTAATTAAGAAAGATTAGTCTTCAATATTTAATAATTAAGAAGGCTTGAATTTATATGTTATCAAAAACCATCTTAATAAGTTATTACATATGATAAATTATTATTAGTATAATTATGTATTTCGTTAATTTATTTTAAAATATTTTTTAATTTATAATATGATACTTATAAGACATAGTTAAAAATATATCAACATAATTAATAAATTATAATTTTTTTATAACAATAACTATAATAATGCTTTAAAATATATAACAATATTAATAAATTATAAATATTAATAAAGCATGAAAATAAATTTTATGTTAAATAATAAAATAATTTAAAAAAATTCAAATTGTTCTATATTTTTTCCTAATACAAACCAAACATTGCACGTTACAAAGTGTATTATAATACAATTTACATTATTTTATTATGTAGATAAGCACATCAAATAAGATATAGCACAAAATTAATTGTATTATACATCGATTACCAAACAATGTACAATGCAAAAAGTTATCATATACGACTACTTGTCCAGTGTTGTTTTGTCTATCTTGGCTTTTTTAACAAATCAAATGCATCTTTTGCGATAATAGTTAGAGTTTATTTTGTTATTAAACCTCTGATTCATTAGGGGAAAAAGATAATGATTAATTTGAAATTCGATCAAAAGATAAATAAAGTTTAATTAATAATTATTTTTACCAAATATTAAACTCGAGTATTACGGAAACATCCAATCTTGACTTTAACACATTATCCATTTGTGTTTAATCACTTGATTTGACAATAGTTAGAGTTTAATCTCTATTAATTTTTTAAAATAAATATTTCAGGTGTAAAAATGATGTAATTGGCTTTTAATATTTAAAAATATATATAAATTTTATTTTAATTTTTTAGAAGCAATCAATTTTATTTTATTAATTTTAATGCTTATAAATTAAATTTTTAAAATGATTTCTATTATCATTTATAATGTCATGACATGCATGTAGTTACTTTCCAATAAGTGATTATTTTGAACTGGTATTATTAAATAGTGTAAAATTATTTTAAATTTTGTGTAAATTTGTTGGGAATTCTTTTTAAAATCATGTTAAAATTAAGCTTAATCATGCTTAAAAAATTAAACTTAATCACATGTAAAACAATTAAAATCATATTTTGCCGTAAGAAAATATATAAAACAAAAGTTATAAATTATAGAATCTATCTCAAATGATTAAACAAAGTACGGCACTTATAATAAATTCTTTAGTATTTGTGTTCCTACATATAAAAAAACATAAAAGTTATAGTTTAGAACATAAAGTGAAAAGAAGAAAAAAAGAGAAAAGTTAATTTCTATAAATAATTTTTTATTTTTCTTATTTACTTAAAATTTCATACTTTTATTTGTTTTCTTATTCTCACTCTACCACACCAAACATATCATTAGAATGTATATACTTTAAGCTTATTACCTACTTATATAGAAGACTATATGAGAGCATATTATTGATCTCCATAAACAAGCTAGCTAGCAAAACTCTTGTAGGAAAGAATTTCCATTCCCTTGTGTCTCATTTGGAGAGGTTTTATTTTTAGTTTTTAAATTTTTAAAAACTAAATCTATAATTGTTTATTTTATAACATTTTTGAAAAAGTTGTTAACAACATGATCTCTTCCACAAATAATGTATTTTTAATTTTATTTTGTACCCCACCGATCATAGGCCAACCAACCTTTAAAATTTAGTCTCTTCACGTTCATGCACTCGAAATTGAGGGGATATGTACATCACTAGGTCAACCAATCCTCCGATCATCTTATGGATACTTGTTCGGATAATGATCAAGCCTTGGACATTTTATCCCGGCCATGTTGCACAACTCCTGTGCTACCACTCATAAGGTGCATTTGGGGATCTCAAGAGAAATTGTTAGATCAGATATGGGAAATAGTCACTGGAATATTAAGTTCCAACTAGATACAATCGAAATTATATAGTCTAACTTTTAACCTAGGAACAAACAAATTACACACATTTTCTTTAATGCTACTTGACTAAGTCTTCTAAACTCTAGTATGATCTATCTACAACAACAAAAATAATTAATTAAATAAAATTTTACACAAACAACAATGATAGAAAGATAAAATTAAAAACAAACTTAGATTACAGAACAGGAAAAACACTTGGAAAAATTGGAGTTGAGCTTCATTTTAGAAATTGAAATCGAGTAGACTTTTTTTTTTTCTCAATTGGGTCCCCAACCCACATCGAGCCAGGTAGTCTATTTTACCACATTTCAAAAATGGTGAAGATCTAGTGAAGGAAAACTTCAAAAGAGATAATATTAGTTTTAAAAACTTAAAATTAAAACTAGAATTTTTTTTCCTGTTTCCAAAAGCGAGTTAAAATAATTTTATAATTTATGTAAAAATCATTTCAATCCTTTAAAATCTAACAAATTTAAAGTTTAAAAACCAAAAGCTAAAAATTCATAATCCCTCCATACGGACCATTAATAACTGAGAAATGTATATTAATAAACAAATTATAGACAAATTTATTAGGATAAAAAATGTATCTATGTTGTTACCAGTGTATCAAATTGTTAATGTAAATTTTATATATATATATATATATATATATATATGCTATTGGTTTAACTTTATTTTTTTTAAAAATGACTCTATGACTAATATTTATTACCAAAACCCTTTCACTAACTATAAGATTAGATATTAATGTATAGGGATGGAAATGAGTCAGGCCGTCTATTAGGGGTCTTTGGTCTGACCTAACCTGACTTGTTTATTAAAAAGGTCATGCTAAGACTTTTTAAAAAGTCTGTTTAGATAAAAAGGTTAGGTTCAAACTTTAAAAAAAGTCTGTTAGGCTTAGCCTATTTAATATATATATATATATATATGACTAGATTATTAAATGAAACTTATAATATTTTATTTAGCTTATTTATTTTGTTTATAATATTTGGTTGAATACTTAAAATGTTCTAATTAATTTTAACTTATTTTTTTCACGTACAAATTAAAAGGGAAGTATTTATCTTTATTTATATTAAATTTTAAAAAGTACTATGCAATTTTTCAAATTTTTACTAGTCATTAGATTTTCTTTATATATAATATTTTATTGTAAAATAAGTTTTTTAATAGGCTCGTGGGTCAAACTAGATTTTTAAATAGGCGAGATCAAGTCTAAAAAAAAACCTATAATAGATAAATAGACCAGACCAAACTTTATGTTTTTAAATCAGGCCAAGATCAGGGCTGACCAAACCTGATCTGACCTATTTCCATCCCTACTAATGCATGGTGTCGTATTTTTATCCACAAATTAAGCATTATAAATTTTATCTACTTTATTTTTGGGATATGATCGTTTTGAAAAAGAGGCAGGTAAGATTCATATTAGCAAGTCCATTGCCTAACTTGCTTCCAATCACGACACAACGATCAAACGGGGCAATTTATTTTCCTAAATTACTAAATGAGAGTAAAATTTAAATTAATATTCAAAGGGCAATTTAAGACTTTTGAGTATAAAGTTATAAATTATTTTATGATTTGTGTTTGTTTTTTTTATCTGAAATCGTAAAAAAGTTTGTGATTTTATTTTTTTAATTATGACTTTAAAGTCATAAGTATTGTATTTTTTTATATTTTTATTAGAAGTTATAAATAATTTATGATTATAAAGTCGTAAATTATTTTATTTAAATTAACTATTAAGAAATTTATGTTTGTTTTCATTTTTAGTTTTAATTAATATTTAATATTTAATATTTTTTATATTTTTTACTTATATTAAAGATTATTATTTATTTTATAAATTAAAAAATTAATATAAAATATTTAAATTTAAATAAAAATATTGAATTGTACCCTATACATATTTGTTTAATATAAATATTAATAATGATATGATGTTTTACAAGAAGTTCTTTTGGATATTAATATTAAAAATATATTTATATTAATTATTTTTTTTATTTATTATTCATTAATAAATATGTGATAATAATAATAATATATATATGCAGTATATTTTAATATCTATTATTTAAATTTAAGTCTTTTTTAATTATTTTTTGATTTAAAAAATAAATAATAATCGTTAATATTAATAAAAAAATATACAAATATTAAATAAATAATATAAAAAATATATTAAATAAAAAAATATACATTAATATACAAAATATTAAATAAAATAATATCTAAAAATAGAAAATATTTAAATAAAATAATATACAAAAATATATAAAATATTAAATAAAATTAAAAATGAAAAAAACATAAATTTGTTAATAATTAATTTAAATAAAATTATTTATGACTTTGAAGTCATAAATAATTTACGACTTCTAATAAAAATATAAAAAATAAAATACCTACCACTTCAAAATCATAATTAAAAATATAAAAGTTATAAATTTTTTTACAACTGAACTTAGTAGAAAAGAAAAAAAATCATAAAATAGTTTATGATTTTATACTTAGAAATCGTGAGATATCTTAAATTTATCTTTTTTAAGTATTAATTTAAATTTTATCCCATTTAGTAATTTAGAAAAAAAATTACCCATTTGATCGTTTGTTCTCCAATCACTCACTCTCTTTAATAAATGTATACAAGGAAGAATCTTTGTAAATTTCTATAATAAACAATTGAAAAATAGGAAAACGCCACAATGTTGTTTGTTGCGGCAATTTCTTGAAATATAGGCTTAGAAGTATACACACTAGGTGCTTCGTTGCAGATTCAAATTCTGAATTTGTCAATTTCTTGAAATTGAGGGACAGAATATTTTTACTTTTAAATTGCTACAACCTAAATGCTATGTCTTCCACCGAGTTAAAGAGATGAATTAATTAAAGTTGATTCCGTTGCAGCTTAACATTGTTGAAAAAAAATTATATACACTTGGAGAAATCTTGTTGATTGTAGCTAGACCAATTCATCTTATTCGATGGGATTTAACATTGTTTTTGCCTGATGAACTTCCCCGTTTGTTTTGGTCAATGAATACATAAAATGGAAAATGATTAATCATGTGAGTGGTTGACAGACGAATCCTAATTCCCTATTAGAGCGTTAGCAAATACAGCGACCTGTTGTCTAACCAATACAACAAAAATTAAACCATTGAATGAATGATTAATTTTTTGTCACTTTGACAATACAAAATAAGCAACTAATTTACTTGCACGATATAAATTGTTTGTATTATTTATAATATAATTGAAAAAATCAAATGATTGATGTGACGATGATATAAGATTATGTTATATTTATTTGAGAAAAATAATATATTTAATGAAAAATTTATGTTTAAATTTAACCATAAATAAAAGTTTTTTTTATCAGTGATAACAGTTGTGTGATAGGAGCAGAATTAATTTCTAAATTAATAAAATTAAAAACATTAAATGTTTTTTAATAAAAAAATATAATTGAAAAAATTATATATAGGATAGGAGTATATTAATGTGGGATGTTGAATAATGAATTGTAAGAAAGTGGGAGGAGAAGCAGAGGGGGTCCCACAAGTAAAGAGTCAAGAAGGTACCCGGGGAGTTTGGATCTGAAATGTGGTGGGTGGGGCCATGCAAAGACTAAGTTACTTGGGCAACCAGTCTTCAGTCATCCTACGACAGAGAGAGAGAGAGAGAGAGCCGGGCCGTCAAATTGGTTGACTTGGCTTTTGCTTTATTGTGTGTTTTTGTGTTGAATTTGTTTGTCTTTGTGTGTGGGAGAGAGAGAAAAATTGGGATGATTTCATTTTCATCACGTGTAACGTTCCCGCACCAATCGGGGGCGGTGGCTCTTTTTCTTCGTCATTTAAGAGTCAGTCAAATCCTTTCTTCACGAAACCAAGACGAAACCCCCCGCACGTCTACTTTTCTCTCTCCTCTTTTTAGTCTTCTCTTCTTTTTTAAAAGGAAAGAGAAGGACTGCTAGTAGTACTATCCAACAAAACTACTCACCGGGTCGGGTGTCCGTGTATTGATCCACCTTCATCCAACACTACCTTATTTATTTAATTAGTTAGAGATAGTTCTATATTATTTATTGCCTCGGGATTGGATTTGGATCAAGTATTACTCTCCCTTATGGTGACAATTGTCTTTTATGACGACATTGTTTTTTCACTCTTGAGTTCAAAGTACTAATTTTTAACTTCTTTTCTTATTGTAGTAAGATAATATTGATTATATTTTTAAACAAAGAGAACAAAAGAATAAATGATAGAAAAAATAATTAATACAATAAATCATAATTTTAATAAGTAAATATTAATAAGTGTCTTTATGTCATTTGTTAAGAAATAAAAAATAATATTTTATTAAAATGCTTAAAATTATACTGTTTATGATTTTTATACTCTCTTATAATTTTCATAATAAATACTTTATTCTTTTAGTTTCTAAACAAATGTTCTAAATACAGTATTTAACAAGATCCATTTTAATAAAAATAAAATACTAAAAATATTTCTTAATTATTGTATTACATCCTTAAATACTTAGAATGAAGCAAAACTAATAATACAATAAAATTATTGACTAATAATACAATGATAAAATAATTAATTTTTTTCCTACCAAATAATGGTTGGAGATGATCCTTTTGCTGAAGAAATATTGACTTTTATCTTCATCTTTTGTGTAATTCGAGCAAAATATACCTAAGAATACTTAAAAAAAACACTCAAATACTCAAATAATGGTCATCTTTAAGCAACAAATAGGATAATAAATACACATAAATGAACATTAGTTTTTGCCTAGAATTTTTCCTTATTTAGAGTCTTGCACCTTTTCATCTAGGTAATATGTGTCATAAGTGGGATTAGATGGTCTAATCTCGTAATCATCTAAACGCATGACTATTTTGTATTTATCTGAGGCTGAATGGGTTTTCAACTGCTCTAAGTGAATAGCTACCCAATATAATTTTTAATATCTTCATCAAAAGAATTTAATTGAGAATTATTATATATAATAAATTATAATTAAATTTGACAATAATCCTTGAATAATTGTCTGACTTATGCATGATAATCAACACATTATTTTAATGATAAATAAATATTTTAAGATAAACTAAAGATTTTAAAAGAGATACGTAAAAATTTAAAAGGAGAGAGAGGGAATTCGGGGCGGGTAAGTGGGTAACCCAACAACCCAAGTGCCGAAGTGTGAACTGCGAGGTGGACCAAGTATGAATGGCGAACTGTGGGCGGGTTTGTGTGGGGGAGCATTTAGACATTGTCCATGCTGACGCACCATCTGGCGCAATAATTTATGCATTTTTCACAAATGTCCAATTTTCATTTCCATTTGGTCCACGCTCCTTCAATCCCCCCAACTCTTTTTATACCCCCACCCATTGCACCGGAGAAAGACTTCATCTCCTGATAGCATCAATTCACCAATTTATCTCTCTCTTAGATTTCATTTTCCTTCTTCTCTCTCAATCCTTATTCCTTCTTCTTCTTCTTTTATTTTATGGACAAAGGATGGGGACTCACCCTTGATACCTCTTCCTCTCAATCTCTTCCATTTTCCCCTTCCAAACAGCCTTCCAACGATAATAAGATGTTTCCTCTCCTCGGATTCCCCGTCAACCTCAGCCGCTCCACCAAGGAAGACGATGAAAACCGCAAAGTTGTCGGTGAAGTTGACTTCTTCTCTGATAGAAACAAACCTACACCTCCACCCTCTCACGACCACAACGTTAAACCCAACATCGTCAAGAAGGAAATCGATGAAACACCTCTTCACATTAATGTAACCTCCCTAACCGCCTTTCATTGAATTTATTATTATCAATAGTTTGTGCTAATTCTGTATTAATTTCTCTCTCTTCTTTTATTCTAGACTGGTTTACAACTCCTTACTGCTAACACCGGGAGTGACCAATCTACCGTGGATGACGGGGTTTCATCTGATGCAGAAAATAAGCGAGCCAAAACCACTGAGGTACATAATATTTTATTTAATTTTGTGGCGATTTTAATTAACTTTACACATCTATAAGTTTTAATTACTAAAATTGTGAATTAATATATGTATACTTGTTTATTCAGCTTGCACAGTTGCAGGTGGAGCTTCAACGCATGAACTCTGAGAACAAGAAGCTGAAAGAGATGCTCAGCCATGTGAGCGGTAACTACACCGCCTTGCAGATGCATCTTGTCACATTAATGCAACAGAACCAGCAGCGAACAGAAAGCACGGAAAATGAGGTAGTTATAAATTCAAAAGTATTAATTACTGCATAGCTAGTTTCTTTGAATTGACCAGGGAAAATAATTTATGACAACGTAAATGAATTACACGGTTATTATATTTTATTTACATGAACGGTGGGTTGGGTTTATGAGATGTTAGTGATGATAATAATAATAGTTTTGAAATTCAGGTTGTTCAGGGAAAGGTTGAGGATAAAAACGTTGGTGTTGGTGGAGGGAAGGTACCAAGACAGTTCCTTGATATAGGTCCCAGTGGCACAGCGGAAGTAGATGATCAAGTTTCGGATTCTTCTTCTGATGAAAGGACACGATCAAGTACACCTCAGAACAATAACATTGAAGCTGGAGCAAGAGATGGTGCGAGAAATAACAATGGTAAAAGAGAGTTGGGTAGGGAAGAGAGTCCAGACTCAGAATCACAAGGTTGGGGTCCCAATAAGCTTCAGAAAGTGAGCCCTTCCAACCCTATGGATCAATCCACTTCAGAAGCCACAATGAGAAAAGCTCGCGTATCAGTTCGTGCCCGATCAGAAGCTCCCATGGTACGTATTATAATTATACTATGTATATTACATGCTTTCATCAATCAATTATGTAATTCTCAAACTGAATTATCTGATTTATCATTGTTGCAGATCAGTGATGGATGCCAATGGAGAAAATATGGACAAAAAATGGCCAAGGGGAATCCATGCCCTCGAGCATATTACAGATGCACTATGGCAGTTGGTTGCCCAGTTCGCAAACAAGTGAGTTTTTCTGATCTGTCAACGCATATAATTAATAATTATTAGTATCTATTTAAGTATCAACAATACAAGCATTGCTGTGGCTAAAGCTAATTGATATTAATTTCGTGGTTTGTTAATATAGGTTCAACGTTGTGCTGATGATAGAACAATTTTGGTGACAACATATGAAGGCACACATAACCATCCACTGCCACCTGCTGCTATGGCCATGGCATCAACCACTGCAGCTGCTGCTAGCATGTTGCTTTCTGGATCAATGTCCAGCGCAGATGGAATAATGAACCCAAATTTGCTAGCTAGAGCAATTCTTCCTTGCTCTACAAGCATGGCAACACTCTCAGCTTCAGCACCATTCCCCACTGTGACTTTGGACCTCACACACAACCCTAACCCATTGCAATTTCAAAGGCCTGGTGCCCCATTCCAAGTACCCTTCCTTCAAGCACAGCCTCAGAACTTTGGGTCAGGAGCCACCCCAATTGCCCAAGCACAAGCACTTTATAATCAATCAAAATTCTCTGGTCTTCAGTTGTCTCAGGATGTAGGATCTTCTCAATTAGCACCACAAGCTCCCAGACCACCCTTACAACCAAGCCAACAGCCCTCACTTGCTGACACAGTCAGCGCTGCGGCCTCCGCCATCACCGCGGATCCAAACTTCACCGCCGTGCTAGCCGCCGCCATCTCCTCCATCATAGGCAATGCTCATAATTCAAACAATGACAACAACAACAACAACACGAGCAGGACTACCATTAGCAGCTTTTCAGGAAACTGAACATTTTCTTTTTGGGTTCCATTTTTTGGTTAATATTGTTATTATTCTTAAACTTTGTATTTTTGTACATGGGTACTATAAGGGAAAATGAAACTGTTCATATTCTTTTTAGTCCATGTCTGGGGAGGGATATATATGATATATTAGATCAGAAAAAAATGTTTCATTTTTTTGTATCAATTTCTCTTTTAATAATTAATATTGTTGTATATTTGATTAAAAAATTGTCTAGGGAGTAAATAGACAAAGGGTAATTAAGAAAGAATTGTCTTTTATCTTCTTCCTTTGTCTCATGTTTATCTTTTCTATCTTGGCCAGCATGCTTTCTGACAATATTGAAAACAACATAGATGGTAATCCATCCCCAAACGACAAAAACGAAAAGAATAAAAAGAAAAAAACGATATACTAACAGCCAATATTGAACGTGTTTGCGACGAATATTCGGATTTTTTCCCATTGGTCAAGAAATACGGCCATTACTATTTGACATGGACACGTAAATGAATAGTAGTTCGATAGGAAGTGGTAACCGATTGGTGGACTTTAGCTAGGGTAAGCCACGCTAGTGATCTTCTTAGCAACTTCGTGTGCCCTTCGCATACGTGAGAGTAATTGAAAATAGTAAAGCGAATTGAATAGTACTAGTAGTGATTAAATTAATAATAGGGTCAACTTAATAATTAATATAGGTGGTGGAAATGGAAAAGTGAGATGGTGGACGTTGATTGGAGAAAGTTGGATACAGTTTTTGACTTTGTGTGGATGGACGTCGCGTCCACGTTAATGCCACCTTAAGGCCATTGGACGAATCATGTGAGAGTATTTAAACTAGGAATGGAGCAAGACATGTCACCTTGTTGCGCACCGTACTTCACACATCGTACAAATGGGTCTTCTTCAGCATTTATTTGACTCTATCCAAACCAAGGTGGTGACTTGTGTGATTGGTTAATGATCCAAGGAAAAAAATAAGCAAAGATAATGTATTTTTTTTCCTATGAATAATTGAATATAGGTTCATTTGCTTCCATGTGAAGGAGGAGACTATTTTTGGATTTGCGATCAACCCCTTTTCAAAATCTCAGCTTCTATAACACGGATGCAAGTTATATGATGATCAAGAAAGACAAGGTGCATTTGAGTTTAACTTATGTCGACAGGGAATTTCTTTTTTTGAAGTGTTTATTCACCTACTGTTGACAGGTTGATACTAAAAAGGTTTTGTTTGTGTATAACTATAGGGATACTATTTTTTTGGGTAAAGAAAGGATAATGAGCGAATCAGCGTAACGTGGATAAGATTTTTTAATCACGTGTGATTCAATGATTTATAGGAGTAAAATGTACTTGTACTAAAAAAAATGATGTATACTTAATAAAAAAAACTAGAATACTTAATAAAACTATGACGCGTCATTATATTAAAATTATGGTTTACTTTAATAAGAGGAATTATGTAATTATGTTGACTCAAACGCATTGTTTTTCGTACCAAAAACTAAAAGAAACACATCTACCAATTCTCATCAAATACCTTTCCCGCTCTCTTCTTCTCATTTTTTCTCTTCTCTTACACTCTTTCTTCTCTATTTCTTTTTTTTCTTTTTTTCTTCCTTTTCCTTTTTGCTTTCTTCAGCTACTTCACTCCCACGTCCTCTTTTCCTTCACCTTTCCCTTCCTTTTTCTTTTTTCTTTCTTCAGCTATTTTTTTTTCTTTCTTTCTTGTCCTTTTTATGTTATTTTTTACATATTTTTTCTTTTTCTTTATATTCTTTTATTATTATGTTTTGTTTGTTTCTATTATATTTATATTTTTTTCTTTACATGTTTGTTTCTTTTTAGGACAATAATAATAATTATGATATTGAAAATTTTAAATAAAGATTAATTTAAATCGAATCAGTTAATATTATGGAGTCAAAAATTTTAAACAAACATTGATCTAAATTTAATTAGTTAATATACTTATTATAAAAATACTATTTTGACTCTATGTTTAATAACTTCATATACTAAATTTTTTATATTAATATTTATATATTAATTTTGATTTTTAAATATATAATAACAAATATTAAAATTTTATTAAATATACTTTTATTACAAAGTAGTTTTTAATTATTTTATTATTAATTTCATAAATTAAATTAGTTTATTTTTTTATGAATCACAAGTTAAAAATTTATACTAAACATTAATTTAAGTTTAATTAGTTAATATATTTGTTATAAAATAATATTTTGACTCTCTGTTTCATGATTTTATTTATTAAAATTTGGATAATTAATATGTTTATGATAATGTTATATTTTTAAATAAATATATTTAAATTAATTTACTAAATATATTCTATTACAAAATAGTATAAAATTACTTTTTTAATAAAACCATAAAATAAAATAATTATAGTTTTATGATAGTAAAGATTGCAATAATAATTCATGGGATACAATACTGCTCAAGTTAGTTAGGATCATTATAAATAACAAATATATTTTTTCTGAGTATTTAACACAATTTTATTTCTAAGACTCAATAATTTTTTTACCTTTAAATCCTATAAAATTATTTTTACTTATAAATCATATAAAATAATTTAAAATAATTTCATGAAAAAATTGTTGAAATTTGTATTATGAAATTGAATTTTTTTTTATATTAAACATTAGTTTAAATCTAATTATTTAGTATATTTATTATAAAATAATATTTTACCTCTACGTTTAATAACTTTATTCACTAAAATTTTGGTGATTAATATTTATATAATAATATTAAATTTTTTACTTGAATATAAAAATATATATCAAAATTAATTTATTAAATTATTTTGATTACAAAATAGTTTAAAATTACTTTGTTAATAATATCATAGATTTAACTAGTTTCAGTATTATGGGTGAACAAATTCTTTTGTTGAATATTTAACACAACTTTATTCCAAGGCTCAATACTTTTTTTTTCTTATTTATAAGCCCTAATTTTTTTATATATTTATAAATCATATAAAATAATTTTAATTAATTTCATAAATAGATATTTTTTAATAATATTTATATTATGGAGTTTAAATTTTTATACTAAACATTAATTTAAATATAATTAATTAATATATTTATTATAAAATAATAATTTGGCTCTATGTTCATTAACTTCATATATATATTAATTTTTTATTAATATTTATATAATAATACTTAATTTTTTTACATTAATATAAAATAAAATATATTGAAATTGATTTATTAAATATATTTTCATTAACAAAAAATTAAATTACTTTGTTAATTATATCATAAATTAAATTATTTTTAGTTTTTTTATGATAAAAGTCACAAGTATCATGGAAGATAATTCTGCTTGAATCATGTATAATCATTATGAATAACAAATATATTTCTCTAAATATTTAACACAACTTCATTTCTTAGAGTCAATATTTATTCTTCTTCTTTTAAGTCCTAAGAAATTATTTTAACTTATAAATCACATAAAATAATTATAAATAAATATTTTTGTTGAATAATATTATTTATATTATGAAGTTAACTTTTTTATACTAAACATTAATTTAAATTTAATTAGTAATATATTTATTATAAAATATTATTTTGACTCTATGTTTAATAATTTCATATACTAAAATTTTCTTGATTAATATTTTATATAATAATGCTAATGTTTTTTTACATGAATATGTAAAAAAGTAATAAAATATATTAAATCTAATTTATTAAAAATATTTTTACTATAAATTAGTTTTAAATTATTTCATTAATATCATAAAATAATTAATTTTATTTTTTTAAACAATTAAGACAATAAGTATTTTTTACGGAAAACAGTTCTACTTAAGTCAAACAGAATCAGTATGGATGATAAACCACTTTATCTGAGTATTTAACATAACTCTATTCCTATGATAAACTTAGTTAACTAATTATATTTGTGTTAATGAGAACGACAATAATCCGTGTGAATGCATGGGTGCCGGAATAGTTGCTGTTATTAAATGGGAAGTGAAGCACAGATAAACTACGGGTGAAGCGATAAATACTACCCATACCAACCGGATTCAGACCGTACTTCGAACTTCATAGCATTAATTAATTAGCTCATGAGTTAGGATATTTTTTTTCACTTTGACATTTATATGAATTATTTATCAATTATATTAATAATTAATTTTTATCATAAAATTAATTAATCATTTTTAGTTGGATATCTTAATTTAATTATATTTTTTAATTTATAAGACTCAAATTTAAAATTTTATTTTAAGAAAATCATTACAATTTCACTAAAACTGACAACTTGTTAAGACTTAGGAATTAGGATAGACTATAATTCACTAATTATTTATTCCAAAAGCATACAGACACTTGCAGCAAGTCGTAAGAATGGCGGCATTAAGAGCGAATTCTAACTGCCTTTATAACTTTCATGTGAGCCATCAAAATCACCTTAGTCTCGTGATGCTCCGAACATCTGATCCTATTCGATCGATATTCATTGCATTATGAACTATGATTATACCTAGCAATTTCTTTGAAAATTATTTGTCTTTATCTCATAGTGGACGCGTTGGGTTTTATCTAGACTGTGAATGTCTGCTTTCTAAAACGTCAAGAACAATAGTAGCTACTATAGTAACCTTTTACAACTCAGCATTTCAATGTCTCTTTGCATGTGTTGCTGTAAAAGGGGAATTTATGAGCATCATTGCCACTCTCTTTCTTTTCCTTTCTATAAAGAGTTGGGAAATTTGAACACTAAAGACCACCTTCGTTGACCAAAAAAACAAAACTAAGACCATCTTCAATCTCCCTCTTTTATTATTTTTTTATTACACATTACACCATATATATATATATATATTATTTTTAAAACTTCAAGTTCTTCTTTCCAATACAAAAACTTTTAAAAAATTCACTATTTAAGTCTTACAAATAACCTCATCGTACGTAAAACTACTGATTTGGGAGTCTATCTAATTGCAGCATATACTTTCATTTTATTTCCTTTTTCTAGTCTTGGTGTATACTGTCTTGTATCCAATCAATTGTACGTCTTGTGATGGGATTGGAACTCTTTATACTTCAATAATATTTTCTATTTTTTTGGTGTGTACTGTCTTTTTTTTTAAGGCTTAGCAAGTATATTTAGGAACTGCTGACTGTGCACTTAGTATTTTCTTTTCTTAACATTTTCTTATTTTTCGGTCCACCCTTAACATTTTCTGTATGGGCATAAGAGCATAAGCAAACTGGGTTATCATAATATCGTTGGTAAATATAGGATGCAAAGAGAAATAGACGTGCCCCAAGTCCAGGCCCATTATACAATATCAAGGGTTCCTATTGTGGTATGCAAATGTTATATGAGCATATGGGGAGTTGCTATTTGCACTATCACTACTGATACTATCCTCGTGTATTCCTTTTAGTTGTGTTCCCAAATTGCCCCTTGGACGGAAATACAATGAAAATGTGTTTCCATTACATAAATGGGGGTGAAAAAAATAAAACACAACCAAAACATGATTCTATTGTATAAGTGTACAACAAAATTGTCTTTTCATTATGTTTTTTTCCTGTCCCAAACAACACAATAGAATTATGTTTCTATTGTGTAAAAGGGGATGTGAAAAAATACACAACAGAATCATAATACAATGAAATCATGACTCCATTGTATTGTTTAACAACAAAATCATGTTTCATTGTGTAAAAAAGTGCGTAAAAAATACACAATAGAAATATGATTTCATTTTGTATTTCATAAAAAATTCACAACGGAATCATGTTTTCGTTGTATATTTATTTACACCCTTTTAGTTAATTTTAATTGCAAGTTACCTTTTCTAAAGTTATAAAATTAATTATGATATAATTTACAATTTTAAATAATAATCAATATCTTTCTTAATTAAAATTGAATAGAAGTTATCATTTATAAACGTAACCAAATTAGTTAATATATGATTACCTTTATTAATAGTAATCAAATCAATTTATGATATTAATTTTTATCATAATTAATTTGATTATAATTAAAAATGGAGGGGAAGAAAATACTTTGAGGGAGGAAGGGAAATTGTGGGAGTGTGATGATGGAAAAGTGAAAGAGGAAAGGGGAAGAGTTGGGGGTGTAGGAAAACTCAAAGATAAAATAATCCTTTGTTAAGATTTAGTAGTGTCAACAGTAATTCTGTAATGGCAATAGCAATGCTCAAGCATATGACTATTTTATCTAAGGCTTGGCAGTGCCAATAGCAATTCTAGTAGTCAATTATATATGGAAGTAAGAAAATGATAAGTGTGATAAATGATGAGATGAAAAAAGAAGATAGATATAAAGAAAATGGTAGGAAGTTCATAAGTTGGATTTAACTAGGTTTAGGATAAAAATCAAATTCGAATAGATAATATTTAATTGAATCGATTTGATTTGAGTTTTGCAAAAAATTTTCACCAAACTTTTAAATGTTTTGTTCAAATTGAAAAATAAATCTAAAAATTGAACCAATTATAATTGGGTTTGGTTCAAATTTGAAGGTGTAAGATAGAAATGATCACATAATTGTTAATTGTAATTAATTTTCTTGTAGAGCATGGATGCCAATAAGTGGAAAGATTCATCGGAGCATTTTGATGTCCAAACGCATTAATTGGAATCCATTCTGGTTGTTGTGTAATAATAATCATTTAATGTGTAGAACTACAAATGGGAGTTGTTTCATAATTCTCTCTCATCGTTTCTACTATCTAAGGGTGCTTACTTGCACTCCCATAACACTCCCAAGTGGGACTACCACACTATTATTTTTCTATTATTTTCAAGTTGACACGTTGCCTTTGCTTCTTGGCAATGTCTTCCATACTTGTTTCGCCACGCTACTACCTTCTACTCCAGGCTTTTCTGCTTTTTCGTTTTTCCTACTCTTTCTTGAAGGTCCCTTCGATTCTTTCCTAAGTTCCCATATCCCATATGTTTACTACTTTCCACTATTTTTCTTAATTTCATAATGGATTAATTATTGAGAAAAATATTATATAATGTAAACACTATCATTTAAGTATAAATTATCATTGTAATTATCATAAAACCAATAACTTTACTATACATAATAGATGTGATTAGATGACATTATCAATATATAACCTTTTTTTTCTATTTATTTAGTTTCATTTCCGACAAATAATTGTGTTAATGCTTGCAAGTAATAGTGGCTAATATTTCTAAGAAAAAGTCTTAACTTTGTAAATAATATTGGTGGCGACCCATTACGACAAAAGTATTAAATGAATATTGTATTTTTAAATGAATTCATCTAACTTAACTTGAGTTTATTGAAATAAAATATTACTTTTTGAGGAAAAAAACATATTTTAGTATTTGTTTCAAACAAATAGTATTTTAGCATTATACATAAGATACATGTGTATTTTTATATAACTAAATTTTAAAAAAATGAATATTTTAAATATATGAATTATATTTTATAATAAATAATATTTTTAATATATAAATTATATTTTAAATTTTTGGTAAATCATTTATATTTATTTTAAAGGTTAAATTACATATTGTATCATCCAACTTACATCATTTTGCGAATTTTGTCACCCAAAATTCCTCCGCCGGTCTACCATCACATTGTTTTTCTTCTTCTATATTATATAATAAAATGAAATTATTTCTTAAAAATTAGAAACACAATGAAATCTTTTATTCTTTCTTGAAGTTCTTTTAAGTGAGACATCATCATTTGTAAAATATAGAAAAATAAAAAACTTGAACGTTAAAATTTGTAAAATGATAAAAATTGGTAGTAAAATGTGTAATTAAGTCTTTTAATTATTTGATGATTTATTTTTAAAATATTTTTTTACTGCTGATTTAAAAAATATTGAAATTCAATTTAAAAATAAAGATAAAAATGACATATTAAAAAAGACAAATAGTTAAAAAAATCAAATATATAAAAGTGATAACAACTCCTAAAAATACCTATGCTTAAGAGGAACTCCTACCATAAAAAAAACTCCTAAAACCGTTATTCTTAAAAAACAGTACTACAAATATTCTTATTGAAGATAAGTATTTTAATTTATATAGAAATCTTTTCACTGTTTAATCGTTAAAGATAATTAAATAAGAACATTAAATTTATCACCAAAAACTGAAAGCTGAAACTGAAACTTAAAAACCGGAACTAGTGGTGTGTTAAATTATATCCTTAGTTTAGAGAATAAAATAAGAGTTCAACGATCAATATAAATAATTTTATTATAATTTAATTATAAATTATTTTAAAATAATAATTTTTAAAAATTAATAAATTTATCATATATAATAGGTTATAATTAAATAATAATGTAATTTTTTATACTAAAAATACATAATCCTCCTTTTTTATAAAATAAATATAATTAAAAAAAACTTTGTATCCTAATATCCATAAAAATTAGAGATTTCTCACTATGCAAAATAAGAAGAAAAAAAATATTATACACAATCTTTATTTTTTATATGAAAATAGATTATTTTCAGATTTAAATTGATGACTAATAAGTTATCAATGCATAATTTTATCACATCTTTTCATAAAATACATATAATTATCAATTCAAAATTAATTATTAAAAAATAAAAATTAAATAATTTATTATTACATACATGTATTTTATAACTTTTGAGGTAATCCTCTTTTCCTATATATATATGTATATATATAAATCATTATACTTTTGTTAATCTTATCTTTTATAAAAAATCTGATTAAACAACTAAATCGGAACCAATGAAGGGGATTAATTTAATCAATTGAGGAGGAAGTGTTGTGTCGCGTGTTAAGTAAACCATAATTAACTTTTGAGGCACGAAACAAAACCTAGTCAGTTTCAGTTACACCCGAAAGCGTCACGAGAAAACCCCCCACACTTACCAATGCCCCCTCCTCAGGTTGATGAGCGGTTAAAGATGCGGGCCCCACAATGAGTATGTACGAGAATAGGCTTAATACCTAAGCTGGGCCCACTACAGTGCCAGCCATAGCCAGATACTCACTCTCTCTTCTTAGCCTTTATAAATTCTCATTCTCCTTCTCCCTCCCCTTCTCATTTCACTTCCAATTCTTCCTTTGCTTGGTAATGTTCTCTCATTGTTATCTCTCTTTTTTCAAAATGCATGCATTGTTTATAACCATTAATTACCCACCACTATTCCATTGCATGCATCAATGAATGCGGTTTTATGAAGCATGCTCTGACACTAGAACATTTATTTAACGTTTTTTTCTTGTGGATGAACAGGTAAATAAACATGGGAAACATGCCAAATGTGGTTGTGTTGTGTTTCTGTCTCTGGACCCTGCTGTTTTCTCTTGTGTTCTGTGCACCCAACGATGGGTTGCGTAGGATTGGACTTAAAAAGGTAAAATTGGACACCGATGACGTTGTGGGGCTTAAGGAATTTCGGTCTTCAATTAGAAAGTATCACCTTCAGAACATCCTTGGAGGCGCTGAGGACACCGATGTTGTTGCGCTGAAGAATTACTTGGATGCTCAGTACTACGGTGAAATAGCCATTGGTACCCCTCCTCAGAAGTTCACTGTGATTTTTGACACCGGTAGCTCTAATTTGTGGGTGCCATCATCCAAATGTTACTTCTCGGTGAGATTGCTTTTCCATTCATAACCGTCTAATCAATGCGTGTAGGTTTTTTTTTCCTCCTCATTTTGGCAACTTGTTCATGGTGTTTTTGCATGTTGGTGCAGGTTGCTTGTTTCATGCACGCTAGGTACAGGTCTAGCCAGTCCAGTACCTACAGGGAAAATGGTTTGTCTCCTTTTCTTGTCTTCTGATTCTGAGGCTTTAACTTTGCTTGTTCAGAATTTATGGTGGTTTTGTAGCTTTTTAAACCGACAATGCGTTGTCGCAATTATTTGATTAACATGTGAAGACTAGAACTCATAGGGAAGAAAATAGATTTATGAATGAAATAAAATATGTTGTATTAAAGTATTCGGTTATTGGGGAAAGTCCAATATACTTTTAATGTTGAATCAGGATCAACAAGGACAGAAATAAAGCATTGGGTTGAACTCTTCCTTGATGTCAAAGAAATATGATTAATTCTCAAGATTTATATAATTTCATAACTACTTTTGCCTTTTTTTTTTATATAAAAAAACTGAGTAGTTTGGTGTGTTGTCTGCCTTCATCTGTAGTGTATCAATGTAAACAAGTATGTATATGTACTCATTTACCAAAATGTTGAAAGAGCGGTTTTGGAGGGGGGCTCTGAACACCATGCTTCTATCATGCGAAGGATCTAAATTTAGAGATTTTTACCATCCAGCCTTTTCTCCCCATGGAATTACAAAATCAATACAATTTTTGTTTACAATTTATTGGCAATAGCAGTGTTAGAAATTCTTCGTTTCTTAAATATTTTTAATTTGGATTACATAACATAATTCATAACTGACAAAGTCTTTGCTTTTTTACTTTGGGTTACTTGACATTGTGCACCTGTAGAATTGATGCCAGGATGTTGTCCTTTTTTTAAATGAGGGTTTGTCTTCCTGTTTTTCAGGTACTTCTGCTGCAATTCAATATGGTACTGGAGCAATTTCTGGTTTCTTTAGCAATGACGATGTCAAAGTTGGTGACATAGTTGTAAAGGACCAGGTAATGATGATTGCCAATCCCGATTTCATTTTTCTTTTCCTTCACACCAACATGTCAGTTTAGTTGGCTTCTTTCATAATATGTTGATTAATCAATTAACGTGAAGTATGTTTTGATCTCCATTAGGAATTTATTGAAGCAACTAGAGAACCTGGAGTTACATTTGTGGCTGCTAAGTTTGATGGTATACTAGGACTTGGATTTCAAGAGATATCAGTTGGATATGCTGTTCCAGTGTGGTATTTGCTCATATTTAAACTTTTAGCTAGCATTTCTATTATTGTTTTATTGTCTCTGTCAATATGAGGCACTTTCCTGTCACAGGTACAGTATGGTTGAACAAGGTCTTGTAGAGGATCCAGTATTTTCATTTTGGCTAAATCGGAAACCAGAAGAAGAGAATGGTGGGGAGCTTGTTTTTGGTGGTGCTGATCCTGCTCACTACAAGGGCAAACATACTTATGTACCAGTGACACGAAAAGGATATTGGCAGGTTAGTATCAACATATCAACATACTTGTACTCTATGATGTATAGTAACCTTAAATAGTTGACTACCTGGTATTAACTATATATCGGTACTAGTTGGGTATACAAGGTTATGTACCCAATACTTATGACTCAAATATATATTAGTTCATGCATAACGTGAAGTTTTATTGGTTTATTGCTAAATTAAACAAACTGATATTTCACCTCCTTCAACACTTGTGATGTCTTTACATATTTTTTCTTTCTTGTAACAGCATTATGAAAATTTAAATTGTATTATAATTTTGATACATTATTGGTTTTTTTTTTATATTTCTAAATGATATATCCCCCATAATTGGGAATCCTAGAGTATATTATATTTATAGTAATTTAGTATATAGTCTATACACGAGGAAATTGCTTCTTAATCATAAAATAGCACTTAATTTTAGAAATTTTGCTGTTCTCCCATACTTGGATTGGTAGCAATACTGACACTCATACCTGGATCCATGCAATAAAGCTTATACTACATGTGTTTCTGTTTTGTTTTCAATGGTCCTCTAATTTGTTCACTTTTTTTTGTCCTGAGTAGTTTGACATGGGAGATGTGCTTATTTCTGGTAAACCCACAGGTATGTGTAGAAGACAAAATTAACAGAAATACCTATTTATTTGTTTCTTCTATGGCATGATGATATTGATAGCACTTCCATAAATTGTTCAGGGTTTTATTTCATTGGTACTGACTTTAGTAGTTTGTGATCCAGGATACTGTACTAATGACTGTTCAGCAATTGCAGACTCTGGAACTTCTTTGTTAGCTGGTCCAACGGTATGAATAAATGCTTGTAAATGTAGGCTGCTATTTAGATTTTCATTTCCAATTAGAATTTCATTATCTGTAAAGCATGCTTTTAACTAATGGGAAAGGGGTCTAAAAATTGTACTAACAAATGCTTCTGACCATATGATCAAAATACATGATTTTGTTTTTGTAGACTGTAATTACCATGATAAATCAAGCAATTGGTGCAGCTGGAGTTGTAAGCAAAGAATGCAGGTCCGTTGTCAATCAATATGGACAAACAATCTTGGAATTGCTCTTGGCTGAAGTAAGTATCACTTTTAATTCATTCTTGTCATATATATCTTGGTTGATGGGATTCTCGCCTATGGTCAGGTGATCTGGTCATCTTTCAGAATGAGTTTTATTATGGTTTTCACTTGATCCTGTAGGCAAAGCCAAAAAAGATCTGCTCACAAATTGGATTGTGTACCTTTGATGGGACTCATGGTGTTAGGTGAGCCCGAAGATATTATACCTTTTGTCATTAGCTTATACGCTTTAACATATTTAATGTTCTGTGATTGCCATTTTATTAAAGAGTTTCAATTTTCCTTCTAGCATGGGTATCAAGAGTGTGGTGGATAAGAATGAAAAAAAAGCATCTGGTGGCATTCGGGATGCTGGTTGTTCTGCTTGTGAGATGGCTGTTATTTGGATGCAGAACCAGCTGAGGCAGAATCAGACAGAAGATAGGATAATAGACTATGCCAATGAGGTGAGTTAGTCTTTATTTTACTGTTTGAGTACTAAAATCCTGTTTTTGCTTTTGATTTTGATTCTAGCCTTATGATGATGACATTTCAGCTTTGTGATAAATTGCCTAACCCAATGGGACAATCATCCGTTGACTGTGGAAAGCTCTCTTCAATGCCTATTGTTTCCTTTACTATTGGTGGAAAAGTTTTTGACCTTTCCCCTGAGGAGGTATAGTTTCAAACCTATTTAGTTACTTTTGGAAGGGCTGATCATTGACTATTTAATTTTGTGTAAAAAGAATTTATAAAGAGGAAAAGGAATTCAATTGTTGGAGGGAAAAGAGAAAGCCATTTCTAGCAAAAACAGGAATAACAAGTACGGACTAGAAGATAAACTTAGTTTGTGAAGCTAAATTGAGCTTTGCAAAGTCCTCAATTTGCAATAACAATCTGCAAGTCTATCATTGAACAATCACTACTGAAATTATTGGATAAATGTTATAGATTTTAAATTAAACAAAGACAACCTTATCCTTTGAATCCCCTCAAAGCATTGTTTTCCATATATTCCACTAAAATACATATATAGTTTCAAGGGGGTCGAACTAATCCAGAAAGACTGAATAACCTTTTTACTTTGTTGGTTGAATAATATTTTATATTGCTTACTTTACAAATTGGTTTTAACTAAAATTAGAATAAAATAGAAGATGGAGCAGGAAGAACTAAGACAGAGAAGCACTTTAAACTTTCAATTGCTACTACAGTTACAATTATATTTAATAGCAGTAGGCAGTAGTGCAATTTCTATGAACAAATGGTTGCCGTCTTCCATGTATTTTGTCTCCCTCATCCAATTTTCTATTTGGTTTCTTCAGTATATACTGAAGGTGGGCGAAGGTCCTGAAGCCCAATGCATTAGTGGCTTTACTGGTTTGGATGTTCCTCCTCCTCGTGGCCCTCTATGGTACATTAAAATTTAATTTGCTTGAGACACACACTATGACATTTACCTTTTAATTGTGATGCATTTGATATGATTCTCACTTAATGCCACATGCATCATTAATGCAGGATCCTTGGAGATGTCTTCATGGGGCGCTATCACACCATCTTTGATTATGGTAAGTTGAGAGTCGGATTTGCTGAGGCAGCATAGAGAATGTTCTCATGTCTCTCAGGATGGCAACCGCACTTTTCTAGTAGTTTATTTTCGGTTCAGAAAATTGGTTATACCAAACAAGATATTACATCATGGATGTGCTTCCATACTGAATATTTTCAATCGTTATCTGCTTATAGTTTGTATACATTTGCAATCAGAATGTGCCTAAAATTGTAGTTGTATATATTAATATCCTCACAGTCCCTCCCCCAATGTATTGAATAGCTTAGCAGATGAATGTGGGGTAGTGGGGCTGTTAAGCTATGTATGCTTCCTTAGTTAAATGGTGTGAATATGACTTTTGTGATTCCTTATTTTCTTTCAGCTCTTTATGTTTGGCATTATGCATTTATGATATGTTAGATGCTTAAAAGTTCAAACTGCATATAAAAAGAGACTAGTACTAGAGCAAAGGAAAAAGAAGAGAACCATGCGTATAAAAAGAATAAAAAAAAGGAAGGTGTGTCAGATTTAGATGCTTCAAACTGCGTAACAAATATGACGTTAGAAGTTATAATTCACTAATAATGTCAATGTGTTTACTGCTCAACTGGAACTACGTCTCTAATAGGTGGGTGTGTAGTGTGGTGGTAATATATAGAAGAACTTTATTTTTATTAGGCATTCGGTCACTCTGTAAAAAAAAATCAACAGGGATTCTTACTTTTTTTTTAAGCACATCAAGGAAGTGAATTATAACTAAATTTGAATGTTTTTGTTTTTTGGTATTATTAAACTACGATTTATAAATATCAAATAACAGAAAGCACTTTTTCATCCTGAACCTGATCTATGCAAAGCAATTTGTAAAATAGGTTAGGCTGGTAATGGAACACATAGTTTGTAGCTTCTTTCTGATCAATAAATGGTAATAAAAAAAAATGGACTAGGACTATTGATACAGATTTTCGACAAGGGAGATGGCATTATTGAACCGTATCAGCTTGAATTGGGCCACAAGTCAAGGTTGTGTTTATGTCCAATTTTTGCATTTTTTGTTTGGAATTTTGTGATTTAACCCTTACCCAGCAAAAGTGTTGGGGTTTACGGAGGAATGAGTGATTGACCCATTTGGGTCAGTTTTATAATTTTTTTATATAAAAAAATGGATTCACTACAAAATAAATTACTGGCATGGCATGAGTTTATTTTGTCCATAGACCAAGTCAAATTAAAAGTTTGACGACTTAATAACATATCAGGTAAGCGTCATAAATAAAACTACTATTATGAATAACAATTTCATCATGATAACCGCACTGGTAGTTTTTGCTCCAACAAGAAACAATCAACCACAATTCGTATGTACTATTTCATATACTTTTTTTTGTGTCAGGTACACAACAGTCAAGTCACATACATTGAAGTTGCATTTAGCATTTGCTATTTCATGCACTTTTTTCTGCATATTGTGAGCCTGAAGTTGCAATACATTATTGCAACGTCATGTACTTTTTTTGCGCTTCGTAATTGCACGTTTACTGTACGATTTGATGTGCTTCGACTTGCAAGCCACGTCCTCAATTAGCTTAGAGCATCTCCAACGGGAGATGTTTATGGGGTTTCTTAGCGTAAGCATCCGTTCCGTAGGATTTCTCTCGCGTTGGAGCACAGTGACGTGGCGGAATCGTTTCTTCCGCAGAGCATGGATTCCTTATATAAGGAACCGTTTCTTCCCCATTAAAAAACAATTAATTTGGCGTGAAACCCCCTATTTCAGTTATTCCAACCACATGCAGATCAATTTGATGAATCAAAGAGGAAGATGAACAGTTGCAGAAAAAATGCTCATTTGACTAACCGTGAAGAAGAGAGCAGAGGAACGGCGGCTACGGCGACCCCAACGATCCCGACGACCCAGAAGGCGACGGCTACGGTGACCTCGACGACCCTAAAGGCGACAGCTACGGTGACCTCGACGACCCCAAAGGCGACGGCTACGGCGATTGTCTTTCTTCTTCCTGATTTTCGCGTTCTCGAGGAGGGAGTGAGAGCAGAAGGGAGTGGAGAAGGGAGTGAGCAGAGAGCGGAAGGGAGTGGAGTCCGGTGAGTAGAGAGCGGGGTACGCTTGTTTTTGAGAGTGAAGACAGACTAGAAGCTGTGGAAGAGGAAGGGGTTTTGTGAAGTGAGCAGAGAGGTGAAGGAAAGGGACGCGCGTGGAGAAGAGGAGCGGAACGCGTTTCATCTGGGAAGCTTCTGGATGGGTTTTTGCTTTTGAGTAGATAGAGAATAGAAAAGAGCCGTTGGATGCTAACATAAAAATGAAAAGAGCCGTTGGATGTTCCCAGCTTTTGGATGGCGTTTTCTTTAATGGATTTTTGCTCATTTGAGTAGATAGAAAATAGAAAAGAGCCGTTGAATGCTAAAATAAAAATGAAAAGAGCCGTTGGATGCTAAAATAAAAAATGAAAAGAGCCGTTTGATACTAAAATCAAAATGAAAAGACCCGTTAACTAATAAATGCAAAAGAAAAAAGTGACTGTTAAGAAAATATAACCGTTGATGAAAAATAACTGTTGAATGTTTATGTATAAATATAGGTAATTTTTGTTGCTTCTTTGCAATGCAAGTTACACTTGTAATTTTTTGTGTCCTAATCTATACTCAATCTCTTATATGGATCCCAATCAATATAATTATCAAAGTGTCTACAATTATTTGCAAAATCAACCACCTCCTACCAGTGAAAATTTGCAAAGTAACCCACATCCACCACCATACTTGATGTATCCTCAACCACCCCCTACCAGTGAAAATTCGCAAAATCCATCCCAGTATATGATGTATCCACCACCCCCACCTATGTGGTATATGCATCCTCCATCTAATGTAGAGTCACCTACCGGTGGTAGTTCTCAAAATCCACAATTTTGTAGTCAACCATCACTCCCCATTAATCCAAATACGTGTTATAGGCCTTCTTTATCCAATATTTCACCTCCTATGAATGAAGTTGAATCCACAATCGGTGTAGAAAATATTCTACTAGATGAGGGTGACCACAATGGTAGTGGAAAAAAAAACACGTACAGCATTCTCGGTGACAGAAGATGTAATTCTTGTTCGATCGTGGCTCAATGTGTCAAAGGATTCAATAATCGGTGTCGACCAAACATCAAAGCAATATTGGGCAAGGATTAAAAATGCATACAACAATGACGATGTGCGTGAAAGCGGGTTGTTTTGTGAAAGAAGCTCGACTCAGTTGAAATCTCGATGGAATAAGATCCACCCAGCAGTTCAAAAATTTAATGGATGCTACAAACAAGCCGATAAGCATAGGAGAAGTGGAAGTTCAGAGAATGATTGTATGACTAATGCTCATTTGATTTACTCGCAGGATACAGGTAAAAAATTTGAGGTTGAGCATACTTGGTTGTTGTTGAAAGATCAACCTAAATTCGATGCAGAATTCATGTCAAATACTTCAAAAAGAACAAAGGTTTCTGCAGATGGAAATTACTCATCGTCTTCTAACACAGAGACGCCCATTGAAACCGAAGAATATGATGAGCCATCACCAGTGTCTCGCCCAGCGGGACAAAAAGCGGCAAAAAGAAAGAGCAAAGGAAAACAAGCTTCTACCAATATCGATTTATCTGGCATTGAAAGTGTAATGAATGAGAAGAATGCAAACACATTAAAACTTATTCAGTTAAAGGAGGCTCAAGAAAAGCGTATGCAAGATCAAGAACGGCGCATGGATTATGAAATCCTCATGAAGGATACATCCAACATGTTGGAACAATAACGCCAAGATCACGAAAAGTATTGCGAACATATTAGCAAGAAACTGTTTAATTAAAGTTTAGTCGTTATGTTTAAATAACAATATCTAAATTTATGTAATATTTATTTTCGAGGTTTAGGTTTTTTATTTATTTCGATGTTATTGTATTTAATTATTTATTATTATGTAAAATTTTATTTTATATTGTTATGCATTTCTTTTTATCTAGCCGTTATAAAACTAGCCGTTAAAAACTAGCCGTTATAAAACTAGCCGTTATAAAACTAGCCGTTAAAAACTAGCCGTTGGAAATGAAGCTATATAAATGTCTAACACTTATTCATTTTCACAAGTTCTCATACCAATTAAGCAATATATCTCTCTCACTTCAAACACTACAGATACCGTTATAATGGATCCAAACATCTATTTAGATGAAGTTTTAGATCAAACGATAAATGAGGAATTGGAAGACAACACCGATGAAGACCTCATTAGGTTGATACTTCAGAGCCAACAACAACTACATGGCAACACCGCCGGGCGTATGCAAAGAAGAGTGGTACATCGAAATCGTGAAGAAGGTCATGATCGATTGTTCAATGACTACTTCTCAGTAAATCCTGTGTACACAGAGAATCAGTTTCGACGAAGATTTCGTATGCGAAGGCATGTGTTTCTTCGTATTGTAGATGGGCTCAGCAATCATGATGAGTACTTTCAAATGAGGTTCGATGCACTGGGTCGAAAAGGACTATCTCCATTACAAAAGTGCACAGCTGCACTTCGTATTTTGGCTTATGGCTCACCTGCTGACAGCGTGGACGAATATGTTCGAATTGGTGAAACAATTGCGGTGGAATGCTTGGAGCGATTTGTATCAGGCATCTGCACCATATTTGGGAATGAGTACTTGAGGAGACCAACTAACGAAGACACCGAACGACTACTACATGGGAGCGACACGCGGATTTCCAGGTATGTTAGATTCTATTGATTGCATGCATTGGGAATGGAAAAATTGTCCTGTTGCATGGAAAGGTCAATTTTGTCGAGGTGATCATCGCAACCCAACAATCATTCTTGAAGCCGTTGCATCACAAGATTTGTGGATTTGGCATGCATTTTTTGGCACCGCGGGTTCAAATAATGACATTATTGTGTTAAATGGATCTAATGTGTTTGATGAAGTTTTGTCGGCACGTGCTCCCGCAGTGCAATACATAGTGAATAGAACCCAATATAATATGGGATACTATTTAGCCGATGGTATTTATCCAGACTTTGCTACATTTGTGAAGACCATCTCAATGCCACAAGGAGAAAAGCGAAAATTATTTGCTCAACGGCAAGAATCGGCAAGAAAAGATGTAGAACGGGCATTCGGAGTGCTCCAATCTCGATTCGCAATTATACGTGGTCCGTCACATTTTTGGGATATTGCTAAAATGAAGAATATCATCTATGCATGCATCATATTGCATAACATGATTGTCGAGGACGAACGTGACACATATCAAAGTAATATTGATTACGATAATGTAGGTAACAACACGTCAACATTCGAAGTATCTTTAGGTGCTCACCCTAGTATCAGATCAACATATCTTCAAAGGAGAGCAGAGGTTCATGACAAACAAAAACACCGACAACTCCAAGCAGATTTAGTTGAGCATATTTGGGAATGTTTCGGAAACGAAAATAACAATAACTAAATTGATGTATTTTTTTTTCAAGGTCTAGGTTTTTTATTTATTTCGATGTTATTGTGTTTAATTATTTATTATTATGTAAAATTTAATTTTATATTGTTATGCATTTCTTTTTATTTATTTTAATTTATATTTATGAAAATTGAAAAAATATTAAGTTTTATTAAAAAAATATAAATACATGGATTTTTTTGAGTTCCTTACGATTTCTTGCATTGGAGCAAAATATTAAGTGAGTTCCTTAGGAGTGACATGGTGCTGTAGGGACCACAAAAAGTACTGCGGGAGCCACAAAAAATTAGTTAAAAAACCCAAATGGGTTTCTCCCATTGGAGATGCTCTTACTTTCTCTTAAAAAAAATTACATGGCACTAAACCGCTAGTCAAAATTGCAGTTTGACTTGGTCCACGGTTAAAAACATACCCCATGCCAGTAACTAGTTTTGTAACAAACACATTTTGAAAAAAATATTTACAAGTGACCCAAATGGATCAATCACCTTGAGGATGATAGTAGATTAAGGACAATGGACTCTAAAGAGGGAAGCATAATTATCAAGTATTGAAAGAGGTTGGTTCGTTCCAAGGGAAACGCAAGCACAAAATTCTAAAAAGTTTGAGTAGATATCTTTGTACTCATAAACTTGGTGTGATACTTCCTTCACCATCCAAACTATTTTTTTTACAATATTAGCACCACTTATCTTGCCACTATTTGATTTCTATCTTTCATGCTCGAACTAAACTTCTAACCCGACTTTCACTTTGTACATGTAAAAGTTGCCTCTAATTCATCTTCTTCAGATCACTATGTTTCTACCATTCTTCAAGTTGCTTATGTTCTCTCACCAAATCTTTTGTCATCTTCTAGGTAGGTATGTTGTTTCATGCGACAACTTCATGGCTTCACCCCAATCAATCGGAGGTGGAGTGTCAGACAAGCCACCAATCATGCCTGTAACTTAGGATTTTATTTATTTATTGAAATTGTTAAATTAGGTGATTTGCTATAATTGTTGTAAATTTGTAAGTAATTGATTTGCTGTACTGATCCACTCTATTATAATTATGTAATTTGCTATATTGTCTTATTTCTCTATTATTTAAGTTTCCTGCGCTGGAGTAATAGCTCAGAGAGAAAATTGCTTTTCTTTCAAGTTTATTGTGTTATTAAGGTGGCGGACAACAACAAAATTGGAAACAACATTACACACATAATGACCAATTCTTTTATTGCATAAAAAAAATTAAAAATGAATTATAAGTATAGGAATAAAAAAATTATTTTAACTAAAATATGTTATAGATAATATTAGTGTTTTGCCGTTGCAAGAAGATGCTACTTGGAGCTTTAAAAGTTAAGGAAGCTGCCGTGGATTGAGGCTGGAGCCATTTTATTTTATTTTAACTTTGGTCACTTCATTTAGTTATTTTATTTTGGTGTTTAATTAGTAGAGGACTAGAGGTGAGATGTGCATGACAAAGAGTATGAGACGAGCATAGGGTCAGTCTGGGATATAGAGAAATAACAAAATTATTTAATCTGGAAAGGTAAAGCACAAAGTGGATTATGCACCATACAGTATGCAGCAGCGTGATCCGATGCATGCATTGCACACTCAGAAGCGGAGGAATCAAAGCAAAGAGACTCTACTAGAAAAATGGTTGGCGGCATTTGATGATAGATACTTTAATCATTGGCTTCCTTCAATTTGACTCTTCCTTTGATACCCTCTCTCCCTCACATTACGCACGCAAAGTGTCAACGCCTACGAGGCTACGCCCTCACCCCACTTTCACCTTACTTTCCAACGAAAACACCTTCCAATTCCAACCTTATAATAATACAGTTAGTTTAAGGTTTATACATTTGTGATCTAATTATAAATTATTATTTGATTTATTTTAAAATAGTTATTTTAAATTTTTATAAATTTATTAGACATGATAAATTATGATGTGACTATCACATGTGTGAAAGCCTGTAATGGAACATCAAGGTATTTCCCTATCACGTTAGGTGTCACCAAGGTTCAGTTCTTAGTCCTTATCTCTTTGTCTTAGTGATGGATGAACTAACGAAAGATATTCAAGAGGAAGTGTCGTGATGTATGTTTTTTTCAGATGATATCGTGCTTATTGATGAGACCAAAGATGATGTTAATAGGAAATTGAATTATGGAGAAACACTTTGGAGTTTAAAGGATTCACGATAAGCAAGAGCAAGATAGAGTATATGAAATGTGAGTTTTTGCTGGTAAGAGATGGTGATCAAGACACAATGCATCTACTTGGTCAAAAGGTATCCAAGAAAGATGTTTTTAGATACTTGGGATCAATGTTGCAAAAAGGTGGTGAGATTGATGATGATGTAAATCATAGAATTAGAGTAGGGTGGATGAAACGATGGAGTGCATCAAAATTTTTGTGTGACCGCAAAATTCCCCTTAAGCTAAAAGGAAAATTCTATAGAACAGTTGTAAGACAGACAATGCTATATGGAGCAGAATGTTGGCCACCACAGAGACAACATGAGCATAAAATAGGGGGTAGCAGAAATGAATATGTTAAGGTGGATGTGTGGATATACGAAGATGAATAAGATAAGAAATGAGGATATTCAACGAAAGATATCAGTGGTACCGGTATGTGAAAAGATGAGAGAGCATAGATTGAGGTGGTTTGGGCATGTTATGAGATGACCATTGGATGCTCCCGTAAGAACAAGAGTTTGTTACCAATAGTTCAATACAAAGAGATGTAGAGGTCGACCGAAACTTACTTGGGAAAAGTAGTGAAATAAGACCTAATGGAGTGAGATATAGATTGACGGATGATATGTCTTAGGATGGAGTGAAGAAAAACTATAAGTTTGGTGGAGGGTTAAACTCATTAGTAGTTCTATGTTCAAGTCGTTCCCTTGTTTTAGTTCTTTTCTCCCGTCTTCCTTTCACCCTTCTTTTATTTTAGCTTATTTTCTCTCTCGTTTGTTTTATTTTTGATTTATCGTTGAGTTCATCTACCACCGACCTCAATTAACTTGGGTTAAAGGTGCTGTTGATGTTGATTCAGCCTATCAAGCACAATTGAGTATTTTAACAATATGTGATCATAAGGAAATGTAGACATGCACTGATCTATAATAATCAAAGTTGCCAACAAATTGTTCTCTTGATTGTTGAACACCAATAGAAATAAATACAAATTAACCAGCCTTTATAATTACAAAATGAGGCTTCATCTAGAACCCTAAAACCTCAATTCAAAATTAGGTAGACAGATTAGACAATCATGTTTGGTTGTTAAGGTTAAATGATAATTTAAATTGGAGCAATGCCTAAATGTATACATCAACTACAAATTTCACAATATTTACTTAACTATCATCATTGTTGCATGATGTTACTACAAATTGAATTACCAATTTTACTCAACTACAAATTTCACAATATTTACTCAACTACAAATTTCCAAAACAGAAGAGGAAAAGAAGAAAACCTAGTCACAGGCCGTTGCACTTCATCGTCGTGGAGGATAAAAATAGAAGAAAGAAGAGAAACAACATAGACTCCCTTCACCTTCCCTGCAACCATGCACTTCATCGTCGCTGCGACCACCATGCAATTGCACGATCACGAAAGAAACATGCACTCGCACTCGACACTTCCACTTCGCACTGTCGTCGCAGCCACCACGCATGTGCACCTCGCCTTCGCTTTCACACTCGTACTGTTGCACAGTCACGGGATGGAGTGGAGGAATAGGGTCTCTGGTCCTAGTGCAAACCGAAACGATTTAGGGAAGCATTGCAACGGTGACGCGAAAGTTAGGAGGAAGAAAGAAAAACAAAACGAAACAAAAACGATGTCGTTTCCATTTTTTGCAAACCTGCAAACTCAGGGAAAACTCGTGAGTCTATGTTAACATGCCCGAGTCTGCGTAGAATCGTCCGAGTCTGCTCAATTTTCAATTCTGCTCACGATTTACCTTGTGAAGGTACTATAGAATCGTAAACTCATACAATTTTATGATAACCATGATTACAGATTCCCTATTGTGAGCGCAAGTTATCCTACTCTATCCTAACTTATTCTGGCTAAAATCTCAAAGGAAGTTTTCAAAAGCAGTGAGCTAGGAGCTTATTTTGGTGCTCTTAATCTTATTCTTGTATGCATCTGCATTTATATTTTTTTTTTGACATATCATCTGCATCTGTGTTAGTGACTTTTAGTGGTCAGAGACTCACAACTCACAACTTTTCACTGCGAAAACAAAAACACTGTTGTTGTCTATACTAAAATAAATAAAACTGTCACAGGTGTCATCTAATCTAATTACTCCACAAAAGAATTCGCCGCTCTTAAATAAATGACATGTTTGTATTTACGGTAAAACAAGGTTATTTTAATATGGGCAACTTTTTTTGTTTTCCTGTACATATGCACGGGACTGTCTCTAGTTATCGTATTCGTTAATCATTAACCAATATAAGTGTTTTCTTTTTACTGCAACCAATAAAATTGTTATTCATTAACAAAAGTCGTAATTTTTTTATTAAAATAATTTTATCATATAAAAATATAATAAGTGTTTTTTTACCATTAAAGAATTATCACGTTTAATTGTTTAAAATCAGTGGCAGAGACTAATGTTAATTAAATTCATAATTTAATTTATGTGTAATTAATCTTGCAAATATTTACCTATGTTTTCGAAGAGTAAGGAGATCCCCACTTTATCCAACATAGCAAAAGTCACCAACCCTAAGTAAACTGCCTCTACTTATGTGTGCCTAAAAGAGCTGGCCATCTATATAAAGAATTCGTAATTTTAATTATTTTATATGTGTGTGCATAATTCAATCGCAGTTTTAACCATCAATTTCAATCATTTCATTTCATTCTTTAAATGAGCCAAATTTCATTCCAGAGACTATGAAAGTGAAACTACCACTATCATACAAGACATTGTTTATCAACATAGAAGAGGATAAGAGGACAAATGTCTCACTCATACTCGATTACTCTCTTTTCTCAAATTCTTAAAGTGGATAAACCGTTCTGAGGACTCTTGTATTAATTATCTTTTAGACTTTGCCCATTTTAGTTATTTACTCCATTACGTGCTTTAGGAGATCACAAAAAGAAAATACACGTCCGATTTTCAGTTGCTTTAGTGACTTAGAAGCAGAAAATTATACTTTTTGTGAGTAAAGCATATGTCAATTTGCATAAACTTTTAAACAATCAAATATAAAGAAAAAAAATGAATTAAAAATTATTCAAAATTTTTGCATAAATTAATTAACTTTTCAAAAATTATCTCATCTAACTTCTTTATAACCACCAATAATCTTAGCAGAGCTCAACATTTTCTACTTTTAGAAATGTTATTAATGACAGATACAATTAGAAAGTTCCCGTAGACTCAAAGCTAATCCAAACAGATTCAATAACCTGCATTCTTTTCCATTTGAATGAATACACAGATCTCGCCCTTCATTTTCTTGCCAAATCCTATTCACCAAATACATGATAAATGTGAATAAAGATTTGAACCATCACCTTTTCTTCAAAACGTTATCCTATTATGAGATTAAAGTATAATCTTTCTTGTGTAATGCAGGGATCAACCGTTTTTTAACACAAATAATTTCTTTTTCTTTTATAAATTATAGCATGATGTCCTTTTCGTAAGAAAATTATCCAAATTAAAAAAATTATGATATCTGCACAAATTTTGAGGTGGGTCTAGTTAATTTTTTCTTGCAGTATCTGGGCCAGAGTACTTGAGGCTGCCTTTGATCAAATGATAACACTAGTACATTATATAGAGCGGGTATATAATGACAAAAAAAAAGTATGACCTAGAAATGAAGAGATTACTCTCTGGACCAAGAGAGACATCACTTAAATAGGATAAACAAGGAAAAAAAATTAAGTACCAATAGATAACTTGAATAACATCAAACAATAATCGTGGGCACATCCCTTCAGTTTTTCGAATCTTAAATAGTGGAACAGAAGTTGCAGAAGTTACATTATGTGCAGAAAAAAACAAATCAGCACTATATTTTCTGTTATCACTTAAAAAAAAATCACAATTTGTCAGGACAAAATTGATCCAAATTCAACTCAAAAGTGAAAATCGTATTCCTTTAGGAGCAAGCTTACAGGGATTGACAAGCTGTTATCAACAAACTGCCATGGAACTCCTGAAGAGTATACAGAAGAAGTCATTCCTACCTGCAATTTTCTTACATATTCTTCTTGGAACCTGAATGTGACAATTTCCTGTCCAAGGATTGTAGTTGGTTGCGGAGGTTCTGGTTTTCCTCAAATAAGCGATCATACTCAAGAAGGAACCCCTCAGATTGTTTTCTCAGAGCAGCTATATTGGCTTCAGCAGCATGTACGTCTTTCGTTTTTGACTGTAGTTCAGATACAAGGCGGCTAAGTTCAGCTCTCAATCTGGCTCTTTCTTCCTCCACAGCCTTAATTTCTTCTGAATTTGCAACTTTCCCATCTTCAGTCCCTCTGGTTTGTTTCTTCACAACTTCCATGCCCTTTCTTCGAATCCGCAGTTCTCTTATGTAATGATGTAGTCTGTCTATCATAAGGGCAAGGAAAAGGACAGCACCTGCAAATAATTGATCAAACATGAATGATGCCCAGCTTCCTTAGGAAGTATCTTCATATTTCAGAAGCATTAGACAGAAAATAGGTCCAGAAACTCAAAACAGTATCATTTGGGTTGGATGAGAGCTTGAATTTCACTTTAGTCATGATTTTAAGATGTGACCAGTGTTATGATAAATCAATGACATAAAATTTGTTGAGATGACAGCTAACTAAGTAAGTTTATGTTAAACATGATATACTTCACTTAGGGAACTTCAAGGAGCTGCTTGAGCAGGAACTAGTTTTCTCCAGAAATGTTGTATTGTAAAAGAGCACATCAATATTGTTACAATTTTGGCTATAGAAGAGGATTACGAGAAGTGGGAAAACCACTATAGAAGAAACCACTACGCAGAAGCACTGTGAAACCAATAAGATGCCTGGGCTTCATTTACATGCATGCAGCCAACTTGGATTTCCTTTAGTCAACAAATCAAAACTGTTGGATGAAGATAAGATAGCTTGAATCTTGAAAATCCATATTTTAAGCCTAATTTACTGAGATAAACAATGGGTTGTCAGATCATCATCCAATGGTTCCGATTTGTTGACTGTGTGAATGTCTGAAAAATCTGACTGCAGAAAATCCGAATCTACCGCTGTTCTTTTGCCTTCTTTCAGGGGGTAAATATTGATTCTACTGAGCACATGGCAAAGTGAAAATAATGTGTTCCTTGTCCACCAAAAAAAAAATAATTAAGGAATAAAAAGTAATGTCTCTATGGTTGTCACTACAATGCCTCATGAGAGAGTCAATATAAAGCAATTGGTACAAAAAAAAAAAACAAAGAATTCCACATAGTGTCGGCAGACAACTTGTGTCCTTTGCTAACATAGCCCAGACAATCAAGACCAAATAAGCTCCGACTTATAGTCATTGCAATCCTGAGCTACTAAATTTAACATAATAACATCATAGGAAATGACACAAGCCACACAACTAAAAGCCTTCTGCTTGTGAGGAAAAAAAGAAAAATCAACATTGAAAACCATACACATGTGAATTGGTCCAAATCTTACATTACTCAAATTGTTCCAACATTTAAACAAGGGAAGAAATAAATCAGCATCAAACAGCAACGTATACATTCCATATCCCAGTTAGGACTTAACAAATTAAATTACAATCCTAATGCAAGGAATGAACTGAGATTTGATTACCTAGCACACACATGAATCAGATCAGGAATTCAGAAAACACATCAATTCATAGAAAGGGGAACAGAAATACATACCCATGAGCGTTGCTTCCAGGAGGTGCTTGGCCATAAGAACCTGATCGGTGGGGTTAACAACAGCACCCTCCTCGATCCCACGCTTCTGAATCTTCACCATGCTATACACACTCGACAACAACACCACGAGAACGGTCCCTGCAACGGTCTTCACCACCAAGGGTCCACGACCTCGCTTCAACCGATCCAAGCCCATTATCACGAGCTTCCTCAAAGGGGTCTTGAACAGCAGCAACGCTATCATCGCCGCCTCCGAAAATATCACCGTGAACAGAATCTGAATCATCTTCCTTCGCAATTCAGATCCCCCCAAATTCACAATGGGATCAGAGAAATTAACAAATCTATGGGCCCCGTTAGAGGTTGTGCGTCACTGTCATCAATCTTAAACCACAGGAGATTGGACAATCACAAAATAAAATAAAATAAAAAGTGTGTGACAGATAAAAGAGAAGTGAGACCCTTTCAAAAGCAGAACGACAATTGATTTTTTTTTAAAACGGGATGGTTTGCTTAATGAGAACGAAAGAAATTATTATTTTTTATAAAAAAATTTGTGTGGGTTTATACTTTTTTTTAATTGTGTTTTAATTCAAATATTTTTTTTAATTTACTTTTTTTCTTTCATACAACCAAATTACACCTAAAAAAGATTTTGGTTTTTCTTAATAAGTCCTCATACTTTCTATTTTTGTCGCCAAGGCTTTCGATTTTTCTGATTTTGCGTCTCATGCATTGTACTATCGTTAATTTATGTTTAGTACATGTTAGTTTGGAAACGTTAGTCTGAATCAAGAGTATATTGTAAACTTTTTTTAAGCTAATCAAAATTATATTGTAAACTTAAGTTTGATAAAAATAAGTTTACTATAACATGATTTATGTTTAAATATTTTTTGTGTAAAAATGTGTTGATAAAACAAAATTTGTTTGGATAATATACTCTTATTTTATGTTTCTATTGTAATTATACATATCAAAAGTATTTTTATTTTGAAAGCAACAATTTATTGCTTCTAATCTAAATCCGAGTTTGTTCCAAACGTGAGTTAAAAAATTATTTTCCAAATAAGCCAAACATAACATCAAACTAAATTTGGAACTCCAAAAGTACGTTTAAAGTATCCAAATGGGTTTCCAAACATAACCTGAGATGTTTAGATGAATCATTAATTTGGACGGGGGAATTTTACTCTCTTTTTTAC
The DNA here is from genome assembly GCA_013407115.1 of Glycine latifolia. Lineage (NCBI taxonomy): Eukaryota > Viridiplantae > Streptophyta > Magnoliopsida > Fabales > Fabaceae > Glycine > Glycine latifolia. Next base: position 9,749,772 of record CM023955.1, on the reverse strand, counting down.
ATTTTAAAGAAAGGGTGAGTTTTACTTTTACAAAGCTCAATAAAATTTAGGTTAAATCATTCCTTTTAAATCTTTAAATTATTTCACATTCTTTAATTAGGTCTTTAAATTTATTTATTATTATTTTTATTAATCAATATTAATTATTAATTTATTAGTTTTTGTTAATAAAAATAATTTAAACACTCAAAGTCTCTCTCATCCTTTTTCCGTTCAACCACCAATGTTAATTTTTATTTGTTATTATTTTCTTCTAATTAATTATGTCTTTAAATTTATATTTTTTTTAATCGAATCATTCCATCTAATTGTTATTATAAAAAATTAACCACATCAATATAATTAGTCTCTAACCTCTCTCCAAATTGTCATTATTGTCATCTCTACAAATTTGTATTAGATATTCTCACCTCTCTCCAAGCTATTATTCTCATTTCTACAAGTTTTGATCCCAATATTCTTCAAATAATAGTTTCATCTCTAGGTCCACTCAATCTATATTCTTTCACACTTTCACAAGTTTCTGTAGACTTCACCTTACAACAACTTCACTGCATTCACCTTACAACAACTTTACTGCAGACTCACATAACTAACCCATACAGTTAATTTTCATAACAACAATTAGATAAAATGATCTAATTATAAAATATATGCAAGTTTAAGATCCAATTAAAATTAATAATTCAATGATTTAATTAAAAATTATTAAATAATTGAGGGACTTACAGAGTAATTTTATCTAAAATTTAATTACCTTTTAAGTTTAAATCATTGACTATACACGTTATCTCCGTAATATATAGTTCAATGATTTTCTATTACTCTTTTATGTACTTAGTCTTTAAACTTCTTTTTTAAATTTGTTTCTCGTTACTTTTAATTTTTGTTATGTTGGATGAAGTCATGAAGAGTAGCGTATACAAAATTGAATTGAGAACTGAATAGCAAGCATGCAATTTCTTAAGAATTAAATTGTTGTTTTACTTTATGTATGCAGTTTGACAATCACAACATAAGTTCTCTCATTTTCTAAAGAAAAGTAGAAAAGTAGCATGAACAAATTTGACAAGCTTCCACTTCAGATGGGACAGTAACACATAATTGGTAAGAAATAAAAGGCATATGATTGTGAAGGTAGACAGAGACACCCAAAGATGAGGTATGATTCATTTGATATAATCTTTACTTATTACCTAAAACATTAGAGTACTTTTTATAAGTAATTACGCTCTTACTCATAGCTTCTGCTAGACGCAACCTTGATATGTGTTAACATTATATAGATCCTATTTCGTTCACTTTTAATTTTGAATGCTGTTGATATATGATCGATTTGGATTTACAGGGCCACACCAAAGTTGGTTTTACAGCTCATGAATGTAAGGGGCTTACTATATCTCATGTCAAAAGCCATCTTCAGGTACTCTTTTTTCCATAGCCACGAATGAAGTTATGAAGGAGAAAAAGGCGTTATCAGTTCACTTCTTGTTTTCTCTTTCTTTCTTTAATTCCCTTATTTTAAAATAATGAAAAAAATATCTTCATAAAGAATGCAAGTCCTTCATAATTCATTGTTAGTCTTAAAGTTTCAGATTCAACCATTCTGTTAATTTTAATTAATCAACTTGTAATACAATAACATCTACAATTTGAAAAAAAAATTAAAAAAAATAGTTATATTAAATAATCCAGAGTTGGATTATCTAAAACGTGGGAATTTCCACGCAGTCTGAATCTGAAGTTTAATCTTAATACAAATTCTCCTTTGTCGCGATGCTCATTGGATAGAGTGGCAAAGATACACCAAATCAAAAGAAATAGATTCACAAGAATAATGAATGGAAACAGCACTCAATCTCGTGGGTCTTGTTGGTTTTAATTCATTTTTATTTTGCACTTGTTTTCAGTATTCTGGAGGCAATACAAAAGCCAATGTAGATGGCTGACACAAAAACTAATTAGCTGTGGATCTAAGCTAACGAGTAGTTGAAAAATAATAGGAGCAAAGTTAAACTCTACAAATCACATTTACCAAAAAAATCATGATAGTAAGTACACGTAGTAATAATATAATACTTAATACCAGCTAACAAAGTATTCACAAGCATTCACGAGAATACTTGCAAAACAAAGCTTAATAGTTCCAGTATACATGGTAATAACACTGTCTAGAAAAGTTTGCTAGCAAACTCTTCACAATCATTCTCTTCATGTGAGGATGAAATTGAAGCAGTAAATTGCCTGAGTTCTGAGAGACTCCTACTTAGCTGTAAAGCAACTTTGATTTCAAACAATTCCCCATTTTCTCTTTTATGAGGATCTTGTTCATTTATATTTAGCTCTATGCTCTCTTCCATGAGCTTAAAGAAGCCAGTGGTTGTCCTATACATCTCAAACACCATCCCTACTTGCCCCCCATGCTCTAATGTGTTAACAACACTTGCCAAAGCTCCTCCAATAACCCCAAGCATAACAGGCCAAGATGCATTCACAGAACCCAAAAAAACTGATCCTAAAGCTGCAAGGCCAGTGAGTAGTGGACCAGAAACTGCCAATACCTTGTTGAAGTTCAAAACTCCTTTAGCCAACCTCAAGTAGTTTTCCATGTCCTTCTTTCTCAAAACCATCACAACCTTTTTCATCTCATCTTCCAACCTTGCATCCCATCCATTCTTCCCTTTCAAATTCTCAATCCCACCAAATTCTTCTTTTCTCACACACCTTTGCTTCTGTCTAGGCCACCACACTGTTGGCTCCACAGTTTGAGGGAATTTTTCAAGCATTGAGCCCAATAGAGGAAGAGGGTAAGCCCTGTCCAATGCCAAGACTTTCTCCATTGCTTCATTAACATCATTTTCACTAGGATTCCCAACAGAAAGCCTTGTTCTGAGTTCTCTATGAAGCTGCTTGAACAACCTAGCAGCATTTCTCTGCTCCTCTACAAGCTGTGATGGCTGGATTTTGTTCATGACCACAAGTAACCCTGTGGCTGCCATGTAAAGAATTGTGGAGGACACCTTCAAGGCCACAATAGGTGCTCCACTTGAACCAACAGCTGCAAGGCCAACCATGGTTGCAGCAGAGAGAGTGATCATATTAACAGATGTCGTTAGCAGGCGGTTCCAGTTGTCGCGCTGTGCTCCGATATTCTTGTGCATCTCCATTCTTTCTGCTACAATCTCCATAATCAAATGAAGCTTAACAGCCTCAATGGAATTTGGTGTGCTTGTTCTAGGTGCGCTGGAACTGTTAGTGCTGATAGTGGAGTGGTAAGGATTCTCTTTTACATGAGTTGTGCTGGTGGCTGAAATGTAGTTATTTAAATAATTCAATTCTGCCACCAAGTTTTTGTTGGGAGGCCTTGGAGTCGAGATTTTGGTTACCTTAATCTTCGGCACATTGATTGTGGCAGCTATTCTTCTTGAACTGCAATATGAGAAAGAAGAAAATTTGCTTGAAATCATAGTGGTTCCCATGTGCTCTAGTTGTTTTTTTTCTGAAGGCCTTAACTAGTAATGGTTAGGGTGTATGTGATTGAATTCTGCCACTCTCTCTTATGGCACATTCATATATATAAGCAGGTGGAAAAATTTCCTCACACGGCTGAATAAGTTGTGAGCATTGAAATCTATGTTTGTCCTTTCATTTTGGCTACATCTGCTCCGGGTTCTCCCTCCTATGCTGACTTTCAACAGAAATAACGAGTAAAACCTGCAAGGCTGTACTACCAACAAAAAAAGAAATTGTTAAATAGCATAAAACATGACCTGAAGAAGACTTTAATTAATGACTTTGCAAAAAATAAAATAAAAAATGAACGTCTTGTTGAATGTTTTAACCTGCCTTTTTGACAACCACCAACCATAATATGATATTAATATCTGCAATAATAAAACGTACAGATAGCGCCACAAGAAACTAAGTCACATGGCTGTGCTTAATATTTTAGTACGTGGGCATGCATTTATTTGATTAAAATTTGACAGAGTTTAATAAAGTACTACAACTAGAAGTCCTTTTTTTGTCCCTTACATTTATTGCATTCTTTCACGTGGGTTGAGTAAAATTGTTTTTCCATGATTCATACTGTAGGGTGCCGCGGTTGTTCACAAGATAACTTTGAAATTAATGCTACATATTTGTCAAGTATAACTCAATGGTCAAGGGTCCATTTTCTGACCAGTTCCTCACATAATACCAACGCATTGTAATTGTAACTTTTGAGCAACCTCGGTAAAAAAAAAAAAAAAAAAGCAAAGATTTCTCTCGTTCACACATCCATCACCTTTTCCCAAGTTGGGAATACTACACCTCATTTTCATAGCAAGTATTTGACTATTTGTTTGTTTTAAGGCAGATTTTTTCGCACTTAGAGGGTTTTGGTACCTTGATTACGTGTTCATAGATCAACACGTAGTCATCTATTTGTTGTGAAGTTTTTGATTTTGCAATTTAGTGTCCATGGTTATTTAATGTAAAATATATAATAGATAAAATTTAAATATTTTGAACCTAAATAGACATATCAGAACCCTAAATTTCTCAAACAGAACACCTAGACCCAACAATATCTCTATTTCCAGAATCAACAACCACGAAAATGACAGCAACAGGAAACATATTCGATGGAAGAAAGAAGAAGGTCGTAGACAGAAAAACAATCAGAACAAACCCCTAGGGGTAACAAGGAGCGTCGTTGACGGCCGAGTTAGAATATATGGTTAACAGGAAAGAGGAATGACTCATTTGCTTTTAATATTTTATACTGTAATTAATAAATAAAATAATTAATTAGTTACAACAGGGAGGGACTAAACTGCAAATTATAAACTTTTCTTAACTAATACTAACGTGGCTACTTGATTCAGGTGTAGCCAAACATTTTGTCCACGTCACTGAGGGTACCAAAATCCTTCATAATATAAAGATTCCGAAGAGTTGTTCTTGTTATAATTTTATATATTGCCATAAACCCATAACATATAAAAATATTTACTATATTACATTTTAAGAATAAAATCATCAAACACATGTATAGTGTGATTTGCAATCAAATTTTGGTTGTTATATTGAAACTATTTCCCATCAATTAAACTTTGACGATAATGAAAATGAGAGCATGGATATTATATTTAATGTAATCACATCATGTCTTCACCAAAAAAGAAATCATATCATACTCTTTCTATTTTCTATTTTTTTTTTTCAATTTATTGTGTAAAAAATTTTAAGCATATATACTAAAAAATTTTTAAGCATATATACTAACTCTACTTTCAGCTTTATAAGGCAACAAGTCAACGACCCTATACTTTCGGTATATGTACTTGCTTACATCAACAAGATACCTAACCTAACGCGAAGAGTTGTCTCAACTTTCACGTGACACAGAGCACGTGCCACATCTTCTTCTGAGGATTCAACAACACAGATTTTGACAATACAGGTATACAACTACAACCTTGTAGGATTTTTTACTCTAGCGCGATGCTTCAATCCCTTCATACCCTTTCTCATAAAAGTGCATAAAATCCTAACGATACAATGATCTATTTATTAGTATGATAGTATGTATCTCAAATTGTGATGTTCTGTTTATGAACCTTTAACATTATGAATGGTTAAAAATTGAGAAATTATTACTTCAGAATTATTGTTATGGCGCATCAATTTTAAGTTTTTAACAATCTAGTTGCTTTTGTTCAACCATAGATCAGCTGCATCAAATGACGGCAATGGTCCCGGAAGAAATGAATTTCCTCTAGAATGAATCAAGAATTTCCCAAAATATATTCACCCATTGACAAAATTGCCAAGAACAATGAACTTATTGATGCTTAGCTATTGCTTTTTCTCCAATATTCATTTGACATTTACCCACGAGGTTAAGTGTGTACTTGATTTCACATTGAATTCTCTTGAATCACGTTAAAATACCAATTAATGTGAATTTAGGTAAATTTTTAGTGCTTGATTCTACATTGTGAAATGGTTTCTAAATCCCTAACTGATTCTAAATTAAAACATTTTCAAATTGCTTTTGCATTGAATAAAAAAATTTCTACTAAATTTTACTATAAACTTATTTTTATAATAAAACATCTAAAACACAAATCACATTTCTTCAAAATCAATTTTATCAATATTTTTCTAAACACATTAACATTCGGAAACTTCTATATTCAGAGCACCACAAATTAACCATGTCTAAATAATCAGACAAACCAAAAGATCTTGCCAACACATTAACTTGAACAGCAGATATTCTTTTGATTTGTTTAAACTGATGCAAACTACACAGGAAAGAGTAACAGTCTCCTAGCAAGTAAGAGCATATACAGTAATCTTCTTTGCTTCAGGCTTTAATCAATGCCATAGATCGTGCTCGAAGGTTCAAGAATACTCCCCTGAAATAAAATACACACAATGAATGATCTCAATTTAGTTGTTGTTTACCAAAGGGAATGATCATTAACAAGTCAAGGAAAGTAGAGGAAAAGGCAAACAAAAAACACGTACCAGAAAAATGCTACTAAGCTTTGGAAAACCACACGGAAATGAAGAGGCATGAATTTGTGATTTATCCACCCCACAACAGGCCAGACCTGCAGTTCAATACTTCAATTCATAGGGGGGTTCTGAAGTCAAAAACAAAAAATTGGTCTTCCAGTAAATTCTGTTATTTTCTACATATGTAATAGAATATTACCGTCCATGATGTATACTGCACTGATGGATAATCCTTCTTAACTTTAGCTTTCACATTCACCCAAGGTTGGCCTGAAATCCACTTTTTCATCATAAACACACTAGTACACAACTCACCAACCAAGCATGCCATTTACACATCATTTTTAGGATAACTGATTTTTTTATTTAATAAGTAAACAAATAGTTGACCAGGAATGTCTGAGTTGGGTACCCTATTTTTGACACTGATGAGAATTATTCTATTTGTCCACACTTTCCACCTGTATCTTACTTGGAGTATTTCCATGCTTCTTCAATGTAAATAAAGAAGTTAGATGTTGAAAAATGACTAACCTTCAACAACTAATCCGTAGTAAACCATGAAAAGCAAATTGTTCCAAGGATTAGATGTCAACTGTTCAATCAGAACCTGAAAAAGAATAATCAAAGAAAGAATTGAGATAGGTGGTATATAAAATAAAAAAATACTCATTTAATTATAAACAAATTGTTGTAAAATATGTCTGGAATGATATTACTTTTAACTGTTTAAGAATTCAATTCATGAATAGCAGCATTTTGAGTGCAATATAACACAACTTACACAAGTACAAACTTGTAAGCCCTGCCACTTTTGATAGGATTTGTAAATTATTTCATTTCCCCTAAATTCTTTATAGTTAAGGATTCAAAGTGCTTTCAACACTACTGCATAAATTAGTTGATATTTCAAGCTGCAAAAACTGTAAGAATAGCAGATTGATGACACAGGGCCAACCGCAATGCCTGAATTCAGGCGTGATAGATATAGTTAGAACAGAAGGTTTTGCAGTCTTACCTTCTTGGCCACAGTTCTTGAATCTCTCTTTCCTTTGAAAATTTTATCCAGTATTAAATGGAAAAAGTGTCCAAAGGGTCCAAGATAAGCAGCTCCGAAAATCTGCATGAAATAAATGATTTGCATGATTCCTAATGCATAAATATAAAAAAAAAAAAGCACAAGCCTCACATAACTGTAGTAGTTAAAAAATAAATGATTATGCAAGCAATGTAGTTCCATCAGAATGAGCAGCAACGTGTTGATTTTTTTTCTAGTGAAACAAAAAAAAAACAAAACCATTTCAGCTTTTTAAAATCAGCTTTTGACAATAGATTTCCAATTTCCTATCACCCCAAACCCCCAAAAGTCCAACCTGAATAGTCTGGCACTCTCTTCCACACAAATATTAGAAGAATTAAATACACTCATCTTTGAGATGCTTAAATTACATCATCTTCCCCTTCATTTTAAAAATTACACTCCCATTTCCAGATAGATCAATTTGCACACATTTTAGTTTATTTTAATGTAAATGAGACTATCAGCTATGAGAAAACCTTGTAACCAGAGTATTCTTCTTTTCTTTGACCAGATTGCCATCAATTTGCAAACTTAACAGAATCCATGAAGTTTTGATTTGAACACTAGTCCAGTAAACTTTGAAATTTCAACTCAGAATCCTCATTCCATTTTTTTTAAAGTCCCATAGTTTTTAGTAGTAAAGTTGTATCTTGGTGACTTGTTGGTCATGAGTTCGAATTCGCAAACAGCCTCTTTGCATATGCAATGGTAAGGTTGCGTATAATATCCCTCTTTCTTACCTGCGCATAGTGTGGAGCCTCCAGAATGAGGTACGTAGTTTTTTTATTTTATTTTTATAGTTTTTAGCAGAAATTCAAACCTAATTATTTAAACCAATAATACTCAGAGCCATGAAAAGAATACAGAAAATAGACCCCTAAGATACAGCACATGCACATATTAATCTATCAAGGGATGGCTATTTGAGCATCACTCAAGTAGACTATAATATACTCACATTAGAAATTATGGTTATTACACTAGTTGTATGACAAGAGTAAAAAAATAAAAAGGAAAAGACGCTGACCACTTTGGAAAGAAGACGTTTGAGTTGAAGTTTCTGTATCCCAGTAAGTTTCTGAGACACAACATCGCTGATCGCTGATAGTACCCCTGCAGTGATTACCTAATTTAAACCCCAATGAATCGGTCAACGAAAATAGATGCAAAAGAAAAATGAAAAAAAGGAAATAATTGAAATTGGAAAGTGTGATGGATGCAGAAAAAGTAGAACCTTGGTTCTCAAAGGGTGTTGCTGGAGCTGTTTGACGTAATTGTTGAGTCCCTTCTTTGCCAAAGAACCCATCTTGCTCACACTCACTCACACCCTTTGACTCAATAACAGAACAGGTCACAGCGTCTGGGACGGCAATTCGTGTCTCGTGTACATTATTAAACTATTCATTTATGGTTATTGTACCAAAATTATCTTCACAAAGTGTGAGGAGCCAACATTAACCCACGTGGTTGTTACTTATGGAGAAATTCTTTTCTAGACACATTATTGTTAGACATAATCAATAAAAGATTTACAAATACCAGTGTTAAAATAAAATCGAATGCCAACATGAAAAATAATATATAACAATAAAAAATCAAATGTTTTTTTATTTATTTAAAAAATGACATTCCCTTTATTTGGGTATACTTCTTCCTCTCATCTCTCTGGATATCTAGAACCCCATCCATCTAAATCTACACATGCAAGACATCAAAGTCTCTTCCTCTTATGGTGTAAGTTGTAACTGTTAGGAACCAACCAATCACATATCGGATTAACGTTATGATATAGCTTCTAATTCTCTCATAAATATTGTAATTTGGAAAATTTTAATTCTGTCTCTACCTTCACATTCAATTATTTCAATTTCAAACTGTATCCCTTGATTCAATTTTGTAATTCCATTTTCCTAATTCCTTTCTCCAAATGTGGATTAACTATCTAGCTGTAATTTCCTTTTAACTTTTTTTAGTGCTCATTCTGATGTCTCGTTCCAAGAAGAAATCTTTGCCCTATGTCCCTCCTTCCGTGCCACAAGATATTGTGATGGGCAGCAACGGAGATAAGAGGAAGGTTTGTTAGTTCGAAAAGATAGAGAGAATTGTGGATTTCTTTTTTTAAAAATTGATTAATTATTTTTATTTGTTATTTTACATTATCTTTTTATTTTTATTTTAATTACTTACAAATTTTTCATTGGTTGTATTTAAGAATGATACGTTGGATTTGTCACAAGAAATTCAATTTATGATACACAACAAAAATTATTTTTGGTATTTCAAAATGTTCACTCCCTCAATCTTCTTCTCTCTTTGCTTTCTCTCCTCTTTTCTAGCTTCAAATACAAAATTTTAAAAATAAAAAAAAATGTTTATTTTATCAAAACATGACATAAGGAAATTTGGTTACTTTATCTACACACAAATATTGAAAATGAGGGAATTTGATGATTTTATCCGAACAAACAAAAAATAAAAATGATTTTTTTTTAATTGAAGCAATTTTTTTTAGAATTCTCAAGTACTCCATACAAACACAAGTTGGTTTTTTTTTTCAAACCTCTTTAGTCTTTTAATTAGTATGTGCAACGTACAAAATACATATTTTTTTCCAACATGGTAACACCCAGATGTGAGGTTATGTCATCCCGTTGAATATTTACTTTAAAAAAATATAATGATTCTTCAACACTTCTATAGATGTTTACACTTTGAGGGAAGTAAAAAAAAATAAGAGATTAATTTGATTAGTGATGTAATGTGATAAAAAGAAAGTAATAATGAGAAATTACAAGTGAAATGACTTATTTGAAATTTATGAGTTTCCAGATATATATCTTCACCCATTTACCTTAAGCCACAAAAGGGAGTTTGTTTTTTTTTTAAGAAAAAAAATGAAGTTATATATGTAGTTATGTATTTGTTTTATCCTGATCAAATAAGTGTGACCGTTAGGAATAAAAATATAACGGTGAAGATACGAAGAACTGAAAGTTGATATAATATTGTTGACCATAGAAGAAGGTATGCTCAGTTCGTAAAAGTGAAGTAAAAAGGTTAAAAATGAATCAGAACTGAAGGTGGAAAGAAACAAGTTGACAATGCCCAGGGTGCATTCAAAGGAGAGTATGACCCTCACAAACAATATTTCTCTTGAGAGATTTTGATAACTTTGATTTTTCAATTAATAGTGTTACGGGAGATTAATGAGATTAATCTTATCTATATCTTTGTATTTTAAATTGGTTTGTTATATATTTTAAATATAGGTTAGTTAGTTTGTTATATATTTTAAATATAGGTTAGTTGTTAGTTTGTTAGACATAATCTTATCTAGTTATTAGTTTGTTATCTAATCAAGTTATATTATTATCTTGCTATTTTGATTTTAATGATAATTTTATTTCTGTTTCAATTTAGTTCATGAATAATTAAAATATTTTTGAAAAAATTGAACTTTTTAATCTTACCTAACCAAATATCTTGGAAAGCAATAAATATATATATCCACATTTCGGTTTAAACCAAAACCCTCAACAACAAACATACTCACATTTTAGATCCCAGTTCGGGTTTGGGTTGGATAATTGAGTGAAGAATAAGAGCCACTGATAGCCATCAGACCATTGGTTGCCAAAGTAGAAGAAGGTCACAGCGATATGAAGGAGAAAGAGGATATCTTGAGTGTCGTCACGGGTGTCCAGAGAAAATTGTTAGTCATTAGAAAATTGCGATTTAATTCATGGATCCAAAAATGAATGACGCGCGTCAAAATGTTTCCTTTCAATATAGTGTTTGATGTGGGTGTTAAAACTAATTACAAATTTTTATTTGAATGAGAATAATAACATGTTAAAATGTATTTTTCATAAAAATTGATTATTGAATGCATTTTAAACGTCTTGACATTAAGAAAGATACATGAAGAGAATTTTTTAAAAATAATATTTTAATTATATAGATATTAAGTGGAGATATATATGATAAAATTACCATTAAATATTAAAATAATGAGATAATAATGTAACTTAATTACTATTAATTAAAAAACCCACTATATCAAAAGCCCTCATATTAACGGAAACAACCTATAAACTCTCTTGCATTAGCATCTCCCATGTCCCTCTTCACGCGGGTACTTCAAGGCTAGCTCAAGCTTTCACCTTAATATGTTCTGAAAAGAACAGAAAAAGATTGGTTTAAAAAGTGTCCCCCGATAATCTATTACGAATGAAAAAACATCAGGAAAACAGCACCTTAATTAATGTTAGTTTTCTTTTTAATTTGAATTATTCTATCATTTTTGAAAAACTGATTCTTGAAAAACATTTATGAATATATTATTTTATTGACTTAAATTTATTTTTAATTTATGTAAAATTAGCAAGTTTCAATTTTCGTCCTTATAAATTTTTTTCTTTGATTTTTATTCCTCAAAATATTAAAATTTTATTTTTGATCCCTTCTATCATGTGATACTTGTCAATTACTTGTGTTTTTAGCGAAAGGTCAAGTGTTCATCCCTGGTAAAATTTGGCATTGTTTGTGGTAGAATGTTAACATATAATACCTTTAGTTCTTATGCATAAAAAACATATAATACCTTTACAAAAAAAAAATTTAAATCCCTAAAATAAATGTTATTTATTTACTTTAGAATGATCTTTAGGACGAAAAATAGCGATTTTAGATTTTTGAGGGATTAAAACTAATGAAAATATTTTATAGGAATCAAAATCAAAACTTGCTCATTTGATTGGGACTAAAAAAATTTAAAATTTTAGAGAGATGAAAATTAAAGAAAATTTTTATGAGGACTGAAATTAAAACAAGCTCATTTTATAGGAATTTTTTTAAAGCGGCTAGTTTCATTGGAATTAAAAATATATTTTAGTTTGTTTTATTTTTAAAATAAAATGTTTTCAAGAATAAAAAAATGGCGTGACTATTTGATTTAAAGGAGGGGATGGAATTATAAAGAAGGAGAGGAAAAGTAATAGTCGTTTTGCTGTTTTATTTACAAGAGAAAGAAAGAAATTTTAAAAATTAACTTACTTTTATGGACTTATAATTTTAGATTTCAATACTAAGCAGAAATATTTTAATTAATACACTTACAATATTTTGAATTCTCTCCTCCAAATCCTTCAATATTTGAGAGTAGTAAATATTAAATAAGGGGTGATTTTGCTTTCCTCTATTCCACTCCTCAAAATTAAACCAAATAATCAAATTTTATAAAAATCACCCATCTCTGTTCCTCTCCATATCTCTCCAACCAAAGCCTAGGTAATTAGTCTTTGTAGGGAACTATATTTTTATGATTTCCTTTTTATCTTTATTATTTTTTGTCCTATAAAAAGAAAAGAATGTTAATATATGTGAATATGATTATTTTTTAGCTCTTTACTTGTATATTTTATTTACAGACAATCATGTTTACAGCACTACGTACTGTTGAACATTAAATGTTAATAATTCTCTTACTCGATATTTAAATCTTGGTTGGTTATGTTATGGGAGGACCAACCCCTTCTTCCCCGGCTGGTGAACGTTGATATGCATATGATCCTTCCTTTACAAATATAGGTTACTATTGAAAGGAAAACCCATAAAATCATAACACCAGAAAGTGAAATAAAATCATAACACCAGAAATTGAAACGATATATAGGATCATAAAGTATTTATTAGAATTTTCTCCAATTCATTATTCTCAGTTAACCGCTATACCATAAAAAAAATACAATGCTTTACACACAAAAATTTAAACAAGTAGTCAATATTTACTGTAACATTAACATTTCATCATTTTAAATATTTCTTATTTTTTATCGTATCATAAATTTTATTATATTTTTTCCCTTTTTCTTCCTTTATCTAGATGTTAAATAACACAATAAGTGTCCATGTAACATTTTTCTATCTGCATATTGACATGGTTAATAATTTAAAAGAAAACTCTTGGTTTTTCCCATAAACTTATGTTCAACTTTCTTTGACATCATTCAAAATTTTGCTTGATAGCATCTCTTTGAGCTAGATCCCTTCCTGCTCAAGGGTTAATTAATTATATAAGTAGCTCTGAATGAACAAACTTTTGTGTAGTATAAGTCTATTCTGTAAAATCCTTTGAATTGTGTCTTTATTGGTCTTTACGGCCCCTTTGGCACTTGATAAATTTAGCCAAAGGAAAAAATAACCTAGTATAGCTGTGAATCAATTTATCTTTTTCAACAATGAATAAATTGTTTTCTCTGAATAGAAAAATATTTGTTTACAAAGAATAAATTAATAAATATTTTTGACCCATGCATATATGAAATTTATAAGGCTTTTTTGCCAAGCGTAAGCTATTGCGGAACATCTTCGTTAGTACAGTATTTTTCAAATAAATTCTGCTATACATTATTGACACATCAATGTAGAGTTGTCGTTGGCTCCACGCGCCCACTACCCCTATTACGTTGCACTTGACTTTTATCAATGGTCAATCTCAAGCACAATTACGGGATATTATCTTGGTTCAAACTAAACATGATAAGCTGATAATTGTATTTGCAAAAGAGCAGTGATACTTGAATATTTTTTCATTTTAAACACCTAATTAATACCTCTTAGTTTTTTTTTCTATCAAATCGTAAATCTTATATTTATATCTTTTTCTCTCTCTCACTATGTGTCTATTTGAGGTGTTCATTTATCTTTTTTATTTCCTAAATCGGGATAAAAAACTTCGTGCTCCGTTTTGCTCCTGATATATGTAATGACGGCCAAGACAGCTAACATTGGCATAAAGATTAGCTTTTAACATTTATTTAGCAACTTTTACTGTTGCCATTCATTAACATTTATTTTTTTATACAGTGCCTAAAGCCAAATTTCACTCTAAAACTACTTTTCCTCGTTCTTCAAATCTTAATTTGCTCATAAAGTCAACACACGAGATCGATATTATTGTCTAACAAAAGTACAACTTTTCAAAACTAATTGTGCGGGGAAATTTAAGACGTATTTGGCAAGGCCAAAGAAATTTCAAAGTTAAAGACTATCCGACAATAGCCAATGTATTGAAGAAAAAAAATAATGTAAAAATAACTGAAATAAATAGGAGCAGTCATAGGATTTGTTGCATGCATGCTAAATTTCTTTTGCCTTTCAACAAACGCATATTGCAGCAGTGTGGTTTTACTACGTCGTATGTTGAGAGCCAAAACTAGCCACAACAACGAAGCTGGGAATTTTGAACAGAGACCATGTCAATAAAACTTGTCAATCAAATTGGGTTTCCTCATTTGATTTAATTTTGACTCTTTCGCCTCCCCTTTGGTTTCATAATTATAAATACTAACCCCCAACTAAAGTATCTAAACACCAAAACCAAACAACCATTTCCTCATCAACCCCCCTGTCCTAAACACAAAAAAGCAAACATTACATTACGTATAGAAAGAAAAAAAAGAAAAAAAAACTTCAACTAAAACCCTTCATGGCTTCCATACAAACCTCAACGCTACTTTCTCATACTTCCATGTCTTCAAAGAAAATATATGCCGCAATCCACCACGTTCCAAAGAAACTCCCAAGAATGGATATTTCAGCCCCAAAGATACGCACCATAAAGCAGGCTGAGGAATTAAAACCCAAAGACACAAGTCCGTTGTTAGAAAAGAAGAGTTTCAACAGCACAATATCACATGATATCGATGAACAACAGCATTCTACAAACCCTAACGCGCTTATTCAACTCTACGCAATCTTGGAAGCTGTAGCTGATAGAGTTGAAATGCACGATAACATTGGCGAGCAACGTGACAACTGGAATGCGTTGCTCTTCAACTCCATCAACATGATTACACTCACTGCCACAACCATGGCTGGTGTTGCAGCCACGTGCGGTGCAGGTGCACCTCTTTTGGCTCTGAAGCTATCTTCTGCTCTTTTGTTTTCAGCAGCCACGGGGATGTCACTCATCATGAACAAGGTCCAACCCTCTCAACTCACGGAGGAGCAGCGCAACGCTTCTAGGTTGTTCAGGAACCTTCAGAGCGAAATAGAAACCACACTTGCACTCGGGAATAACCCTACGGAGGAGGATGTGAAGGGTGCAATGGAGAAGGTTTTGGCGCTCGACAAGGCTTTCCCACTGCCCTTGTTGGGAGCAATGCTTGAGAAATTCCCTAAGAAGTTTGAGCCAGCTGTGTGGTGGCCTTCTAAACTCTACGAGGGAAAAGGAAAAGGAAAGTCAGAGAGTGTTGTGCCTCTGAAGGAGGTAAACACCGGAGAGATTTATCCTTGTACTCCAACACAGAGAATGAGAACGATGAATGGATGGAGTGAAGAACTAGAAATGGAAATGAGGGAGGTTGTTGAAGTGGTGAAGAGAAAAGATAGTGAGGACTATGAGAGGCTTGGAAACATGGTTTTGAAGGTAAACAAGACTTTGGCCATTGCAGGGCCTTTGCTAACAGGAATTGCAGCTGCAGGAACTGCATTTATAGGCAATAATGGTTCTTGGGGAGCTTTGGTGCCTCTCATGGCTGGGTCATTGGCTTCAGCAGTTAACAGCTTTGAGCATGGAGGGCAAGTAGGCATGGTTTTTGAAATGTACAGAGCCTCTGGGGGATTCTTCAAGATGTTGGAAACTTCTCTTGAATCAACTTTGGAAGAGGAAGATTTGGAGAGAAGGGAAAATGGGGAACTCTTTGAAATGAAGATGGCTTTGAAGTTGGGAAGGAGTGTGTCACAACTGAGGGAACTTGCTTCTAAATCAGCTTCGTATCGCATGGAAGGAGTTCTTGACATAGACGAATTTGCCAGCAAACTTTTCTGAGAAGAATTACATTTGTTGAATAGTGTTCTTTCATTCTTTTTGTGCAGTTTTACTTGATATAGAAAAGGAACTTAGTTATGACACACTTGTTTATGAGAACTAGGATCGAAGTGTTTTGGTCTTCTACGATATTTGTTTACAGAAGTTATTGAAAGTTTGAAACATTTGTATTATAAAATTTAAATGTTTGACTCTTGCTGCTATTAATCATAATGTTGAGCTACGATACACATCTACAAAGAATTTTTATAATACTTTTTTAGTATATAATTGTGACCATCAGTATTTTTTAAAAAGCATTGCTAATCAATCAAAATTTATTCTTAAAATAATTTTAATTATAAAATTAACAATTTTTTAAGTACCAAAATAATAGATAATGTCTCACGTAAATAAAAATTTATATATTTTAATGTGAAAACCTTAATTGATAAGAAAAAAAATCACATATTATAAGATTAGAGAAATATTTGTACTAACTAAAAAAATTATAACGCGAGAGATCACTTATCCACTTTTTATAATAATAGAAAACACATTTCTCTATAAAATAGAAGGAAAATAAACATTTAAACAACACATGTTTATTTATTTATTTATTCCTTAGGTGGGATCGAGGTTCATCAAAAAATAAAACAACAAAAACTAAAACTTTCCATTGATAATTTTTTTATTAATTTTTATAAAACAAAAAAGATCCCATATAATAAAAAAAATGTCACATATGTTAATAAAAGGACTTCAAATATAATTTTCACATTTAAATTAAAAAAAACTCTTAAAGATTGTTTTAAATCTTATTTACAGTTGGGCCAAACCCTGGATGGAATAGTCAAATTAACTAATGAACTTTGAAAGGGAACTATTCATATAGAAGAGTAAATTAAATTCTCAATGCTTGTAACCCACCTAAACAGGTGGAATTTTTTTTTACTTCACCAGTACGATAAAAGTTTTTTTGACTTTTCATATGCTACAGTGGCAAATGGCTTTATAATTTCACACAGTCCTATGTAATTATATAACATGCATTACGTAATAAGTAGTTTGTAACACTGCATGTGATTGCATTTTAATAAAATATCATTGTCTTTAAAAACAAGTCACACTTTTTATAATTCATTTAAATGTCTATTTTTGTGTCACATTGTTCATATTCTATGTTACATTTTTACTCTTTTATATATTTATCTCGGACATTAAGAATTGTTGCAAAAATGTTTCATAACAAATCATTATTCTAAAATGTTCTATTACAGTTTTTCAAATGCAATCCACTCCTCATTCTTATTTGAGTCCTTCTTAAAAAAGAAGGTTTAGGAGTTAATTTATGTTTCATTAAACCATGTAGGTTCTCATGAGAATTTAGTTTATTTTTGTTTATACTTTACATAATTTTAATTTTAATTTCAAATCCTGATGCATATATTGAATTAAAAATATCTTTTTTTTAAAATAAAATGAAATTAAAATTATAGCAATTTAGTCAATGATAATTTTATATTAATTTTAAAATTTTATATTTTTACATAGAATAACTATAAAAATAAATAACACTTACACTCCTTCAATTTTGATGAAAATACACTCGCTATCTCTTTATCTTTTGACATTATATTATTTATCACAAATATGCATAACTAAGTAAGATATTAGAAAATTATAAAGATGAAGTAATTTTTCCTAACAATAAAGATGATGTTGTTTAATTTTTTTTCTTAATCCTTTCATTTATTAAAAAATAATAATGACTAATTCAGGGATTTGATCGAAAGGTAAATAAAATCTTTTTAAGAATTATTTTCATCAAACATTGAGAGTACTACTCAAACGATTTAATTTGAACTTCAGCACATTAACCGCTTGCATGTATCTAATCACTTGGTTATGTTGCTAAATTGATTCAATAATTTCTTTCTTAATGTTGAAGCTCTTAATTTTTTATTTTATTCTTATTTAATTTAATACAATAAAAATATTTATTACTTCTTTTGTTCCATTATAATTATTGTGTAAGAAAAAAAATTATCCCAAAATAATTGTTATATTAATTTTTCAATATGACATTAAATTAGTAATGATTTAAGATTAATTTTATAAAGTTATTATTTTCTTATATCTATTTACTGTTTTTTTAGTTTGTACAAAATAATTTAAAAGGACTATTATTTTGGGACTGAAAAAAATGCTAACAACACAAACATAGATTATTCTCTTTATGGTTATAATTAAGGCAATGAGACTTATAACAACATCATTTCCCAATGTGAACCTTTTTTAGCTTCGTATATTATAAAAATTATTTATTGTCAATCAAACATACTTTATTGTCAACATAACATAATAGAATGAATAGTCATGATTCAGTTTCTTGGGCTTTCTTCTATCTCGATTCTCGGCCAGATGAAGGAGATACGAAAATTATTGATAAATGAAATTTGGTAAAATCAATATTTGGACTTTCTATTTTTGTTTGGTTTTTATCTGATATTCTTTCATTTTAATTATTTTATTATTTTATTTTGATATTTCTGTCTTTCTTTTCTTTAGTTTGAATTTGGTATTTTTTTCAATTGTGACAATTTGCCGGCATAAAATATTTTAGTGTTTTTTGTGTCAATTAATTACAAAATTATGATAATTTTTAACCTTTATTAAAATTAATGCACTTAACAAAAAGACTATACTAAAACAAAATAAATAAGTAAATAAATAAAATATAAAAAAAAAACTATAACAAAAAATTTTAAAGACTAACTTAACATAATAGAATTAGGGAACACAAATATTTATTTTATCACATTTATATATATTTTGAATGAATGAATAAAATTGTATGTACATATCATGTGCGCCACATAGCTAGTAGCATCAACAATAGTTGCTTGTCATACTAGCCCAGTACACGTCGGCACGCAAGACCAGAACTGAGTCCAAGAGTTGAGATATGCTTGCATACTCCTTATATTCAATCTATATTCAATGTTAAATAATATTTTGTGTTTGAATTTGATCTGAAAAATACATTTTGAATTTAGAACTCACCTTAATGTATATAAATCAGAACCATTTTCAATCTTTAATGATATTTTCAATTTATTTTCTCTTTCTGACCAAAGATTAACTTAATTTATAATTATCAATCAATTTGGTTGGAGCCAATTAAAATACAGTAGGGAAACAGTCGAGGACTTACATTTCAAAGGATGAAGAAAGAAGCATTCTTTTCTCTTGGATAATGAAGAAATAAATAATCTGACATGCATTATATATTCCCGCTAATGAAAGTTACCCTTTCCTGGCCGGTCTAGGATTCGGCTGATTTAAAATAAAATAAGGAGATATATCGTAGATGTTAAAATATAATTATAGTCGTTCGTTAATTAAGTATATGTGTAACAATTTGTGGAGAATAAACTGTACTTAAATGAATATATTACAAGTGTAAAATATTTATCAGCTTTGTTTTAAAGCAAAAGGTATAATTTATATATCGAAAAGATAGGGAAGTACATAAAAAAGAAATAGGAGGAGTCTAGTAAGACACTATATATACATATGTTTCACTATCCCATGCATATAAACTGTGTCAGTTGTATGAACAAATTAATCCCACAAAACTTAGCCAAAAGGCCCCCATCTGAACCAAGTATTTGCAGAGCAAAATGTATCCTCATTTATCAAATTTATTAATGATAATTTAATCTTTATCGCAAAATCGAGTAAACTACTTTTAGTGAGATCATCTTTATTCTTAATTATATTTTTTCATCAATAAATTTAAATTCCAAACTTAATTTTACTTGTATCAACTTAATGTTAGTGTACGTAACTGAAGAATATTAATTAAATTTACAGACATATCGTCCTTCTTTTTTTACAAAAGACGTACACATCCTCTTATATATTATTAAGTTACTTTGTCATTGTCATTTATTTGATTTTATTTTTTTAAAAAACAAGTCCTTGTTTTACTGGCTTATAAAAAAAAATTCCTTGTTTTGCTAATCATTTCCGTTTCGATTTACTAGATCCAGTCCGAAAATGAAGCTCGTAGTTGTATGCATGCCATGCTCTTTTTTCGTTAACCTCTTCTTTTAAGTTAATAAGCATACCCCCTACCCAAAGAATTTGTCCAATTTACTTTTCAAGACGAAATTCAAAATGAATGGGCAGCACTTTGACCTTTGTGATATTTCTACGCATTCGAAAATTAATCTTTTTCTTTTCTTGGGGGAGGGAGGTCAACCATGTATTCTTTATTCTTTATTCAAACTTTGACAATTTACAAGTTATTTAATAGACCAGGTAAAAGCCTTGGCACTAAGGAATGAACACTTGTTAAAATTCTTTGGATGACATATTGCATTCTTGTAAAGTAAGATAAAAGAATAAGACGTACTGTTTATACTCAAAATATAAAGAAAGCATGCACATTTTCAGTTAGTAAGTATAATTAAATTTAAGTATGTAAAGAATTTTTTTAATATGAAACTTTAATTTTAAAAACAGCTTCTATACTCACTTACTAATGATGTCACGTATGTATTTAGACATTTTAGGTCATATACAAATATACACATCAATTTTTTTAATAGATAAATATTAATTATTAATTGTTAATTTTTCATTAGCAAAGAAAATTGAACTCATGATCTTTCTCTCTCTCTGCCAGGTTCTCTTTTTACTATTAAATCAATTTTATAATTCCTTATACACATCAAAATTAATTTTTGGACACCTAATAGAGTGAAATTATATATATAAAAGTATGATAGATGATATGATAAAAAGAGAGATAAAAAAATAAAAAAAATATTAATTAGGTGTTTAAAAATTCGGATATTCAAAAGTCATTGCTCTATAAACATATTCATTTACTTTTTTTCTGTATTTTATAACATATTAGTATATGCATATACTTGTACAGCACTGATTTGTGTTCAATTTCTATGTATTGAAAGGAAAGTACTGAAAGCCTTCATTTAAGAATGTTATGCTTCCCATGAAAACGTCAGCACATGATGTTGAGACATTGGCTACAATATTTTGAACAGGAATTGGTCAACCTGAAATAAACAACTATGTTAGGCGGACCCAATCAGCTCCTTAATTTTTTCTCTCTCAATATCTAGCACCTTCTCTTATGTTATTATAAATATGCATATACGAAGTACCTAACATTCTCAATTTATTCATTAATTCAACACTATTCCGAAACCAAAGTTACCAAACTCCAAAAATCTTACAATCTAATAACCTACACAATGTCTTCCTTACGAGCTTTGCCGCTACTTGTTAATAACCCTTCACATTCTTCTTTAAGTTCTTCTTCTTCGAAGAGAGTCAATTGTTCTCTCAATGTCCCAAAACTACCTAGAGTTTCCTTTTCTCTTCCAAAAGCATCATCTAGGAGAAATCTGGTTGAAGACTTAGACAAATTCACCACAGAAAAATCCCCATTAAGTGAAAAGCATCATGATCTATATAACTCCACAAATTCCAAAGCCTTTATTCAGCTCTATGCAATCTTGGAGGCTGTAGCTGACAGAATTGAAATGCATAACAACGTAGGAGAACAACGTGTGAATTGGAACACGCTCCTACTAAACTCCATCAACATGCTAACACTCACGGCTTCAACCATGGCTGGTGTTGCAGGTAGTTATGATGGTGCACCAGTTTTGGCTCTTAAACTATCATCAGCACTTTTGTTTTCTGCAGCCACGGGAATGCTACTTGCTACCAACAAAATCCAACCCTCACAACTTGCTGAGGAACAAAGAAACGCTGCAAGGCTATTTAAGCAGCTTCAGACACAGATCCAAACAAAAATCGCCATTGGAAATCCAAGTGAGGGTGATGTGAGGGATGCAATAGAGAAGGTTTTGGCTCTAGACAAGGCTTATCCACTCCCCTTGTTGGGTGGTGCAATGCTCGAAAAGTTTCCAGCAAAGTTTGAAGCAGCTAGATGGTGGCCAGAAAGTAGATTATTGAGCAATGACAAAGACAAGATAATGAAGATTAAGAACAACAATAATAATGGATGGAACGCGGAGTTGGAAGAGGAAATGAGGGAGGTTATTGAAGTGGTGAAGAGAAAAGACATGGAAGACTATGAGAGGTTGGGGAACATTGCACTGAAGATAAACAACGGTTTTGCTGTTTCAGCACCTTTGCTCACAGGAATTGCTGCACTAGGGTCTGTGTTTTCAGGAGATGGATTAGTTCCTGCCCTTGCTGGGGCGTTGGCCACAGTGGTTAATGCTTTTGAGCATGGAGGGCAAGTTGGCATGGTGTTTGAAATGTACAGAACCTGTGGTGGATTTTTTCAGCTGTTGGAGGAGACAATTGAAGCCACAATTGAAGAGAAAGACTTGGACAAAAGAGAAAATGGAGAGTTATTTGAAATGAAGATGGCTTTGCAATTGGGAAGAAGTGTGTCACAGCTGAGAGAACTTGCCACAAAATCTGCTTCATGTCGTATTGAAGGGAGGGAGATAGATGAATTCGCCAGCAAACTCTTCTAAGATCAATATTTGTTTTTGTTGTTTAATTCCTTACTTACCATTCTTTTAATTTTTTTTAAATGTATATATATATATATATATATATATATATATATATATATAATGCATGTATAGTCATCTGATCTGGAAAAATAGGAGGCCATTAGATAAAAGTGTAATTTTTTGGTCGAGGTGCGGATACATTTACATGGATGATATTTAGTTCACATCACTTTTGCATATTTTGCATTCGATCTCCTTTACATTTCTTGTAAGATGTTTAGATCACTACTTAACGGAAAGAGAAGGAATATAAAAAAATAAAGGATATTTTCCAAATTAAAATAAGAGTGAAAAATAATGTAAAATAATCAAGATTCGTTTACAAGGGCGGGCTAATGACCGTCATGTATATTATATAGATGGTCCAACAATTTTTTATTTCAATATATAGTAAATCATTGATTATTCAAGTTTTCAAACAAAGACCCTATCTAACAGAAACCTAATAAATGTTGATCTCTTGACAATTTCTTATTTCAATATATAATAAATGTTTTGTTGTCTCATTTTATTTTCTCATCCTTTGATATTGGAATATATGTTTGAGATGTGTATATGAAAGAAAAAAGCAAATAATTAGATAGAGAGATGATATCGATATTGATTAGAATATCAATAATTAATTTGATGTTCAAAATAATTAATTAGCAGTGGAAACCTAATTCATTAGCAGTATCACATAACATAAGATCTTTTTTATTTTTTACTCTAATAAGAAATATTATTTTGAGATCTTCAATTATTTTTTATAAATCCAACTAGAATTAGATGCAAATTAATTTTGTGAAAAGAAAGAATAAAAAATCATTTTTTTAAAATTAAATGTAGATTTTGACATATTCTATCTAAATTAGATTTTCACATATGACAAATCCAATACTTTATTCTAATAATGAATTTTAGTCAGATTAGATCTTGATGTTAAGATTTTCTTACAAGATTCCTTATTCTTTATTGGAGATTCTCTAAGCATTATATACTACATATCAAGATTTAATGGTGGAATTAAGAGGATCTGAGTCAGTTGATTAAAAATAATATATTAAATTATTGTAAATGTTTTGGTAATATTGGAAGAAGAAAGAAAGCATAATTATTAATTTCTACAGTTTTTAAGCTGATCAATAATTTCTGGTTATGGTTTATACCAATAAAAATGAAGAAATAAAAACATAAGGGATTTTCTCCTTAATTAAGCCTGCTTCATAGTCCTGGTTAAATATCATAATAAGTCTATATATTAAGTATGTGTGTAGATTAGTTTGTTTTATATTTAAATTAAATTATAATACAAATTGAAAGAGTTTATTTTTCTTAAAAAATTCTCCCAAAATTAACCAAAATTAAACATATATCCTAAGTAATTTTGATGACAGTCTCATGTAATACGTTACCCGGTTATAAACCCTTATAGCTGGATATTATATCAATTTTTGAAACAAATATACTCGTCATAAATTTATAGGTAGCTTATAGTTTTTTAATCTCCATACTGTCATTGAATATGTTATCGTCTATCTACGCTAATATTTAATAAATATGTGTTAGCTGTATATTGATTCTTTGGTCTCCAAGAAAACAAGTAATTAGATACTTGAAAATAGAAGCTAATGAGATTTTGATAACACAAATTAAAAACCTTCGGTTGCAAGAAATTTTAATAAGCGTTGAAATTGTTTTCCTCTCAAGTTCCACTAAGGTGAACTTATGAGTCTCCCGTTTATATCTTGTATAAATATTATACTGTTTATTTTTGTGGCTATATATACCAATTCTTCATGTACATATATTTTATTTTATTTTATAATCAAATAGTAACTCGTTTATTTATTTGATAATGGAGGGGGAATGTGTAACATTCCCAAAAATATAATTAAATTATAATAATCTTAAAAAGATATTTTAGATTATAATTAAATTATAATAATAGGATTTAGAAAGAATAAGGGAAAATTTTTTATTATTTAAACTAAGAAATAAATAGGTGCTACGTAAAATTTTTAAGCTGAGGACCAAATATTTGAGAAAGATCTTTTGAAGGTCCATGTGGCATTAGGGGAAGTAAATAAACAAGATCCAGCTTCAGCAATTTCCACGTTGCACATGTCATTAAAAGAAGGGAATAATAATGATGAATTAGATAAGAAAGTTTAGATATTTTCTTATAACTAGGTTTCTTTCTAACTAAATCCTTTCATCCTAACTACATCAAGCACTATAAATAGCCTGGAAGATTCAAAACTCTCTGCACCGAAAACCTCTCAGCTTTCTCTCCTTACAATCTTTCTCTACCACTTTCCTTTCTTTTACAGAAAACTATCCCGGCTACTCAATCCATCAAACTTATCAAAGGTAGACTAGGCTTAAATCTTAAATTTAGAAGTCGTTTAAGATTATTTTAGGTGCTTAACTTGGCCAGACTTAGTCTTTGTTTAAAACAGAAAACTATGCTTGAAAGAGTTCCTGTATGTTACGGTGATTTTTAAAGAAATAATTTAGAGTCTAAATTATTCATACTTTAGGAAGTTTTATGAGAGGATTTAATACTATATTAAGCATTTTAAATTAAAATGGTGATTAATAGTACTGAACAATGGCTTTACATACGTAAAAAATAATAATAATAATAATAATAAGCTGATAGATTATCCATTTATAAGATATATTATAATATTCAAATAAAAACTAAAATATTTACTCCAGCTTTTTGCTTTTCTCGGCTACCAGCACCCCGGGCTGTCATCTTAATGCATATTCCGGACTCCTATACGAGCTATGACTAACTCAGCTACTATTTAGTTCCCAACAAATTAAGAATAGCTATACAAATGCTATACTTTCTCACGTAGTTTTTAATTCGGCTAGTTTAATATAACTATGCTATACTGTTCCATGTAAATATATTCCATCCCTGTTTCATACTCGTCTATATATATATATATATATATATATATATATATATATATATATAT
>CM023955.1:9701023-9723701 GCA_013407115.1 Glycine latifolia | reverse complement strand
TATATATATATATATATATATATATATATATATATATATATATATTTCAATATAGCATCTTTAGCTGCTTAAGACCATGCCGGTTTCCCACATGAATTTTCATTCCTGACGCAAGCCATGTACCAACTCGGATTAGCTATATATATGTATATATAATGCCTAGCACACATATTATGTTCATGCCTATCTCGGTGAATATCAGTCATCCCGATAAAAAGAAGAAAATTCATCTCGGCACCTTTACTCATCATTCACCTACCCAGCATCTCGGTAAAATCTTACCCAGCCTAAAACCCATGCACGTACTGTCACTCCCTTACCATACAAAACTCGGACTGCACTCATCCCGGCACTCCTGCAAGCTTTATAGCTTTAGCTCAGCACACCTGCATGCTTTATAGCTTTAGCTCGGCACCTATGCCAGTTCAGTTATACTCACCAACCCAGCACCTTTGCATGTACAGTTACACTCACTGCCACACACACGTCTCGGCAACCATGAAAACGGTCATACCCCGGCACACATGCAAACCCAACTTGACCCACAGTACCTCTGCAGTGTCGGATGACATTTACCGAATACCCATCTCGGCCCCCTTTACTGCCGGATTCTCCTCCCTTATAGACCTCGGCCCCTATGATTACATAGACCTCGGCACCTTTGCACCTCGGCATGGCCGAACTCCCCTCACGTATCATACACCTTTCTACATCTTTGCACCTATGCAAGCCCGGCTATACTCATGGTACCTCTGCCGGTCCGGACATAACCACCTCGGCACCTACGCACTGCCGAATTATACTTACTTAGATCCCGGCATCTCCACCTTCTTACCATACACGCACCTCGGCAACCCGGCAGGCCATCCCGGTTTCATATATATATATATATGTGTATATATATATATATATATATATATATAGATATATACATGTATATAAATCTTAACTAAACTACAAGTAACCTAATAGAATATAATTATTACGAGGACAGTGTTTAGTATATTTCTATGATAATTATACATGATGAAATCATTTCTAATTATTTCACCAAACCCGGTCTTGGCTATATATATATATATATATATATACATACATATATATATTAATCCATGTATATCAAAGCATTGGTATAAGATCGGCAGCTCGTAAATATTAAATTTATTTTAGTTGGTACAAGTTTACGTGGACAAGGTATTTATGGAAGAAGAGTAATATCTTCCTTATATTACGAATTTTTGTGATAAGAATAAGATTGCTCTGGGTTTTGAGACCGGACCTATGATTTTATGAGAATGACCCGAGTGTCAAATGTTGGAGACCGAACCTATGATATTACAAGAGATCAGGTGCTAATACATGGAAATTCATGCATGATTAGCGTAAGACGGTCGCAGCATTCCTACATACTATACATATGTAGAGGCCATGTGCACATGTGACCATTTCATTTCATGCATTCATTCCATCATTGAAGCATTTTATATATTTATTCAAATATGCTAATTTAATTACTAACCCTTCTAACATGCTTGATGGTTTAGATTTGCCTACTGAGAAATTTATTTCTCGTTAGATTTATTTAATGTTTTATTTTAGATGGCTTCAATCATACTATTTCTTGGCGCATTGGACATCGCATGGTATGTGGATGAAGTCAGAAACTGTTATGTAGTAACTATGCAGCCTGTTCTGCGTGCTCATATTTACTTCGGCGCCCATTTTCCAATCTCTGTGTTTAGCGAAGATTTTAATCCAGTCGATCCGTTCTTTCAATTTACTCCTATGTATTCGAATCCGGTCACAGACCCCATAATCGTACTCAGTGAAGAGGATAGTACCGGAGACTATGTTTAAACGAGGGATTGTGAACTTTGTAAATAAATAAAAATGTTTGAAGCACTATGATGTTGGAAAGTAAAATAGAGCTAATATAAATATGATGATGTAAAATAGAAAGACATGTAATATGATGTATGTATATATATCTAGTACCTTTTGTTTTTAATTTCTTTTGTTTCTACCTCAATTTCTATTTTTAATTGAAAGACAAAAAAATAAAATTAAAATAAAATAAAATAAATAATCAAATAATTAAGTAATTAAATAAATAAATAGAATTATTTAGGATGTTACAGAATATATTAAAATGAAAAATAAAACGTCATTAAATCGTCATTCATTTTAATATTTGGAATTTTATACGATGTTATATTTGCCTATAGACATTAATAAATTTTATTCATATTTGTTATAAAAAACTTTGCGCACAAGTTTTTCGCGGCTCTCTCCAACGCATTCATCTTGTCGATCTCACTTTTCCACCCTCTCGTGTGTATAAACTTGTCAAACTTTGCTGTACAATTTAGAGTGGCTACCAAACAAACTGAAATTTACATGTAGTTGACATTTTAATCGTCAGCTTTGACATAAAATATCCTTGGAAAAAACAAACAAGTGATTTTATAATTTGAACTTGCGAACCACGAAGTTCAACTTCAGCCCTTCGATTTCATTGCAAAACGACTACTACATCGCAATAGGAGAGCGAGGCAATCCGAGTAGGAGACGGTATAGTTTGAACAAAGATAGAATGAAAATAAAAGAAAAAAAAGTCAAAGCAACACATCCAGTCAACAGTTTCCATATATGACCTTTCTTTTGATCCACGTGTTCACACATAAGCCCCTATATATTACAACCCATCACTGATCCCTTCACCACCACCAACAACATCAAATCAAATCCACAACATAGACCTAAAGCACTATGGCTTCTTTACAAATTTCATCTTTGCTTTCTAACACCTTTTGTTCAACATCATCATCAAGAATAAAATCTTCTATCCACATCCCAAAAAAACTCCCTATACCTTTTTCTACATCTCCAAACCCAAAACCAAGTAGAAAGCTGTTTGAGGAATTAAACGGTTTCTCACACACAATCCCAATACTGCAAGACAACTCATGCAACAACAAAACAACCTCAAAAGCTACCATTCAACTCTACGCAATTGTAGAAGCTGTAGCAGATAGAGTGGAGATGCATCACAACATAGGTGAGCAACGTGACAACTGGAACACCCTTCTCTTAAACTCCATCAACATGCTCATTCTCACCGCAACCGCCATGGATGGTGTCGCTGCCACCATCCCCACCGGTGACGCGCCACTTCTGGCTCTAAAATTATCCTCCACGCTCTTGTTCTCCGCCTCCACGGGGATGCTGATGGTGATGAACAAAATCCAGCCTTCACAACTGGCCGAGGAACAAAGAAACGCTACGAGGTTGTTCAAGCAGCTCAAGTCCCACATCGAAACAACACTGGCCATTGGAAACCCTACCGAGGAAGATGTCAAGGACGCAATGGAGAAAGTTTTGGCACTTGACAAAGCCTACCCACTTCCTTTGTTAGGAGCCATGATTGAAAAATTCCCTAAAAAATTTGAGCCAGCAATTTGGTGGCCTTCAAAGAGAAAAAACTCCAAATACCATGAAACAAACAAACAACAACATGGTAAGAACAATGGTTGGAATGAAGGGTTAGAAATGGAACTTAGAGATGTTTTGAAAGTGGTGAAGGAAAATGACATGAAGGACTACGAGAGGCTAGGGAACTTGGTGTTGAAGATAAACAAGAGTTTGGCCATTGCGGGGCCTTTACTCACTAGCGTTGCGGCTGTGGGATCTGCATGTTTGAGCCAAGATTCATCATGGGGAGCTATAGTGGCGGTTTTGGGAGGGGCATTAGCAACCGCTGTTAATGCTTTTGAGCATGGTGGACAAGTGGGAATGGTGTCCGAAATGTACAGAAACTGTGGTGGATTCTTCCAACTGCTAGAGAATTCGATCCAAGAGACCATAGAGGAAGATGAAGAACAAAGGGAAAATGGGGAGTTGTTTGAAATGAAGTTGGCGTTGAAATTGGGAAGAAGTTTGTCACAACTCCGAGATCTTGCAAGAAAATCGGCTTATTCTCGGGCAGAGGGAACAACCACCGATGAATTTGCTAGCAAGCTCTTCTAATTTTTTTTTTTTGTAATCTAATTAGCTAACAATTAATCAATTCTTTGATTCAATTCTACTTTTTGCTCTTAATTTACTTTTTGCTGTTTTTGCCGGCGCGCATATAAAGAAACTAATCTGCTTTGACTCACCAGATAAGATAAAGAAAAAAAATGCGTGGACAATTTCTCGTCAAAATATTACAACTTCATTGTCATCTTTTACCTAACCGGCAACCACCGTGTAGAGTTTTCAGTTTACTAATGGGAGATCATCATAAATTCAGAATTAACACTTAAAATTATAGTAATAAATAATCGGAGTGGAGTATACAAAATTTGGAGTTTCAACAAAAATTTATTCTAGTAGTTGAGTAATCTAACATAATTAATCATTATTTTATTCTTCTAGCTTTCTAACCTTGAAAGTATTAATTAAAGTTCTATAATTTAGTAGAGTAATTTTAGTTATTTAGTTAAATAATGATTTATTATTGAAGTAAATAACAACAATGTTATATGGGAAAAGTCATTTTTTGTCATTTGATTCCATAAAACTTTATTAGATTGGAATAAATATTGATAAATAATAATTCTCA
The DNA here is from genome assembly GCA_013407115.1 of Glycine latifolia. Lineage (NCBI taxonomy): Eukaryota > Viridiplantae > Streptophyta > Magnoliopsida > Fabales > Fabaceae > Glycine > Glycine latifolia. Next base: position 9,719,098 of record CM023955.1, on the reverse strand, counting down.
AAAGAATATTAGAATGGAAATATTTATTAGATCGATAATGAACAGTTGATTTTAAATTATATTAACAATATTCAAAAACCTTTTTTTTCCTGCGTATTCCTGATAAATCAATTATATATAGATACATGAATATTTGTGTGTGAAGTAAGAAGTCTGCTTCACATTTTTTTATCTACAAAGAATTGTCTGCACGAAAACACATTGATAAAATGATGATACTTGAGTAGGAATGGAGTGAATTGGCTTAATTTGAAAAAAGTATTATTCTTTGAAAGATTGTCTCGAGTCTAGTACTATGTGGTTCCCCTTACAAGAACTCTGAATTGTAGCTTAGTAATGCAAACATAGTCAGTTAGCCACATAATGCTTCAACCACAATGCTTATTGTGAAGGTTCGGGAAATAAATTTCAACGGCGCAACTTACCTGGTTTAGAACACAGATGCTGAGGGTGCAAGATTGTAACAAAAGCAGCCCTTGCATCAAAAAGTTCAGGTGGACATCTAAGCCTTATCCTAATCGATGCCAAGAGGATGTTGCAACAAGAGCTAGAACATGATTCACAAGTCTATTCCTCTGTTTGGCAGAGAAGATAAAAATAAAAGAGATAAATTTGAATTAAAATAAAGTATAGGAGATGTGGAACCTACAGGACCCTTACTATTTTCCTATATTTTCCTCTCCTTCCCCTCTATTTCCCCGGCCTTACTTGGCAATCGGGTGATTTCCCTTTGCCAATCATTTATTTCCAACTACTTCATGCTTTGATACATCTCCCTTTCTGTAATGAAGAGAGAAAGAAAAATCAGTGCAATACAAGTCCTGTTTTGAAATATACAAATTATTTCACAATACTTAGGAACTAAAAGCGACATGAAAAGAAAATCACAAAGCACATCAAAATCTTTCCTTGTGATCCACGACACTGACAACAAAATTATTGCTAATCACATGATTGTAAGTGTGTAAGTATGTCAAACAACATGAAAAGGAAAGAATTAAACAAAAGAATGTTAACCTGAGATGAGTTTTACTTTTCGCTTGATGGTTCAGAATTCCACTGCGCTCAGATCCATCTCTATTCATTCCCTTCAAAAAGAAGTCAAATTCTTCCTTTTAATAAATCAATTTCTTCTAGGAAAAAGGAAAAAAGATACAAATCAGAATGAGCAATATTGCAGACAAGCACATAAACATTGAAAATAATATTGGAACATAGCCAAACAAGAATAACGGATGATAAAAGATAAGATTTGACCTTTAGTGGAGCTTTGGATTTCCATATTGGTTTGTTTGAAGGAAAAATTACGGAAATTAGAAGGAAAAAAAAAACACGATGGGTGAAAACACAGAGCATACCTTTTCAGACTTCAGCAAGTGATTTCATGTATCCGTCAGCCATAAATGTTCGTTGATAGGCAAGTTAGCCCATTTTCTTATGAATTTTCAATTCCTAGTCTCTTTCAATGAAAAGATATGATAACTGTTGAATGAAAATTCAAACCTCCATAAAAAGTGGCATCTATTATCTACCATACATGACCAAAATGCTCTTATATTAGTGATCCTGCTCAGTTCTTTATGAGTTTTTACTTTCAATTTTAAATTCAAACATGCATAAAAAATACTAAATGAAAACTCAGACATACAAAGATGCATATACAATCAGAAAAATAAAATGCATCAAACAAAAAGAAAAAAAATTGGAAAAATAACACAGATGGACATAATGAAAGAATAGCACCAGAATACAGATCATACCTATAAACTCTAGTTCATTGCACCATGAGCAAATCATGCATCATATGAATGATGTTTCGGCCCTAGGTTCCTATTTGACCATCAAAACTACCAATTTCCCACTCCAGAACCTGTTTCACCTCCTTGGAATGAAAACCATGGAATCCAAAATATAGTAATATAGTTATGTACAGCACAATCATTGATAACTTAAAGTAAAGACAAACTTGTAACTATGGCCTGTGATTTATATTCTGAAATACTCGTCAAAAGAATTTCTCCAAATATTGTCACTTACAATCCTCTAAGCCACCTATTCTGCATTGTGAGGTCAACCAAAAAAGCAATTGGTTTCTTAGATGAGATGGAATTGAATATATATATTTTGTATGGTTGATGTTTTTCAATAACATATCATCTAACAAACCAATTGCTTTTTCATGTTCACCCACACAATGCAAAAGTCATCGACTAGAGAGTATTGTATGTGACAACATTAGGAGAAATTTTATTGACAAACATTGCAGAATATAAATCACGTCTTAAATACGAGTCTATCTTTACATAAGTTATCAATGATCAAGCTTTACATTACCACATTTCGTTCGATCAAGCAAGATAGCTTGTTCCTTGTACTCTACACACCATGTTTTGATCAATTGAGAGAGAAGTGGGAGAAGAGGTTTTAGGTTTGGCAATGTGTTGTGGGAAAGAGAGGAAGAGAGTTAGGCAATTTATTCACTGTCCCCATTCCCCAATATTCGCATATATGGTTACTTGCTGTTACTATTGATTCCACGTGCGATGGATAACCTCGTCGAAGTTGATTTTGTCTGTTACCTTTTGACTCACGGGATACATGACTTTTTGTTACTTTTTACTGTAAAATCAATAAATTATGTTAGAAAAAGGAAATATATGTGATTTGATTTTCTAATTCATATGAGATATAAAATGATTCACTTCCTTCTGATTGATTTTTTTTGTTTTTTTAGTGACCTTTTTTTACTTTCATTTAGTAGCATAGAAATCAATTTTCCAAAAAGGAGATATTATGTTAAAAAAGGAATATATATATATATATATATATATATATATCATTTAATTTTTTTAATTTACGCAAGAGATATTAAATATGTGGATCTTATTTATCGTAAAATAATTTAATGATTTCAATTTTTGCAAATTGGCTTTTGACTTTTACTTGACATCACAGAAATCAATTTCCTAATAAAAAATGGAAAAATATATTAAATGTCATTTAATTTTCCAATTCATATTAGAGATATTATCAAATATGTGAATCTTATTCCATACGAAATTGAATTTTAACTTTCACTAGGAGTCATAATGTATATATAGACCCACATACACACAATAGCTTACCAGGTAACACAAATTTAGTTATTGAACATTTAATGGTAATTATTAGATTAAAATTAATAATTTAGATTATGTATTTAATTGCAAATCTCACTTAATCTTTTAAAAATCTAAAATGATCTTTAATTAAAAAATGAAAATCACATTAGATTTATAATTAAATATACGACTTGACACGTTAATTTGAATCTAATAATTAAGCGTCCTTGAAACGAATGCACCGATGATACTACTGTGTACACAGGGAGGGTGATACTTGTATCTCTCTTGCAAGAATGGACCTAAAGGAAATGGCTAATATATAGTTTTACTAACAAGAGTGTGAAACAAATGACGGTTGCATTAATTTACTGAAATTAGTGGATTCTAAAGGCCAAAAACGCCATTAATTAGTGGTTCAACCTTGGCATCTTGCAAGCTAGTGAGATGAGAATCATGGAAGTTTGGGAGCTTGGTAGTCCATACTAACAACTATGGCAGGTATAACTAGCCAGCCACTTTTAAATAGTAAGGTTCGTGAGTTAGAGCCGGAGCATCATGTTTTACGTTGAAAGCTGTTGTAATCTCACTCAATTTGTTGAAAGCTTGAACTATTTTTCTATAATTAGTGATCAATCCAAATTATGTTCTGGATATTGTGAATGCTGACATTAGAACCTAATTCACTAGTACTTACTGTAGGAAGCATTATGGTTTTGTGGATGATATGCAGTCGATATCACCCCAAAATAATAAAATGACACAATAAAATGAAATGAATATAACGGGTCATGCTGTGAATACATGTCCACTTGAATTCCATAGATGTCATCTTGACTTCAATATAGAAGTTGGTGGGAACAATGTCAGAAAATTTCAAGATTTCTCTCAACTATCATCCATATTTGAATGAAAATTGAGTTATTGATGCAAGCGTTTTCCTTGTACTTGATATGGGTAGGACAATGGCATAGAAATTCACTACAACTTCCAGATTATAAGAAAACAGGTTTAGGGGGAGTATTGGGAAAGGTCAAAGGTTCAAGGTGAAACCTCAGAGTAAATTAGGACGGCTTATAGTATTTTGTTGGTACAAATGGCATCTTTGTAACAACTCCTTCATTAGACTTTCCTCGAATAATAATCTTTACTTTGGTGCCTGCCTTGTGCAATCCTGATTTCACATATCCAATGGCTATGTTCTTCTTGAGGCAAGGACTGAATCCGCCACTTGTGACTTCCCCAATGTTGTTTCCTCCTTCATCTTGAATCTCACTGTGGCTTCTGGGAGGAGGGCCAGAAGAAAAGAAACCAACACGCCTGATCTTAGGGCCTTCTTCAAGCTGTTTTAGTATAACATCAGCTCCTAGAAAACCCCCTTCAGCTCTCCTTCTCTTCCCTATGGCCCATGTGAGTCCTGCCTCAATAGGTGTAATATGCTGTTCCAAGTCATTGCCATATAAACACAATCCAGCTTCAAGTCGTAGACTATCTCGAGCACCTAATCCTGTCAGTCTTATCTTCCCTTCAGATTTTTCCAGAATTGCCTTGGCAAGATCCACTGCACTCTCTGAGGGAATTGATATCTCAAATCCATCTTCCCCAGTATACCTGAAAGTCTCAGTGAAGAGTGTGTTATTATGCACTGTACTCCCTAAGCTAATAGCACAAAAAGACTAACTGAAACTATGAAATTGCACTCGTTATATCAGTCAGGAAATAACTGTATAAGCTAACATTTTTAACATTGATGTAGCAAAAGTGATACCATACAAGATGGAAATTCAGGTAGCATTATTACATCTCAGACGAGATTTACAAGGTAAATTGCTAATGTAACATAAAGCAAACCACATGAAAACATACCCTGTTCGTGTGAGAAAGCACTGTACACCATTGATGTCCAACACACGGAACTCCCCAAAGTACATCTTGCTTAAATCCTCTTTTGTCAGGTGTTGAAGAACTGGAGCAGCAAGAGGACCCTGCTACAAAGGAAATAATGATTATTTGTAAATGTTAATGGGAAGAGCAGTTAATTAATTTAAAACTCCCTCAATTTAGTAGTCAGTTTAAAAGAGAGCACATCAGTATCCTTTCATGTTGAATTTTCACATGACCTTGTCATGGGAAAATTTTATGTGTTGCTCTCTATGTAGGTATTAAATACGTGGGGCTTATAGCTTATAAATATTTGTGAGTATTTATGAAGAGAGAGATGGACACCATTTTTACATGACAAGGTCATGGGAAAATGAGATAACAAGCAGTATGGTGCACATCCAAATATATACAGGGCAGGTGAGGTGATAGTAGGCTGAAGTAGAATTTCATAAGCATTCTTTACTCTAAAGAGCACATTACAGCCATCACAATAATACCAAGTTGGAGGAGGTAAACTCAATAGCAGCAAGTTCAAAGTGTGTGTTATGATGCAAATGTACAAGACTGATAAATGACCTGCAAAGCAAGAAGAGATCTCTCATCATGGATGTGCCATGACACATCACCACCTTTTGCCTTGAATGCCTTCATATGTTCCTCAATATGAGCCAGATCTTTGTCCCTACATCCAGCATTCACAACCAAGTATATGTGATCATCCTTCACCTTGGTAATCACTGAATCATCAATTGCCCCTCCTTTTTCATTTGTGAAGACAGTCAATGAACCAGTTCCAGGGGCAAGGCCAGCAACATCTGCAATGACAAGCTTTTCAAGGAATGGGACAGAGTCCTTTCCCTTGAGACTTAGCCCGCACATATGGGAAACATCAAAAAGGCTACCATTCTCCCTACAGTTAAGGGTTGAGTCCATAATTGAGTCCTTATATTGGATTGGCATGCTCCATCCAGCAAAGGGCACCATCTTCCCTCCATTAGCAACATGGAAGTCATAAAGGACTGTCTTTTTCAGCTCAGCATCTGAGGCAAAATACCGACGAGCAACAGCCTTATTATCACCGTGAGCAAGACGGCGAGTGATTGATTGCCCAAGTTGCCACAAGCCCCACCTCATTTTCTGTTATCTGAGGAATAAAAGGAGTTCAATGTCAAAAAATGTAATCTATACACAGCATAACACTTGCTTTATTTTATATATTAATTGAAAGAAATCCATGCCATATATAGTATAACAAAACAAGCTGTTTTGTGCCATTTCATTGACATGTTACAGTTCTAGATATGATCAAAACTTAGCAGATACAAACAAACAAACAAAAGAGGCTAATTGATTGCACTGGCCAGATTCAGAGGTGACACTTATGAGAACAATAATTTCATTTCTTCTCTTAGACCAGAAGTGGGCACAGTTCAAGTTCTCAAACAATGAAATAAATACCACGAGATAATCGTAAGTCAAATTCCAAAGTATCATAGAAAACCTCTATCCAACGCATTGTAGAACTCAGAACCTGAATCAAGATATCAATGTAACGCGGCAGTGACATAAGACACGGAAAATCATACAACCAAAAAAAAAAAAAAATGAAATAAAAGAGTTTCTGTATCACCAACAACACATAACATAACACCCCACATAGCAAGAAACTCTTAAAACTCAAATCTTTTATCAATTGTCTAGATCCAAGTTTCAATTCCCATATTCACCAGAATCATAAAAAACACAAGCAATCCGATAAAAACAATACAGATCATGGTATGTTACGTAAGAGCAAAGACGAGTCCACATGGGAAAATGCAAGGAGGGAAGAAATAAAAGAAGGGTAAAGGCACTTACATGGTATGTGAAATTACTCAGAATGGTGAAAATCTGGGTGCCCGAAAAGGCATCAGTAATGCAAGCAAAACAGAAGGATCTGACAGATAACCTTTTTCTATATATGTGTATGAAATTAGTTTCGTTTATCTGTTGTAATGGGACATATTTGCCTAAAAAAATATAAAGAGGCACAAAAGAAAAAACAAGAGGGGGTGGGGGGGTAGGGGGGTTTGGCGTGTGAGTGTGAGTGAATATGATAGTGAGTGGTAATTGCATAACCAGACACGAGTTTACCTTGTCTTTGCAGTTCATGTTCAAGTGTTGCTAGATCATGCTATGCTTTCTATGCATCCCAAGCATCCTATGGCCAAATAGAATGGGAAACTCCACAGTGTACTTTCTTTGCCGATGATCTTGTCCGAGGTTACTGTACAATGGGACCCACTTGTCATGAGCGCAATATTTGCTTCGAATATAAATTCATAGATGGAAACTTTAAAATAGGGTCTGACAACAAATGTTCATGGTTCATACTTGCAATTAATGGATAGATAACTTTTATTAGAAATTACTGTGAGAATACTTGAAATTTATGATGAAAATATATTTAGTTTTTTTTTTATTGTTACAATGGGACCCACTTGTCATGAGAGTAATATTTGCTTGCTATAAATTTTTGGTTTTCTTTTAATTACCATTCTTCTAAGAATTACAATAGACCTTGTTTTTATTTATAAATATCTATTTTACTTTGTTTGTATAAAAGAATAATTTTATTGTATATGATTATTTTTTAACATTATTTCTACTGTATGTTACTCTTGTAATATTATAAAATGATATAAAAGTGATGTGAAATATAATATGTGATAGTTGTTGGACTAGTTTATTTAAATTTAATTTTTCAAAAACACTCTTAAAAATTAAGAATCAGAAAATATTTATTTAAAAAAATTACTGTTTTATATAAAAAAATATATAATTATTTATTTGATTAAAAATGACATTTTTTCTAAAACAATAAACTCAAACAAACAAGTTGATTATCTATTTGATCCTTAACTACAATCATGATGATATATATATATATATATATATATATATATATATATATATATATATAAAATATTGTAGAAGACCTAAATATATTTTTAATTTTTTGTAATTTATTTTATTTTTATATTTTAAAATTTTAAACTTGTTTATCTCTACATTTGCTTTTAAAGGTTCAATAGGTATGTATTGTTAATTTTTTTTTATCAATGATCAGAAATCATCTTTCATATTACCTTTAAAGTAATTATTTAAAGAAATCGTTATAAAGAGAAATAGTAGTAACACAATTTTTAACATAATGTTAAATACATTTTTTATCGTTGATGAAAATTTATTGAAAAATTACAATTTTTTTTTTGTGGATTTCACTTTTTATAAAACCATCTTTCTTATTATTTCAATAATTAATTATATGTATAATCAACTACAAGCATAATATTTTTTTTGCAAGTTTACTAAAATTTCATTTTAAGATAATCAATTTCGTTTGGATACAATAATAACAATATTTTATTATTACTTGTAAAAGTTTAATTATGTGTTTGTCTTTATAATTAAAAATATGTTTTTAGTCTATGCAAATATGATTTTTAATTTCTTTTATTCTTTATACATATATATTATTTTAAAAATATTTGAGTCACTATGTTATTGAAAATTTCTATCAATTTTATCTAAAATTAATTTTTATCCAAAAAAATTTGATTGATAATTTTAATAAGAGTTTTTTAATCATAACGGGATAATGTTAATGTTAGTAGAACATAAGGCTATAAATGTGTGATGCCCAACAAAGTTTAATCCTATAACCGTTACTTTCTATTCATTCAACAAGCTAACAATTTGGCACAGAGCAGTCTTGTCTTATTTCTCAATCAATACTAATGGCGCCCTACATAAGGTCATCTTGATCCTAAGAACAAAAGAAAAAGTGAAACGGTAAAGTCTTAAAAGTCAGGGTCGTAGCTGATCCATGAATTCTCCACCAATGCCTCCTCCATATCCGCCGTCGCCCATCCCACCACCTCCATATCCTCCATTTCCACCACCACCAAATCCGCCGCCAGCACCACCTCCAAATCCTCCGTTTCCACCACCGCCTACACCTCCACCAAATCCTCCATTTCCACTACCACCACCACCACCACCACCTCCACCTCCAAATCCTCCATTTCCACCCCCAACTCCTCCTCCATGACCATATCCACCTCCATAAACACCATTCCCACCACTGACGCCGCCGCCGCCGCAGCCGCCACCATAGGCATGCAAATGGTGAATCATTGGCTTCTCTTCACCAAAATCACCAAGCTTTCTGGCCTGGCAGCTAGCAATTGCAGCAAGAAAAGCAAGCAAAAGCAACTTGAAAAACATGACTACTAACTACTTAGGAAAATATGCTATGTGATATAAGAAGAGAATGTGCCTACACACAGAATATATAGATGCTCCACTAGCTGCTCATGTATACGACCAAATAGTGTGATGTTCGGCGTTTAAACTTTGCAGTTGCCCCACGCAATCCATGCTCCAACACCTACCCTTAATTACTTATCACTTCCACTTAATTGTGTATTTTACGTAGTATACATGATTCCATTTTATCTTCAAGCAATATATCATCCTTAATTTTCATAATAAACTAGAAGAAATAGTATCTAGGTCCAATATAAGATCAAAATTAATCAAATATACATTAATTAATTAGCAAAAATATACACTAGTGTGTTTAAAATGGTAGTTTTTCTTTTACAAATATTAACCTGTTAATACTGATTAAAAAAATAAAAAAGATTTATTAAAAGTTAAGTATTTATTATATTAAAAAATCAGAAATATTTAAGACATTTTTTAAGCAATTATTAAAAACATTTAATGAAATATAATTAACTTTGTGCGGGAAACAAGCAAAGGAAGTGAAGTAAATGGAAGTTAAATTAGCAAAAACATATTGGATAAATCAGACAGTCACGCTAGCTAGCTCAAACAACCCAAGATTAAAATTTAAATGATTAATGCAACTAATAATACATAATATTATTAATTATATATACTACTGATACTATTATGTTCTTATTTTCTAGTACTTCTGATCATGGGCACGAAACTAAAGTAGCGTTAGTATTAAAATTTCATCGGCCTCCTGTTACCCAGTGCTTCATCGACATTTATTAAGAAATTAAGAAATAAAAATGAATTGATAAAATTTTATATTTTTAATTTCTTAATCAATATCGGAAGAGCACTTGATAGTATACATTGTTCTTTCTTGAAAGGTAGTGAACCATTAATTTCTAGTGTAGTTGTAGGATGGAAGAAACACATATAAATGATGACAAAGAAAAGGTTTGTTGTTGTTATTGTGTGCATGATTCTAAGAGAGCGTGAGCTCAAGAGAGACATCATTGGCATCTGGACCAGTGTGGCTCCGATTCAAGAGCGAATGTGAAGAAGACCTTGAGCTCATTGAAAGGGACAGTGTGTCTTGGAATCTTTGATGGTCGTTTTCATCACCGGCATCACCTAGTGACACCTTTTCAGGAGTAGTAGTTTTATTCTCCTGAAAAACAAAATGAAATAAACTGTTCATTCAACCATGTATAATTTATATATCCTATATATACATAACTTGTCCTTCTTTGATTATTATGTACTCTCTTTCCTTGGTTTCAGATTATACGACCTTTAAAGTTTTGACATAAATATTTAGAAATATAATTAATTTGTTAAATTTTTGAAAAATATTAAGTAATTTCTTAATATACTATTGATCTTTTTAATTAATGATTTATTTACTTTTTTTATACTACTCTTATTAAATATTAATTATGAATAATATTGAAAAAAATTTATGTAATATTTATTTTATAAAATATCATATATTTTAGAACATTTTTTTCTTCTAAAATATCATATAATATAATCTAAAATGGAAATAACGTGTGCCACAAAATCAAGAGAAACTAGTGAGAGGAAGGAGTTACTAATTGGACAGACTGGCCTCTCCGAAGACCCTCGAAGATGATGTAGGAGTGCACCTTCCGTTCATTGCCGTTATATATTATAATCGATTCACCCCCTTGGTTTCCATTGTGACACTCTTGCCCATCATGATTCCTGGCATAAGAAACAAAATTACTTAGTTGTTTGTAACGGGTATGTGAAATTTATTATTGTTTCATTTTACTACTTCACGACTCATGCAGGTTTTCAAAATTCAAACCAATTAATTAAGTGCAGACAAACTCACAGACTTAATTGAATCCTAACGTTTACATATTTTCTGATTATTTATTTTAGTTTCCAAGAATATCCTTTCACCCCTTGTAAAGTAATCAGGGGAGACAATGACGAAAGTACTTTTAATATCACTTTTTCACATGCAAAAAATTGAGGACGAAATTTAAGACTTGTTGATTAATTTAACCAAACTCTTTTCAATCAGACCAATATATATTGGTCCTATTTTCCGAATTTTTGTCCTACATATTTGGTTATGGAATCATATTTTACCTTAATTTGGTGTGTTTTTTTGTTCACTTAGTTAACGAAATTGGGAAAATACATTTTTTTCTTCAAGTTAAACAAATATGAGGTATTCATATATTTGACAGGAGTTTCAATTTTGCCTATAAAAAAATATTAATTAGATCGTAGCAGTAATTACTTTTTTATAGTAATCAAAGGTTTTTAAATAACTGTTAAATAGATGTCCGTGTGTAATTTACTATTTTAAGCATTATATATTCTTACATGATAGTTGTAACTTTTTGCATTGCTGGCGAATTAATTAAACATTTAGCAAAAAATTGTCACTAATTAAAATATTCTTTAAAGCCATTTCAAACATTTTTTTTTATCGTCATAAGGTATGTTAATGTCTTAATCTTTTACCCAAAAAAAAAGTGTTGATTTAAATTAAATATTATTGTTGGCGAATGATGGCGTATTTTTATTTTATTTTTGCAATGCTCAATTAAATCAAATAAATATTTACCAAAACAATGTGACTAACCGAAATGAACTTTTTTAGGCCATTTTAAACATTTTTACTGTCACTCAAAAAAAACACACACACACATTTTATTTTATTGTTGAAGGATATGTTAATATCTTAATCTAAAAGAAATCCACAAATGCATATATATACATTTTACTTAAACGGATACGGAAGAGCCTAATGCCTGATGTAATGTCCTACATTTTTTGCAATTTAAAAAACAATTCCAAACTATAACGCAAATTGTAAAGTCTTAAAAAAATTATACGCACTGTCAAAAGAGAGGTACGGTAATAAAAGCTAAAAATAAAATAGAAATACGTACCATTGAGCTTGGGTGGGAACAAGTTCTTCCGTGCTGCTTCTTTTGTGAGGATTCTGTTGCGCTTGGCCAAGAGTTGAGAGTGTGGAAGGTAGGAAATCCGGAGCCACATTATTCTTCTTTGCACCTAGTAAATAGAAATTAATAAAATATATATAATTGACCATATATTTAATGAGGTTAACAAAACATTCTACCATGTTTCTATTAAGGAAGTATATATATATAATTTCTTTTGTGCATCCTCTACTTCAGTGCGTGACCTCATAAAAAACATGTGTAACAGTACCACAACACTAAAAGTTATTTTTCTAGGAATAAATGCCTGAAGAATATTTGACGTTACTTTCATGTTCTTGGTGCCTTAAAAGGGAATCAACCCCTCAAGCTGACGTCCACTTTCCCTGGGTGGTTCCTTTAATTTCTTGGTATATATGGATATATCTTATTTTCAGTGTTTAAAGATTTAATTTCCTCAATTGTATCAAACAAAATGTCTAATATTCTCTACACCAAGCTATTTCTTCCATACACATGATGCATCATACATCTGTGGCATGAGAACTTGCACATAAGTAACTGATGCACAGTACAATTATTTATATACCTTGACTCATCTGCTCGTGTCTCATGCTCCTGTACATCTGTCATGAAGCATATGAAGAAATTTTTTGCTTATTTAAAAAAAAATAAAGAAAGAGAAAACAACTTATAACACCTTTTTTTTCACCCATGACTTTATTCGTGGTTATAGAGAAAAGAGTACCTGAAGATGGCTTTTGACATGAGATATAGTAAGTCCCTTTACGTTCATGAGCTGTAAAACCAACTTTGGTGTGGCCCCTATAAATCCAAATCGATCATATATCAACAACATTCAAAATTAAAGGTCACCATTAGAACATATATAGCAATTGAAGAGAAAAATTAGAAGCGAATGAAATAGGATCTATATGAAGTTGACATATATCAGGATTGTGTCCAGCAGAAGAGACTAATTTTTCACAACACGGCAAATGTTTGAAATTCGATTAAAATAAGTATTCACGTTTAGTGACCGACATCACCAATCTGCTCGAACAAGATAAAACAAAAAACAAAAAAGATATATATATATATATATATATATATATATATATATATATGTAGTGTGTGTGTAAATGTAATAAAAGCTAGTAATTACTGTCTTCTCCTCCAAGTCTTAGAACTGCATGCACGAAGCAACGATGGAGATCTGGTGTCCAACGAAGCCTAGGCATTTTTGATCGAACATAAGCCCTAACCATAGGAGTTCTGAGGCTTATCTCAGGAAGGTGATGAGAGGCAAAACAACGACATGTCGTGGCTCTTAACTCAGAAGGTTGAGAAGGATTACAATTATTATTGTTATGAACAACAGCAGTTGTGATAAGAGAAGAGGAGGAGGAAGACATGGTTGAAGGTGGGGAGCGTTTGAGAGAACTCTCACTCTGAGCTTTTTCACCCTTCTTCATTGAGGTACAAAGAGGGGAGGGGTCTGTGAAGAAACAAATTAAAAGTGAATAAATACTAAGCAAGACTGTGTGGCAGAAAGGACTTGTCCTTTAGTGCAGCTTTTATTAACCCCTCTTGGGAAGAGTCAGTTTAGTCCTAGAGAGATTCGATGGATAAAAGAAAAACTTGAGACACGGAAACTCAGAAACCAAAATATTGTTCAAAAATGCCTTCATGATTAGGTGAAAATGATAGGTTAAAAAAGTGAAAGGGCCGTTGCATCAGAGGTGTTTGTGATATCATTTTCTTTAGACATTCCCTTGGGTCTTTTCCTGACATTCTTTGTCTCTTAAGGAGCTACATACTTCTTTATTATTAAAAATACATTTCAGGAACTACAAGTACCAATATAAATAGTATTAGCAGAGGTGAAGGCAAGCTATACCAATATAATTCATCACAGGGGGGGAAATTCATTTCTACATACTGTGAGTATAAAAATTACTGCCACTTCAGTTAGAGTTTAAAATAGTTATGAAAAAAACTAACGATTTTAAATTGTATAACTGATTAAATGAAGACGTAAAAACTTTTTACATGTACATTTTAATTAAATAAAAAATATATAGCATGCTTCCTCCTCTAACACATTTTTTCTTAACACATTTTATGTGAAGTATTAACAATACATTTTCTTACTACAGTACATTTTTTTCTCACACTATTTCTTATACAAAACACTAAATACACACGCAACTTCTCTTGATTACACATTTCTTTCTTCATTGTTCATCGATTTATTATATTTATTAGTTTTTCTCTCTTTCTTTCATCCCACAAATTGAGATGTACGGGTATCATTTCTCATTATCTATTAATTAAAATTCATTAAATATTTCTTGAATGATAAAGAGTGTATTGAAAAACATATGTTAAATGTACTATTTTATCATTGTTTTTTTTAATATTTAATATTTTTCAATTAATTGTAATGCAATTACTAATACATACTCAACTTTTCTTGATCACTCAACTCATAAATTTTATGATTTTTAACCAAATTTAATGAACATAGAGAGTGTATTTAAAAGCTTACTATGATAAATAAATGGTGTGTTATTTGTCAATGACCATAGAGAGTATTTGTAATGCAATTACTGATCAACAAACACAGTAATAAATGCCAAAAATTTATGAGAACTGAGGGGGAAAAAAGAATAATCTTATACTAATTAATGCATTTAGGGTATTGGTTTAGAAATTAAAAAGAAAATATATTTATCATGTAAATTATAAAAGAATGTTAAAAAATCATGAACATAATTTTTTTCCTTAAAAAAATACTTTTACTTTAAGTTAATTGGTTATTATTTATAAAAAAAGGCAAGTCAAAATTAACTGGCACCCAGAAATATATATGGGAAATAAATGGCTAGCTTAGAGGGAATTGAAGTGAAGACATGGTCAAATAAGATGCATGACATAAGCAATATTGAATGTGGCAAATAAAGCAAGAACGACCCCGGGCATCCCTCTTTGTCATAAAGCCAAGCCAAGCCAATGTATTTGAAAGGCAAATAAAGCCTTCTTCATTCTTGAGACTACCGAAAGGTCCCCCACATTGACGTCACATACAAATTCACACACGCTGGCTCTACACCCAATCACGTGAGGACACGTGTTGCCACGTAGCATGTCGGGGATTCCTCCCACGCTTACACCTCGATCGTTATAAAGTTACCATTGGCATGGAGCATGTAAATAAGTGTCCACATTGGTGGCATGCATGGAATTCAAGTTTATTTCTTTTTCTTCACACAATGCCAAATTGCTTCAACTGAATTCCAGTGCGAGGGTCTCGACGTGAGAGTCAGACCTCTCTCACAGTCTCTCGTTCCACACACACGCACGATCGAGTTTGTGTAAACTCGAACGCATGCAAGGACAGGTGTTTAGTGGCTTTGAAGGACACTGCATTGAGAACTCGATCACTTGCAGGGTATGCATGCGAGTTTCATGAGAACCGTTTGATGCCCATCCAACGATTTAGAGCTTCGAGGAGTAACATGCATGCAAGTCCACGTTGTCTAACTATTTCAACTTTTGAACCGTGAGATCGACATCAAACAATCCTCATCTATTTTTTCATTTTTCATCTTTATAAATTTTTCTTTCATTTTAATCATTATATATTATGTTTATTTTATTTTTTATTACTATCATAAATATCTCTTATAAAAATGATAATGTAACAAATAAATTAATGATATCATCATGTCACATCATTACTTAATAATGTTAGCATATTGCATCATCATGAGATGATATGTTATTATTAACTTACAAAGACAAAACATTAAAATAAATATAATTTACTTGGATTAAAACAAAAAAAAAAACACATTTACAAGGACAAAACAAAGTTAAATTATAGTGGTGGTGAGACAACAACCAAAATAGTGATACTGATGATGGTGGTGATAATAATATCAGTAGTTGTGTTAGATGTCAGAAGTGACAATAATAATGATAGTGATAAGGATTATGATAGTGACAACAAGTCAACAACAATAATAGGGATACTAATGACTACAACAATAATATAATGATGATGATGACAATAACGATTATGATAAATCAGTTTTCATAATAGTAATTTACAAAAATTTAATTGTATTAAATATATATTAAACGTACGAATGTTAATATGTAATTTGATGTTCTATTTTAAAATTTGAGTCTTTATTTTAATATTTAATTTGAGACTTAAATAATTTTTTGTCCATGTAAATATGTTATTTTTTTTATTTTAGTTATTATAAATTATTTTTTTTATTTTTGTCCTTGTAAATTAATGATGACATGACATTCTCATGCTGATGTGATATGTTGATATCATCAAATGATGATATAGCATGATAATGTTACTGGTTTGTTTATCACATCATCATTTTTTAAATAGAGACTAATGAGGGACAAAAAATAAAATAAATATAATTTACATATAACAAAAGTGTTACAAGAACAAAAAAACATTAAATTACAAATAAAAAAAATATATTTAATAAATTTTTTGGATAGTTCTTGTTCCTCGTCTTTTTTTTATAAGTGTGAAATTATTAGAAAATATTTTGTGTTTTCAAAGTTTAAAATACAATTTATTTTCTTAATTATAAATTTATAATTACATGTAAATTCAATTGAGATATTCTTTCTAACATCTCATAATTTTTTGGTTCCGTAAAAAGTTATATTTTCACAACTAATTGATTCAATTATGTTTATAACACATTTTTAAAGTATTAATCCATTATTTGTACGTACCTTCAATGAGGTGTCTACTTTTAATTTTTCATAACAGTAATTAGATGGAAGAACCAATTGAAAAAAAAAATCCGAGTTTCAATTAAAAGAAAAAAATTTAAGGACCTAACTAAAAGTTTAGTAAAAGTATGAGAAACTCAGATAATTTAACCTTTATTAAACTAATTTTTCTAAATAAAAAAGTGAGTATACCTTTGTAAACTCTTGTGAGGTGTACTTTATATAGGGGAGGTATGAAAACTCATTATTATTATGAAAAATAAGAATATGTAATTAAATATATTTAGCGTTGTGAAATCCTGGTCGGTCGGATCGGTTGAATTAAGACTCTGTTGCCTATCTGAACCGGTTTCATTATTGGACTGGTTATGCAATTGATCTGGGATGACCTAGTTAAACACGACAGGTTAGGTTACTGGATTCCCGTTGGATCAGTCCGACCCGATCGATTTTATAATTTTTTTACTTATTATTTTGTTAAAAAAATTGTTTATTATTTTATTTTGAATTTTGAGTTTTGGATTTTGGATTATTATCAATTGTTATTTTTAATTTTGAAGTATGGATAAACTTTTCTTACTCAAATAATATTGGTTATATTCTTATATATAATAGATTTATATAATTTTAAATTTTTTAATATATATCAGGTCAAATCAGATCAATTAATGATCCATCGGTTGGACCCCTGACTCACTATGTTTATCGAGTCAATAATCAATCCAGGTTTCACAACTATGAATATATTAGATGAAGATTAATAATTTAAACTATTTTTAATTACAATTTTCGCATAATTTTTTATTTTAATTAAATATCACATGTAGAAGTGTTCAATAATTAATGAAGCAATCCAAATCATTAATTTTAATCTAATGTTATAATTAAATGTTTTGGTTTATTACAATAACCACAATTCAACATGTAATTATTATAAGAAAAAAATTAACTATCTATAAGCATTAAATTAAAATTAAAGGTTTTTATTATTCTTTTAATTGAAAATTTCATTTTTTTCTTAACCCTTTTAATTAAGGATTATTAATTAAAGAGAAACACGTGCTATCAGTTTTAAT
>CM023955.1:9677668-9701013 GCA_013407115.1 Glycine latifolia | reverse complement strand
ATAATAATAATAATAATAATAATAATAATAATAATAATAATAATAATAATAAGATTGACATTATATTATACATTCCTAAAATGAATAATACTCATCTATTTTGGCCTCACTATAGAGATCAGATATTTTGAATCACTTAGATTCATCAACATCTTATATGCATGTGCAAGGGAATTTTCATTATGGACTTTTTATTAACAACTGACGTGTTTCTCACTTGTGCTTACTGTTTGGGATAAAAGTACTTTTACAAACAATAACGGTTTTATTGAATAACTAAAACTGCAAAAGAATGGTAATGAATTATGACTCTCTTCATATAGTAACGAGTAACGACAAAGTCATGGGTGGGGGTAGAATAATTTTGTTCATCTTAGGAACCGCTGATGAAAACAAGTTCAGTCTATAGACCGCAGTTGCAATAGCCAAGGACAAAAAGTTTCATCCTATATTTCAACATTAATTTAACCACATTATTTTTTTTTTCACACTAGCATGTCTTATATTTAACTCAACAAAAAAAATCTGTTTGACTGAGTTAATCTATATTTAATAACTTTATCATTGAGGATAGCGCAGATAGTTTACAAGTTGTTTATTTATTACTATTTCTTGAGAAAATATGCATGCAAATTAATCCTTGAACATGTGTCGATACGATTTACTCCTCAAGTCCATGAAAAATTTCATGTTAAGTTAGTCATTCTATATCAATTTATAGTCCATACTCGTAATGGTTTGGATGTTTGATCTCTATACATGTCGATTTTGTGACACACTAGTCTCCAAGTTTGATCGATTTCACACAGTAAGAACTAATTTGTCGGAGTTGACGAATTTAAAAAGTAAATAGTTAGGTATTGTTGAATTATGAAATTTAAATTTAAAATTATTGTTATGAGTTGTTAAAGTTAATTATTGTTATGAGACTGTTGCAATATACATTATATATTTAAATAGGAAAATCAGATTTGTTATGCATAAAATTAAGATTAGAATAGTTTATTACTGCTGTTAATTAGCATATTGTTGCACTACTTTTTGTATATATATGAATCTCATATTGAGGGAAAAAAATGAGAATGAGATGATATTTTCTCATAATTATTGGTATTTACTTTTTTAGTATTTACTTTTTTAATATGGTATCAGAACAATGGTTTCCTCCATGAATCAAAGCCAAGATTCCTTTCATGAATGAGAGCCATGATATCCTCCCTGAAAAAAATCATGATTTCCTCCATGAAAACAAAAATTACTTCCGCTGCCACTACTTTTTTTCTTCTCTCCATTCCATATCCGAATTATCTTTTTTCTTCTCATTCCCAAAAGTACATCTCATTTTATCTTCTCGTATACCTGTATTTCACTTTTCTTTCTCCTCCTTAAACTTCACCATATTTGATTCCTCTACAAATTATGATTCCATTTTTGGCTCGCATAACCTTTGCGGTTTTGGTTCCGTTTTGAATCCTTCTCGTATCCATTTGAAAGTCATTAATGTGAAGCTCGTTGCATTGTTCTGAGTCATTCACAGACCAACCCTGAAATCTATTGACATGAACATATGATTGTTCCGAATCTCTTCTCGTATCTCAAATCTCCATGAACGTATTCCATTTGAAGATCATTGATGTGAAGTTCGTTGCATTGTTCTGAATCCTTCACAGACCATTCCTGAAGTCTATTGACATGAACATGTTATTGTTTCGAATCTCTTCCCGTACCTCAATTCTCTTTCTACCTCACATAATCGAAACACATATGGTGGACTATCCTGAAACACCTCTTGAACATATTGTTAATCGAAGTCATTCCTAGAAGAGTATTTAAAGAAACAATTGGCAAGTTGGACATGACCGATATTCATGCATCAACTTGAGGGGGAGTGTTGAATTATGAAATTTAAATTTAAAATTATTGTTATGAGTTGTTAAACTATTAATTATTGTTATGAGTTGTTAGGCTGTTGCAATATACATTATATATTTAAATAGAAAAATCAGATTTGTTATGCATAAAATTAGGATTAAAATAATTTGTTATATTTCCTCATAATTATTGGTATTTACTTTTTTTAACAGGTATAATGCAATTTTCTTAGGACCCAATTAATCCATGATACCACTTATATATGAGGATAAAGTTATGCATAATTAATTTAATTGCGTTGCAGTCACAAACTTAATATGTAAGTTTCTTAAGTTAAAATAACCTGACATTTTTAGGACCTCATCCACCAGAAATTATTAGTTCTTGTGTAAGCATTAAGCGTAATCTTATACCGAATACCACAATATCAGAGGTATATTGAGCATGGGTCAAAGGTTCCTTAAAAATGCAATGCTTCTCTTTTCAACATGAAAATGCATGCTTCATCATAGATTATACAGTAGAAGTAAGGGAGGAAAATACAGAGGCATTAGAAATGCCTAGAGTGTTGCGACCTCTGGCCCTGCCACAAAGAA
The DNA here is from genome assembly GCA_013407115.1 of Glycine latifolia. Taxonomy (NCBI): domain Eukaryota; kingdom Viridiplantae; phylum Streptophyta; class Magnoliopsida; order Fabales; family Fabaceae; genus Glycine; species Glycine latifolia. Next base: position 9,698,545 of record CM023955.1, on the reverse strand, counting down.
GTGCATTCTTTGGGATCGGATGGATATTCATCTCTCCATATGACTTGGAAGATGTATACACTCTATAAGATAGAATTGTTGTCCCAAGTATTGCCTTGCCCAATTCTCAGACCTTACATTCCACATTCCCACATTGTCTAGCGCTATGAAAATTGCAGCCCATGACTTTGGGTACACCTAAATTCAATTGCAACAAAATTTAAATTAAAAACTTAATAAAATGTTGTGGTATTACATGGAATTTAACTAATAATTAGACACGTGTTTTCTTTTTCTTTTGTTCCTTTTTGTAACCTGAGTGGTGCATCTAAGAATAGCGTCTCTTAGATTGTTTAATGCTGTACTTGTAGGTGTCCATTGCCTGCTACCAAACCTAATCATCTCACAACATGAAATGTCATATATTTGAAGTGCAAATAAATACCGAAACATGGCTAATTAGTTAGTATTATATTGGTAATGTGCTTACCCCACAGCAAAGAAAGAATAGCCATCAATATGCCACGACTGCAAAGAGTTCTCCCAGTTCTGGAACACAATCTCCACAAATTCATGGAAGTTAGCCCCCATGACAGAAGTTTGGAGGAGGGCTTTGCCTTTGGTAGTGTTAGTAGGGATTCTTCCAACAGAGAAAACTTCAGAGATGTTGAAGAAATCAGCTAGTTTCAACGGGGTATCTGGTGCAACATATGAGACGCCGTTGGCCGCATACCTCTGCTTGCCATTGATAATAGCGGCAGAGTTTTCCAAAATTATGGTTCTGATGGGTTTTATCAATCGATACTGGTAAGATCCCTGAGGGTTGGGCCTACGTCCACTTGCTGTCAGGTTCCATCTGGTGTAAGGAGCAATAAAACAAAACAAGTTATTAGTTAAATAAGAAGTAAGGATTATATACATGTTACTTGGAAGTTGGAACTGCCAATAGTGAAGGTCTATTACGTGCATGAAAATTATAGTGCTTCCTCTCGACTCATATAAGTAAAAAAGTGGTTTTTATAACAATCTTTTATTTAATTTTTTTTATTTATTTATTCATAATATCAAATTCTAATGAAGAATATTTTAGAAATAATTTGATTTTTCACTTGAGATTAATAAAATTAAATAATGTTAACTAATTTTTTTAATTAGTGTAAAATTAGTTATTTTTGTTTGTACGAGTCCCATGGAGTAGTTTATAGGCTACAAATAGTGAATAAGTTAACAGAGTACCGAATAGTCCTGGCCTGAAAAAGAGAGGAAGCAATGACATCGTTAGGCCCTTGGGGAATGGGACCAGAAACCCTATTGCTTGAATTGTAGTAGTGAAGAATGGAAGTTGTTGTGAGTATCTGTTTGGTAAATCTTGTGGAGACAACTATGTAGTAATCTTTGGCAGGCTGATCAGCTGTGACAAGCACTGAATAGGATTGTGCAAGATGGATGTCAAGGGAAGAATAGGTGTTTTGAAGGGTATGAGATCCTTCTACCTTCACAAGTATCATCTCTTGCCCCTGGATTCTGAAGTTGACGGATGTTGTGAGCCCCACATTTGATATCCTGAATCTGTAAGTCTTACCTGCATATGGAACATTGAAATAATCAAATAATATAACATAAAAATTTAATTTAAATGTACTATCAATGAAGTCATCTAATTACAGATTTTGATATGTATAAACTATGTTCAGTAAGTATGTTGAATTTTATAATATCTATCTTAAAAGTCAATACCTAGTATAATCTTCTATTAATTGACTGTGAAGAAAATTAAACTCAAATAATGATGCAAAGGGTGGGAATTTTTCATTCCACGTTATTTGACAACCTACCTTGATCAACAGTGAAAGTAGTTCCATTCCAACCACGTCCATTGATAAGAAGTCCATGATGGAAGGGAAGATTATGACCATCATCCAGGATTTTATTCAGCCTCTATAACAACACAAGAAACAAAGGGAAGGTATTACGGGGAACGTGGGTAGATGAAGTGAAAGGTTTATTTCTCTTGAAATCTTTTCAAAATTTCTTTAGTTTTACACAGGTCTTTTTTTTAGGAGACTTACATACATCTCGTATGAAATTTAATAGTATACCACTTCTACGAATAGCTGTTAATGCCGCATCTAAGACATTGAAGCAAATGCAAGTGGTTCTTATCTTACACGGTAGTGTGTCTTGAACCAATATCCAGCAAGTAAGGTGAAGTCCCATGCAGGAGGAGGGAAAGGGACAAGAATCAGAGGACAGCTCCGAATTCTGACGCCGCCAAATCCTCCAGCAGCTTTGTGCATTCCCAGAGAAGGGAAATAAAAAAAGCTACCAATCTGGTCTTCACTTGGAGAACATAAGTGTAGTTTTTCCCAGGTGGAATTGGACAATTTGTTCCATGCATTCTATCCTGCCATGAGTTTCTCCTTTGTTGTAATCCATTCCTACACAATAAATGTTAAAGACAATCATCATCCGATTCCTATCGATTATATCATACACCAGAATAAATGTTCTTAGAATAATTGGTATGCTTGTAGGTAGTAAACAAGCCTATATAGATTCATTATGTTCGTAAAAAACACAAACTTCCGTTTGTTACTAGTTTTTCACAGCTAAAAGCATAATGTTGCTGAATGAAAAGGGAGAGAGTGCTTTGGTGGTATTTTCCTTTCTTGTAACCAAAGATCCACTATTAATAGTATACATTCCTCAAGACTGCTTCTAAGGGAAGGATTAAATGAACAAAGCACGACTAAAGGAGTGGAATAAGATACAAGAAATGTACCATGATATAAGCAATGATTGCCTAAGGTAGTTATGCACATTGATGATCAAGTTGTCATTTGTAACCGGGTCTCTGAGAGGCCCTGGGAACTTCCCATTAATCAAGATACCCTGCAAATTAAAACCAAGAATCACGTTGAACCCAAATAATGTCTTCCACAATAGTGATCATCAGTTTGTTCAGCCATAAAAAGAAGGATAATGCATTTGTTGCCCACGAGAGCAGAATCAGCAGATCAAACTCTCGTGGAGGTTACAGGAAACAAGAAAGGAAGTTTCTGATAGGAAAAGAAAAGAACCTGTTGCTTGACACCAAGAGGGTAAATGTCACCATAGGTGAGCTTCCAAGTGAAGAATCTATATGGGTCTTCACAGTTGACGTCGTTTGCAAAGGAATGCAAGTGCAAGAACAAGAATGGGAGAAGAAAGAGCTTTGCATAGTCTCATTGTGAATGCACGTAACGAGTAACGAGTAACGAGTGAGCAAAGAAAGTTGGAATGAGTTTGTGAGAACCTCAAAAGTCAGTACATAGATATATAATATATAATATAAAGTTATTCTCTCACTCACATTCGTGTATTCCGTTGATGATCTCTAGAAGAACTGCAAGAGACTCAAACTGCATCCAATTTTAAATATTGAAGTTGACGAAAGAGATTGCATGTGTCCGCACGTAAATTTTATTAAAAAATAAAATAAATATAATAACATATATTTAAAAAGTAGCTGTTATAGATCGGAGTTAAGATACTCTATTACTTAATCTTTAAAAAAAGAAAAAAAAACTCTAATACTTGATATACTCGTGGAATTTTAAGTTAGAAGTCACCAAATGAAAGGAAAAGACAAGAGAATCCAATATAAATTTTATGGTAATGATAACAACTTTGCGGAGTTATTTTTATACTTTTCTTTACCTTATTACTTTGTCAACTTCATATCCTTTATTCTTAGTCGAGTTGGCTCACACAAATTTAACAAACACAATCCAACCCGTGTTCAACGCTTCAGTCCATTAGTCAGTGGGTTAGGGATTGAACACAGACCAAAGAAGTTTGTGGTTGAGCACCTCAAATTCAGGACACACATATATAAAGGATATGAAGTCACTCACGCACTGAAATTGGTGTGTTCCGTTGATGAATCCTAATAGAACTGCAAGAGACTCAAACTGCATCCAATTTTAAGCCATTAATATTGAACTTGCACAAAAGAGAAGGCATGTGTCCACACATAAATTTTGTTAATCTAAATCGTAAAAACTAGCAGTTATATCAGAATTATCAGAATTAAGATACCGTTACTTAGTTTGAAAAAAAAAAACTAATATACTTGACATATGCATGAAATCATGATGTGAGTAAATGAAAGCCAAGTCATAGAAAAGATAACAGAATCCAATTATATTGTATTTAAAATAACAATAATTAAATAAAGTTAACATGCTGGGATAGCCGGATAGTTCGGTTGGGAGAGCATTTTTTCATATATTTTTATAGTTTTCTTCACCTAGTTTTAGTGATCTTGGTAAATAAGCTCACGATCATAACTGAATCACTCTATCCATCGATAAAAAAACACTGAGCTATCTTTGCAAGTGTGCCAATTTAAAACAAATATGAGAAATTCTGAAAATGGAATAACTCTACTTTAAAAGAATTAATAAGCATATATAAAAAATTATGCTATCAACTAATTAAAAATTATTCTTAATATATGACTTATAATTAAAAATATTTATCTATTATCAATTTTAACCGCATAAAATGGTTAAAATATAACTTTGATCTCTTTATTTTGCCCTTTTTACAATTTTGATCCTTTCATAAGATGGTTTGACTAAAACATTATCCAATATGATCAAATTTTAATAGATAGGATTGGATTTGTGTAATTTTTTTACAAACTCGACCCAAATTAACCCGATCATAAATGGATTAAATTAATTGAATATGAATATTTAAAAAATATTTTTTATTTTGTTATAAGTAAAAAAAATTATAACAATAATTTGTTTTGGCCTAAAACAATTTGTAAATATATAATAATTAAATACAAGAGACCAAATTATGACAATATTTAAGTAAAAGAATTAATAATTTTAATGCTAAAACGATATTTTTATTTTATATAAAAATAAAGAAAGTATTATATTAACATAAACAAAGTCAAATAAAGTATTATATTAACATAAAAAAACATAAACAAAGTCATGAGATAAAAACAACTAAAAAAAATCATGGATAATTTAATTTAATAATTTAATAAATTGAATGAGTTAAAAGTTATTGTATTTTGTATTTAATAATTAATATATAAAATAAGAAAATTAATTATATATTTTTTATTATGTTGGATTTAAAAAATAAAACTCATTATCCAACTTATTTATAATCGTGTTTTAATTGATTTGGGTTGAATTCGAACTGAACACCTAAAAAACCTAACTAGTATTAATTGAGTCAGATTGATTGAATCAGATAAATCTACCCATGTGAATATCCCTAATTCCAATTCAATCTTCCCATCTCTAGCTAGAAGTGACTCCCTAACCTACTCTCTCCTTCCGTCTCTCGCACGAACTCAGAGAGCCTCAACTTTAAATTTACTTCAAAATTGAATTGTCTAAAGTCTTTCCTAGATAATGAAAGGAGAAAAATGAAGCAGCAAAAAATTGCCCTCCTTCAACTCAACTTTAATATCCCCATTATATTAGCAAATAAATCTTCTCATGTGATTGACAGTTAAACAAAGACCATAAACAAGCAGGGCCTGTTAAAATTTGTAAACTCTGTTTATGATCATTGTGTGCATCTCTCTCCTTACATGACAGTGTCATAAAAAAGTTAAAAATTGAGAAGAGTCATTTCAATTATGTTCATATACTACACAAATTAAATAACAAATATGATTTCAAGATACATATTCAATTACAAGATCTTAAATATCCTCCCACATCCAACACCCCCTCCACCCCCCACCCCCCCCAAAAAAAAAAAACCTAAAAAAGAAATTATTATTTTTCCTCACAGAAGGAATAACAACAAAATGGTGAAAGCAGCAACCAAGTAATTGTGCAAAATGTTGTTGATTGCACTTATTTTCATGCATCTAAAGGTTCTGAACCTTAAATTATCCCCTGCATTGCTTGATTGAGTAGTGTTCACCACTTCCTTTGTCTTGTTGGTTAAATTCTTACTGCACCAAGAGAATGAGAACACACATTTAGGCAGAGAAGACAGTTCTCAGTTTTCTTTTTAAAAAAATACAGTTTAGATCCAGAGAACAATGAAAAACAACTAGGCAACTAAGCAGACAAAGTTTATTACCTTCCTGGAAATATACATCTACCGTGACCTGCAAAGGTATTCCCCACAAGAATGGTTAAAAGAATATTGATCACAATTGTTACACTTACACTAGGAATAGACAACAAAGACAAAGACACATAATGCAATATTTACATAGATATGGAGAAAATATGCTTGCATTGTATACTTGATATACTTGGGTTTGCCAGCAAGAATTATGTAAGAAACTGTGAAAAATTGCACACTGAACAGCAAGAAAGTGGCTAGTATATGAAGGTAATCCAGAAACTTGAAACAGAATCTCTGCAATTGTCAGGGTCAACGGCCAAACAGGGGACCTCAGACACAGACAAGCCAGCATCCTATTAACACCACGTTTATTGTGGCATAGAGAATCAATTCTTTCACTTTCTAATAAATTCTAATGAAAAAATATGTTCCAATGTAGTTTTTCTCTCAGCTTTTTCATAATCAATTTATCCAATTCAACTCTGTCCCAATCCTAAACCAATGAAGGTTCATGGTTCACCTACTCAACAAGGAATTGCAATCTCAACTCTTTTTAATTGAAGATTCTCACGAAAAAGTAGAGTCAAGTCAAAGAGCCTTTGCACTGTGTGGGTGCCACACCAAAATTCTTTTCATATCAGAAATCATTGCCTCCCCGCAGCTCAAATTTCCCTCTTTTCTAATCGCTAGTAGAAATCCTTATGATTCACTAGCCTTCTCTTTATCATAGACTGTTGCATCATAAAACAAGCTAATCGGGAAACACGAGTTGGATTTTAAAGCCATAATAACCAGATGAAAATCCGAACCCCTTCACTCTCAAGAATCTAGCCAAATCTAATCTCATAATCATTAAAATCCCATATTGCCAATGAAGCCGTTAGCAACCAACACATTATGATGCAGAATTAAACTCCTAACATAAATGAATCGAATTGAATAGCAATTCGCAACAAATATAAAAGCTCTAAATTAACCAATAAAGACTAGAAGAAATTTTAGGTGTTGACACTTACTGGGGTCACTAGTTGTGATCATAGCTACCCCTTTGAAGTCACAAGACCCAGGAGACTTCCCCTGACTCTGGTAATAGCTATCAAAAGCATAAGAAGCATGATTCTTAACATTATTGGGCTGGAAACAACTCTCCCCAGGCTGAATCTCCGAACAATTCGCCCTCCCCGGTCCACACGCCCAATCCAACGCGGCCTGCAAGGTCTTCAAATCCACCCCATCATCCTCCTCAGCAACACAATAAGTCTGATTGGCATTATCACTCGCCAGAAAACTCCCAATCCCAGACACACGAAGCAAATACGCCGGCGTAGCATTCCCATAAAACAAACCCCAATTCGCCTCAGAAACCGGCGGGGACCTCAAGTCTTCATTAAAAAGCTCGTATATGTAAACACTAGAAGTAGTTTCCGGGTGCAGAGGGGTGCCACTCCGATCCAAAACGTGCTTAATCAAGTTCGAATTATACGTCAGCGCGTTGGAAGGAGTTGCATAGGGCTCCTTGGAGTCCCCTCTCGAAGGCCAACCGGTTTCGGTGACGAGAACGGTTACATCAGAGACGTTGAGATTCTTCATGGAGAAGTAAGCAGCGTCGATCATGGCGTCGAGGAGGTTGGTGTAGTGAAGAAGAGTGTTGGGGTCGAGCATTTGTTTGGAGAAAGGGAGGGGTTTGAAGAGGGTGTTTTCGAGAGGCACGAGGTTTCTGTTCTGCATGAAGACGTAGTAAGGGTAGAGATTGAGCATTAAGGGGGAATTTGTTTGAGAGAGGAAATGGAGAAGAGGGAGAATGAAGGTTTCTAGGGTTTGGTTGAAGAAGGCTTGGGAGGGAGGGAAAGGGTTGAGGATGACGGAGGCGGAGTGAGGGGTGGAAACAAAGACGTCGTTTTGGAGATTGGAATCGACGAGGGCGGCGTGGAGGGAGCGGAGGGCGGGGAGGAGGAGGGAGGAGGCGGAGGGGAGGGAGGAGAGGACCTCATCGCCGAGGGAGACGGCGGCGATGCGGGTGGAGGGGTGGTAGGCGGCGACGTTTCTGCGGATCCAGGAGGTGGCGGTGGTGTTGGAGGAGGCGATGGCGATGAGCTGGTTGTTGGGGACGCTGATGGTGACGTGGATGTGGGTTCCCGAGAGGGCGCGGAGGATGTCGGGGTTGGCGTCGTAGAGGCGGATGTGGGTGATCTTATGGTGCTTGAGGAAGTTAACGAGGTCCGGTGCGGGTAAGAGGTTGGATACGTCTGTGCCGATGTTCACACCCACGAATGGCTGGTCGGAACAAATAGCCACATCATGGTAGTGAGTAAAGGATAACAAGAGTAACAGTGACAAATAAAGGCTGAAATAATTTGAGTTTATCATTCCAATTCCACTTGCAATTCCTCCTCCTCTCTTCAGCTTCGCCTTCTTGCATTGTCCTCTGAGAAACTTCTTCTTTCTGCTTTGTTTGGGTTTGAGATTGTGTCAGACATTGATGCCTGGCTGAGGTGGTTTTTGTTTCCCAGTTTCCCAGTTTGGGTGAGTGGAACGGAAGATACCAAGGACTTTAGTTAGAGCGTTATTCTTGACTTCGACTGTTGTGTCATCTAGAAGGCTTGTCGGTTCAAATTCAACGGATTTTCATCTTTGCCTTTGTTTTTTTTTTAAGAGATATAATGATAATTATTTTAAAATTAAAAAAAAAAATTCTCAATCGTACAGCAGTACTATTAATAATGATAAATTTATTTGAATGTAATTCCTTCACCGTCAACAATAATAGCTATGGTGTCTTTTACTAATTAAATGTAGCACTTTTTTGTAGTCATCCTTATTTTAAGATTTCTTTTTTCTTTATAAGAAAAAAACAGTAAGTTTTACCTGTGTACACACATATTCCTTCAAAAAAAAAAAACAAAAAATGTGTACACGCATAAGTTAAGTTAAATTTAGTTTTACAGTTGACATCACTAATAAGGCTACGGTGTTAAAACTGATAACTGCTGCAAAAAAATTCTAACAATATAAAATCACTTCAAAATGTTATGCTAGTTTAATATAGTTACAAAATTTTGCTTGTGTGTAGAAATATTTAGCAGTTTTCAATTATTCCATTAACATCAACACATTATAACATAAAAGCGATTTTATCATAACTGATCATAAAAGAAATGGTTATCAAATATATTTTTTTTACAACTACTAATCCAAATACAGCCTGAGTTATTTTGAAGCAAAAGAAGAGAAGGGAGAAAAGAAAAAAAAAATCTCAAGCGACTTAAACTTGGTGAAGGATTTGACTTTCATGGTCAAAATTTAGGGATTTGGACAAAAAGGAGAAGTGATAAATAACGAATCTGGTGACATTCTATATAGCCTTAAACAGATCTATGGTGGAAGACAATGGCTTTACTTTTTTTATAACCAATTATATATGTTTGTGACTCAATTAAAGATTATTATTAAATTTCAACAAAACAGCCTGGCTTGTGCAGAGAGACGTTGCTTGTTTACTGGTGCATCCAAAAGCTTCTCTTGCTTTGAACTTCTAGCACGTTCTCAAAACAGATAGAAAGTTGATGAAGAAATCTCAACATTACTATATAGTAATTGCATAATACACAATATATAGATAGCTAATTGAACCACTTGTTCACACAATTTCTCGCCAAAGAAACCAAACTTTATGACCATAAAGCATTTGAACATTTACCAGTTGAACACCTCTGAGGTGTATGCTTTTGAAAAAGTTCTCTAAAATATACATTTTTCTTACCAGAGAATTGAGATACACTGATTTTACACTGAGAAGACTTACATACATGACTGATATAAGTGAATTTTACAAATCTGTTACCCTGTTGTGTGTGTCAGCAACAAAACAATAGCACTGTGGTTTCGAATGCCAATAGAGAACACAATTGTCTTGTTCACAATATCAACTAGATCACGATCGAGGCTGATAAATAAGTATGAGATGAAAAGATCGATTAGTGTTCGCACAAGTGATTAAAGATTTGATATGAATTTCGAATTTTCATCTTCTTTATGGATGTGGATTTGAACTCCTGTAACGCCGCTTTGCTTATTTGGTGGACAACTCTAAAGATAAGAGATTAGCTGAATAACTGTAATTAAATAAGTTCACTTGTGATTTGAAGCTGTACACTAATTCTATAAGTAAGTCTTTGTAGTAATCGTAACATATTATTGACATCATGTTTAGTACGAAGTAATATAAGAGTGTCTTTTTGTTCTACTGCTTAAAAAGAAGAAAGAAAAACAAATTACAATACCACACTATTGAACATGGGCTATCATGTTTAAATAAACTTTTAATTAAATGAGAATTTATAAGAGAAGAAAAATGAAATAAATTCTTTCAAATTATGATAAATTTCAAATAATCCTCTAAGTCTTTCACCATTATTGTCAAATATTTGAATGGCCAATAATCTATTGCTTATTTGATCCCATAAAAGGAACTTTCGGTTACCAACTTTATCACCGTATATTTGCCACTTGGAACCTTTAATATTTCAATAATGACAATCGCAATAATTAGTTAAAGAATTACAATCATTATGTTTGCTTATATTAGCCGACTTAAGATCAATGAAAAGAAGGTGGAGGATAATGAGATGTCCCAACTCATGCCCGCTAAAAAAAAACCTCTCTTTCATAGATTGGAAGAGCGTGTGGATGATGTTGAACCACCACAGGTGGGATTGTTCAACTGCAAACCGGCAAGTGTTCCTAAGCCTATGGTAAAGTAAAGAAAAAGAATAAAACTTTACCAGGAAAAGAGACAAAAAGCCAGACCTTAAATTGACATAAACAATGATTATATATCAATTGAGTAAAACGTTCTGGCAACAATTTTGATGTTTCTGTTTGGACCTCAATTAGCTAGTTAATGAAGAAATAGAAAATGCCTCAAAAAATAATTAAAAGAGTTCAATAGTCAAGCAATCTGAAATAGGAATCCAAAGAAATGAAGGGAAAACAAAAAGACTGCATGCAATCACACATATTAACATGGACAAGAAGCAACACTTTGTTGTCTATGACTTTTTTAATGTTTTCTTATGATTTTCATATTAAATATTTTTTTTTAGTTCTTTAACCAATTCCCTAAGGGCACTAATTAACAAGGAGAAATTATATGTTGATCCGGGATCACCATGTCAGTTATGGTCTCAACCAATAATTGCATGATACATGGACAAAATAAGAAACATATCATGTAGAATGTTAACCGTGTTATCTTTTAAGTTTTAACATAATAATATCAAAATTAAAATCCTTTTTTAATCAAATTAACAGCAAAATTTGAGCAAATCATATTTACATATTTATATCAAATTTAAAACTTCTAAGAAATAATTGCTCCATCATCACCTCTACCTTCTCCCACGTCGTCAAAAATGTTGGAAAGCTCTGCCATTGATGTTTCGCAAAACAACCATGAATGCTGCCATTGTTGTATAGTGAAGATAAAATAGGTTTTTATTCTATCATTCAATATGTGTACAAGAGGTGTATATATAGAGTATAAGAGAATAACAAAATCCTAAGTTATCTACTAAATTATCTATAACTTAAATTAAGTTTGAATTTAAATGACAACAAACTAAAAGATAAACTTGAATTATGATATCAACAGTCCAATATGCTCCCACAAGAAGGTGGTGGCGGAGACAACACCAATCTTGTCCATCATAAATTTGTGGCGTGAGGACGCAAGAGTTTTGGTGAGCAGGTCAGCATGCTAATGACAGGATGGAACATGTGAGACTCAGAGTTGCTTGTTGGCTACTAGATCCAGCACAAAGTGATAGCCAATTGTGAGATTTTTCATACACAAGTGAAATACGAGGTTTGCACAAAGATATGTTGCTCCAATGTTATCATAATACACTGTTGGAGAAGGATCAGGCTAAATGTGAGGTTCCTTGAGTAGTTGTTGTAGCCAAAGTAATTCAATGATTTGTTACGACTATTTTGCAGTATTAAGTTTCTATGGAAGATTTGGCAATGATGGATTGCTTCTTGCAGCTCTAGGAGATGACATTCACGTCGAAGTAAATTACGTATGTACCCGTGGACCTTATGTCAGAAGCATTGGCAGCCCAGTCAGCATCACAAAAGGCACAAAGATGTTGATCTAAAGACGATCATAATTGAAGTCCAGAATCTATTATTCCTTTGAGATACTTGAGGACTCGTTTGGTTGCTTGCATGTGATTTATGTAGGGGCCTTCATATACTGAGAGCTTGTTGATAGGGAATGTTATATTAGGGCATGTGGGAAAGAGATATTGCAGCAAGTCCACAAGCTGGCAGTAGATAGTGCCATCACAAGAAGAGACATCACCTGATGTGAGATTACATGTGGTCAATAAAGGGGTGTTGACTGGTTGAACACATGCATTTTGTGGGCTTGAAGAAGATTGTGAATATAGTAATGTTGACTAAGAAATAGTCTATGTGATGTGGGAACAATTTCAACACCTAAAAAATGTGTGGGTGTGCCAAGTTCCTTCGAGGGGAATTGTGAGGCTAATGCATCTGGGAATTGCTTGATAAATAATTTGTCATTACCTATAGACAAGAAAATAAGTCAAGATTGAATCTCGATTGTAGATGAACAATGAGGTGTCGGATTTAGAGTTGACAAATTCGAAGTGGATGAGGAAACTATTAGGCACATGATATTATGCTTTTGGTGCCTATATAAAACCATGGAGGGCCTTGTGAAGCTTGTAAACATGGTTTGGGTGTTGCATATGAGTGAAGCCAGGAGGCTGGGACATATAGATGTCCTCAGAGATGGTGCCGTAAAGGAACACATGGTTAACGTCCATCTGGCTGAGGGGCCACTCCTTGGATAATGCAAGACAAAGGACAAGTTGGATTGTTTACGACTGTACCACTGGACTAAAGGTTTCATGATAATCAATGTCACACGTTTGTGGTAGCCTTTGGCAACAAGGTGAGCTTTGTACTAGGAAATAAAATCATCAGTGTTATGTTTGACATGAAAGACTCATTTGTTCTTGGTGATACTAAGATTTGGTTGTAAAGGGACAAGTGTCAAGGTTCCATTAGCAATGATTGCATTGAATTCTTCTAACATGGCTTTTTTGCACTTAGGGTGTTTCATGGGTTATGTAACACATGTTGGTTCAACCAGAGAGGGAAGGGGAAATTTGGTGGCTAGGTGAACTTTTTTAGGTTTGAACATTCCATTCTTAGAGCGAGTCACCATGGGGTGAGTTGAGAGTGAAGTCTTGGAGCATGTGCATTTGCAAGAAGTGATGAGCATGTGTAATGGTTGTTAGAGTTTGATTGAGATTCTTCATTTGGGGTTTGAGTTTGGTTTAATGGTGATAAGGTGGTACATGAGATGTGGTGCGGTTGGTTTGTAGTTTGGAGATATGGTGAAGCTGAGATTGGAGAAGGTTGGTTTGATACGTGAGGTGGGTTTAGACTTAAATGTTGTTGAGGTGATAAGATTTGTTCGGAGGAATTGGAGTTTGGTTGGTTCGGTGATGGGACATTGTTCTTGGATATGAAAGTTTGATTGGATAATATATTTTGTGGGTTTGAATTTGAATTAGGCGGGTTCGGTGTTGATGAGTTAGTTAGTCGTGGATGCTGATTTGGTGATAAGGTGGTGTTGGAGTAGTTTGTCGGGTTTGGTTGAATGTTGATTGGATGAAGGGTGGTTATATGGTATGGTGATGGGGAACTTTGATGGGATAAAGTTGGTGGCATGACTATTGGGATTTGATGAGGTAGGGTCGTTGGGATATTGGATTGAGGGGTGGTTAGATGGTGATGATTTTGGAGGGGTAGATGGAATTAAATTGAAATAATTTTGGTGTTGGTTTGAATTAGTTATAGGATGTGGTGATAGGATAAAGTCCAAATTTGAATATGTTAGGATAATTGAATTTGGGTTTTGTTTTGAATTGGATAGGGTGTGGTTTGGTGGGGTGGGAAGATTTAGTGGTGAGTTTTGAATTTGAGGTTTAGTGGTCGTTGGCTGTTGACTAGACACATATCAACATGTTGAGTGGTGGATAATTTTTCCTCGGAAGGATCAAAACAGAGGTATGCACTTTGGGTAAGACTATAACATAAGAAGACACACGGTTTGGACTTGGTTTAAAGTTTATTAATTGTGTACGGAGTGAGCCAGGGAAAGCAAAGAAAACCAAAAAATTTGAATTTACTGTAATTTGGTGAACTATGAAACGAGACTTCTAATGGAGATTTTTTGTTCAGCGTGAATGGGCATTCTATTAAAAAGATACATTGTTGTTTATAGCGCATAACACCAAAATTTGAGTGGGAGGGATGCAAGGTTCAAGAGACAACGAATTGTTTCAACAAGATGACGATGTTTACATTCAAATATTCCATTATGTTCAGGGGTATGGGGAGGAGTTGTTAAATGAGAAATGCCATGAGTTTGAAGGAATCACAGTAACTTAATGTATTCACTGCCATTGGCCATGTAAATAGTTTTAATTTTGGTATTTAATTGGTTTTCGACAAGGGATTTTAAAACTGGAAAAATATTGAAAACTTCAGATTTGAATTTTATTGGATACAACAAGACATTATAGGAAAATAAATCAATAAAAATGACATAATAGGAATATCCATTTATTAAATTTATTTTGGTTGGACCCCATACATTGGAATAGACAATATGAAGAGGACTACTACTAGTGAGACTTGATTTATTGAACAGAAGTTTGTCACTCTTGCTACCTAAACAATCAACACAACAACAATTGGATGGCTTTATTGGGATTTGGGACCTTTGTAATGCACACTAAAAGGTATGATAAGATGGGTGACCAAGACAGTTGTGTCATAGTAAAGTGGAAAGGCAATGAACACAAAGGGCTTGAGGGGTGGATTTGGAGGTTAGCCAGTAGACATGATCATAATTCTTGTCTCGCAGAAGAACCGCCCCCATTGCTCAAACTCTTCACCTCAAAATAAGAAGGGGAAAATTCAATAGAAACATTATTAGTTTTGCATAATTGAGAAACAGAGATAAGGTTTTATGTAACAAAAGGAACATGCAAAACATTGGAGAAATGAATGAGGATGGATAAGGTAAGAATGGAAGTTGAGCCATAGTGTTGAAAGGAAGCCCCTTACCATTAGCAACAATCAATTGGTCATAACCATTGTATTCATTGGACACCAAAATATTAGTAAGGTCCTTGGTAACATGATGTGAGGCTCCAGAGTCAAAAGGCCAAATTTTGATCATCTAAGGCCTCAAGTTGAGTTAGCTGGTCTGGAGGTCTCTTACCAGTGTATGGATAACCAACATTTTTGTAACAAGTCTTGGCAATATGGCCTTTAACACCACAAAATTGACAGGTTGGACACCATGAGTTGTTACCAGCGTTGGCGGATGAAGTGTTGCGATTCTATGATGGACCATGAAATTTGGAGTTTTTCCCACCATGAGAAGAGCGAAAGCTAAACCATTGTTGTGCATAGTTGACAGTGACCGGGAGTGACTATTGATAACCTTCGTCACGCTGCATACAAATTTCAAAATCAACTAATTTGTCAAACAACTCATCAAATAATAGAGGGGTATCTCTTATGTGAATTGAAGCTCTGAATTCACGAAACGCTGGTCCAAGACAATTGAGGGTAGAGATGACAAGGTCAAGATCATCAATGGGATGGCCGATGAGAGCAAGTTCATCTGCTATGACTCGGATTGAACACCAATAGTCACAAACAATGGTGGTGCCTTTGGGAATAGTTGAAAAACACTCCTTGAGAGACACTACACGAGTTCAAGATCTATTCGCATAATGTTTGTTGAGCCTTGTCCATGCAACAACAATAGAGGTGACAGACATCATGACAATTTGTACATCAAGAGTTAGAACTACATCATGCAAGAAGTGCCAGGAAAACATAATGATCTTGTCACTTCCAATGAACATGAGCAAGATTGGAGGTGGCATCATCTCCAGTACCATTGGTTGGAGAGGCACAGGGAGTACAATAGTGACATAGCCATACAAGTCGTGAGCCTGGAGAAGGTAGGTAATTTGAATATGCCAAGTATGGTGATTATTGGACTTTAATTTAATAGACAGGGTAGAGGTAGTGGTGATTTCTACCAAGGACTTTGTGGTAAGGGAAGCCATTGATGGATTGAGAAAAGTTGTTAGGTGTAGGACTAATCTAATACCATATAGAGAAGATAAAATAGGATTTTATTCTATTATTCAGTATGTGTACAGAGGTGTATATATAGAGTGCAAGAGAATAAAAAAAACTTTTAAGTTATCTACTAAATTATCTTTAACTTAAATTAAGTTTGAATTTAAATGACAACAAACTAAAAGATAAACTTGAATTATCATGTCAACAACCAATATGTTGTACCATGAAGCTTTCTCAAGGTGTTTTTTTTTTTAAGAAAAAGGAATAATATTAGTATTGTACCAGAGGTGATCTATTCCAACGCATCAACATACATAGATAAAGAACCATATGTGGTTTCCTCCACCATAGGCTACGAAAGCCACACAGACCAAAACAAGATCCAAAAAACAGCACCCACTGGAACTACTATACTCCACGATGGAACTAATGAATCCATTACAAAACTTAACCAAAGAAACCATTGAACATCCAAAAAAGTAATTATTCCAATTCCTTCAAACTTAACCACTTAAGTCCTGGAGCTTTCTGAGGGTGTTGTTGTCTGTCTTTTGGTTGGATGAGAGATTGAACGGCAGAATTATTTGCAATCCACAAATGTTTTAGATTGAATGGTAGAATTATTTAAAATCCACAAATCCGTTTAAATTCAATTTGTTTAAAATGTCATGGACAATATTTTGTTTTTCATGTTATAGAAACAAATTTTCAACTCCTTCGAAACATTTTGGTACCCATTAGAGAATGAATGTCAAAGGCTTAAAGCGATTTTTCAATTGTACTGCTAAAAATCTCAACATTTCGTATGTTTCTGGCATCTTGAAAACAATCTCTAAATATGAGACCTTGGAGAGAATAAATGATCCAACATTAATCCATTGACAATTTAGCCAAACATCGTTGTGTTCAGGAAAGAACAACACTCAAATATCCTATTTCTTGTTGTTTCATGGTACAATGATCGCAGAGCATTCATGGTTGTTTCACGTTACAACAATGGCAACGTTCATGTTTTCCAGCAACGTGGGGAGAAACTAGATATGATGATACAACAGTTATATTTGGAAGTTTTAAATTTAATAGCAATCATAAACATGATTTGCACCAAGATTTGTTGTTAATTTGATTAAAAGAGGATTTTAATTTTGATATTATTATGTTAAAACTTAAAAGATAACACAGTTAACATTTAGATGAAGTGTATCTTATTTTATGCGGGTGTAGTACAATTACTGATTAAGATCATATCTGATGTGATGGTGACGTGGTGGTTCCAGACCAGGATATAATTTCTCATTAGAAAGACCCATATTTGAAAGCATCAGCTTTCTTAAAAGGAATTAATTTGGGACCCATAACTAATATAAAATGCCAAGAGTATTCTTGGACAATTTAATGGACCATAGTCTACATAATTTTATGTTCCCGAACTCAGTGGCCTCACATTGTAGATCTTAAAAATTTGGTAACTATTTTGGCTGCAACCTGATGTACGATAACTTCGACGCCCCACTTCATCTAGCCGTTGCAGTGTTTGCTGGGGAAAAGTTCAGTACACAGAACATCATCAAGTACAAAAATCTCACGGTGGCTCCAGTTTTATTGATGTGGAAGCGAAGTACTTAATTGGTTGAGAAATTTTGAGACGGAACATACCTGTGCTGAGTGGAGCGAAGTACTTTTTGTGGAATAAACCCAGTTGCTAATTGTGCTAATATTCATTAGGTTTAATTACTTTCTTGTACTCTAATTTATTTTTTAATTCAACTTAATCCTTTTATTATTAAAATGTTAAGACATGGCACAATATTAATTTGAAACAAAAACTTAGCCAATTTTAAGTTAAACAACTACATGGACGCGAGTTCAAGTTGACTCACAAGTCTAAATTGAAAAGAAAAGAAAAAAAAAAAAAGCTAACGTGATTTGTTAGGTTAGTTCAAGTTTATTTTATATTTTTATACAAAACATAACATCTTTAATTAGAACGGGTTAAAAAGACAAATTAGACAAATCAAGTCGAATCGACTTATATGTGAATCATGTGATGCATATGTTTTTTACTTGGTAATATTTTGATTCGTTTTTTTTCAGCTCCTCTTGGTATGCCTACTGCCTCCTTCAAAATAATTTTTGTTTCTTCATTCCTTCTTCAACTTCATCCATCCAACTAGATTGAAGAATATTTGAGTTTGTTAGATCATGCAATGTTCAGCCATGGACTTTCTCCACAGGGGCCCAATGGACATGAGTAATAGTTATGGCCCATCCTGTGTCATACTTCAGCTGGAGAAATTTAAAACTTTGCTAAACTGAAATATATTTTTTTACAGAAAAACTAAAATTAGCAATGACTAATTCATTCAATCGAGAATTTGAGACGTGCGGGTGAAAAATATCTCATTACCTTACCACAGAATATCTGAAACTAATAAAGCACTTGAAAAAAGTAATATTGCTCGTATACATGCTATTACGTGTACTCATTGCAGGAAAGAAACATAGGAAACCAATGATCAAATCCAAATGGGTTTTTGTTCCGTTGCGGCTAGAAACATTTTAAAAGCACCGGTCCATGAAAACATACGTGCAGGGACATTATTTCACACGGAACATAAGCCTTCACAGTAGGTTATTATTTGACGTTCGTTCTTGTAAAATTGGCAAAATCTAAAAAAGTAGATTGTGATAGGGAAGAAATAACATAATACAACCATAACTGTACTCATCTAACAAAACAGGAAATCACATCCTCCTTATAGAATGACTACTACAATTATATTGAAGACTATCTAAAAATCTATACAGGGATACTACTAGCTGAGAATCTTCGTTTTGCTATCAAAACTGCTATATTCCCATTTTCAGTGAATTGCCAAAATCTGTGAAGAAATTTATTGCCAGTACTGTACGACGGAACATTGAGCAAGATACTCAATTGACCATCACCGTAAGGCATTCACGAATGCCGTCAATGAATCAACATCTCTCTTTTCTGAAGGGTACTTAATTGGTTGAGAAGAGTGCTTGGGGAAGAGAAGTATTGTGGGGAAGCTTCCCAACTGCAGTTCACTCTTTGCATATTCCTTCTGGTCTCCATCGGCTCTGAATTTTGCAACCTTCACTCCTGACCCTAGTAACTTCTCTGCCAGATCAACATACGACTCCTCCATAGCCTGTAAAAGTTCACAACAAATATCTCATTAGATAATGGAAATATTCAAGCCAAATGAACCTTAGTGAGATAATCTTAACAGAGAATTGAAGTATAGGGAATGGTGTTTTACCTGACAGAAGCGGCACCATGGTGCATAGAGCACAACAAGCCAGGGTTCCTTTCGGTTCTCTAACTTTGCCAAATTCTCAATCCCAGACCTGCTCAAGCTGACCACATTCTGGGAGTTGAAAATGTCAGCGACAGTGGCAGAGCCATTTCCTTGGGAGGCCCCATTTCCATTAAGCTGGGCAGCATCTTCCTGTTTCAAATTACCTTTGTGAAGACCACACTCCTTGGCTTTGGCATCCTCCCACCACCACCTTCCTTCTCTTTCATGTTGTCCGGGTAAAACCGGCCTTGTGCACGGCTCACAGCCAATCGAAACATATCCTTGGGAATGCAATGAATTTACAGGAACATTCATGGTCCTAAGGAAGTTCCATATGTCTAGACCATTAATATTAGCAACCGGGTTCCACTTCACCAGGCTGCCAATTCCACCATCCAGTCCCTCAAAAACAGGATCAACCTGGACAATAGGGATTTCAGACCTAGTACCAGGAGACTGGTCTTTCCTCTGTCCAGTGATCCATGCTTTGAGACCCTTAAGGGCTCTCCTCAAGGGCCTCACCTTCCTTACTCTACAGCACTCTTGATGCCCATCCTCGTAAAATGAGAAGAGCCCCTTAGTTCTTACTAATGCCTGAACCTCAACCGCATCAGGGAACATGTACTCAATGTGAATTCCATAATGCTTCTCAACGGCGTCAAAAAAATTGTAGGTTTCTGGGTTCAGTCTCCCAGTGTCGAGACTAAACACTCTGTAGGGTCGACCCGTCAAATGTGCATACTCAATCAAGGCAACATCTTCAGCACCACTGCAAAGATAAAACTACTCATTAAAATTCAAATCCAGATAGATATCTTAGCACTTACTTTCCAGTTAGTCAGAGTCACGCAAAATTTAAGTTACACTTTTCAAAATACAATTAACAATTAGAGGTGTTAATGAACAAAACCCACAAGCAAAACAAATGAATTACACAACATAATACAAAAGGAACAAAACTTAATTGTCGGCTATATTTCAACTTCATGTTCTTGTAAATAGAAAAATAAACGTACTATACTGAACTACTCTCTCTTCATATCGATCCAGCAAATTTTCATATTAATTTTGCATTTTCAGCAGTGACACACGAAAACATTCAACAATTTGTTTCTTAAAAAATACATTTTCCAACAGAATATTTATTAATCTTCCAACATCATTCTCCTATTAATCTTTGTACTTGTTTCTAATATTTTCTCTGTATTCTCCTATTATTCTCCTTATTTGCTTTGTAATATTTTTTATGTTTTCAACACATTAA
>CM023955.1:9617001-9677658 GCA_013407115.1 Glycine latifolia | reverse complement strand
ATATATATATATATATATATATATATATATATATATATATATATATATATTCACTTTTCATCTAATACCTTCTTTATAATGATTTGTAGAAATATATAACATTTCTCTTTACAAGAACAAGTTAGAAATCATCTGTCTAATGTTCCCCTACGTCACTATCTACTAAAAGCTAAGCTATGAACGTGACATTAGTTTTCGGAAACACCTGCGGAACATTTGAAAATTTCCCCTCACCAATAATTTGGGCCATCAGACAACGCTTGAAAGTGAAATTCAAAAGAAATATTCATACGCTCATGCAACACCGACATAAACTTTCTTTCCCATGTATGAAAGAAAAAAAAAAACGACATAAACAAAATATCATTCAACAAAATC
The DNA here is from genome assembly GCA_013407115.1 of Glycine latifolia. NCBI lineage: Eukaryota > Viridiplantae > Streptophyta > Magnoliopsida > Fabales > Fabaceae > Glycine > Glycine latifolia. The sequence goes on along the minus strand of CM023955.1, from coordinate 9,677,280 downwards.
AACAAAATGTAAAATTAAGAATCTACCTAAAGGCAATAGCGATATCGTTCCCAAATATCTCGAGGGCCTTATCCATAATCTCAAGAGGAGATGAATTTTCGAGGTCTTTCGCTAATTGCTCAAAATCTTCCTTTTCCTTTTCAACCTCTGCAAATCACACGCCAAACAATCAAAACACGCTCGAATCGCCTCCAATTAAGAGGAAGGGGGGGGGGGGTGAAGCTTTATTTCTGAAAATTCCGTGAAAACAAGGTAATGCTCATAACATAACGCAGGAAACGTACCAGGAGCAACGATAGTTGCTGCAAGAGGAACAATAGAATCATTCCGTTGCGGTTCGGCATTGAGTGGCCTCACCGAGGAGCGTCTTTGAGTTAAATTAACAACAACAGACGAAACATGAGGCCTCTCCGGAAACCGAAAGGAACCAATTTGCGGAGCTGAAAACAAAAACACAAACGCGCATCAGCTAACGAAACCCCAAAGCATCATCAAAAGCGACAAATTCAGATCACGTTAGTTTGGATATTTTTTTTCTGAAGAGGGAAAAGGATGAGCACCTTTTGCGTCCGATGAAGATCCAAGGCGCGAGAAGAAAGAGGTCGACGCTGCTGCAGCTGAGGAGGAAGAGGTAGTGGAAACGGTGAGAGCCATTGGAGAAGGAATCTAAGCTAGGAAAATTGAGTAGATTCTGTTGGTTATTTCTCAGGGACATGAAGGAGAATGAAGGTTTCATTATAAAGAGGAGTGCATTTGAACCTGGACGCAATTCAAGCTATCTTCGTTTTGCTTACGTGGTGCGCACTTATTGGCTGACCGGAAACCCCTGGCTCGTGGCCTCTCTTCGGTCGCGCGGCCAACTTAGACTCACGTGTCACTTTTAATCTTTCACTATCTTCCCTGATTCTTCCTCTTCTTTTTTACTATACGCACTTACTGTATCATTCTCTTTTTTTTTTTTTTTCCTAATTTTCATTCTCCAAAAGACATTAATTTTTAAATTTTAAAATCTATAATTTTAGTTCTTTTATTTTATAATAAAGATATTTTCTCTTTCACTTTTATAAAATTTACAATTTTGATCATCTTAAATTGAAAGTCTTAACATTGATTATATTATAAATTAAATAAATAATTTTATATCACATTATTAAATTTTAGTCATATCAAATTAATTTCTTATCAAATAATATTTTTGTATCACGTTATTAAATTTTGCCTAGATTAAAAATTTGTTTGATATTTCCTACGATTAAAATTAATAATTACTATCAATATGAATTGCATATTGACAAGCAGTAGTAAAAAAATTAATAAAAGAAAATATTGACAAGCACTGTTGTGCTATCATTTCGCATTGCCTCTGTTATGATGTTTTCTTATTGAATTATTTTGTTTAATATTTTAAGAGAATTTACTGTTTGGAAATTATTTAGTTAGTTTCAAGAACTGTTCAAGTGTTGATAATTTTTAGTTTTTACTAGTTCAAGATTAAATGTTGTTTACAGATAAAACATATTTAAAAATATAATTCTCCTAAAAAGGAAAAATATTTTAATGTCTTTTTTGTGTGAAATCATATTATAATGCTCATAAGTAAACATATTCGTTAGTGAGCAAATTATGCTGTTTTTAAATGAATTATATTAGTACTACGTAAAATAAATGAATTATATTAGTACTATATGAGAGTAACCAAAGTGCGATGTTGTGTAGGTGCACTGTCACTGTCATGCTTTTATTGGTTTTGTTTGTTAAAAATTTAATAAATTAATAAATAAAAATGTTATTAAAAATGATAGCACCAGTATATTAATAATTAATAATATTAAATATTATCAACATTACGTTACCTTTTCTTAGCAATGAAAACTAATTTGAAAAAACCTAATCCACTGCTAGAACTGTTTGTTTAAAAAAATAGTAAATAATAATTCAAAATAGAAATTTAATTTATATTTAAATTAAACATTATTCTTCAAAGTCATATTTTTATTAATCACTACATTAGAATTTATTTTTTCACTAGAATCTAGAAAAGTTTTTTGTGTGTGACAATCTAGAAATATTTTATCCATACGGATAAGTATCATTAATCTTTATTTTTGGTCGTAAAGAACTCTAGAAAGGAAAATCTACTAAAATGGTATGATAATATTTCTATATCATTGCACTTAAAAAAACTATACCATCAAATTTTAATAGATTTGACTTTTTAAAAAAATATATATGTAATTTGCTTTTAATTCTACTATTGATAAAAAGAATTAACAAAATAGATTTAACAAAATCATAATTGTATGTAACAATATAATATTAATCACTAATTTTGTTGCTATGTAAATTGTTTTTCCTGTTCAAAAAATTAATCACTAATTTTATTATTAATTAATAATTAAATACTCATTGACTTAAATCTAAATTAATATATGTTTGTGGTAGATAAATAAAATACCAGGATAAACTGTGTTTGCTTCAGCTGGCATATTCTGGGTCTGTTTTGTTGTTTAAGAAAAGTGTTTTTATAAAAAACAAAAAGTATGGAAAAAAATTATAACAGAGAAATTAAAATTCTAAAAAAGTGACAATTGTTTATAAAACTATACACATATTATGTCCCCTTCTGTATTATTCGCCTATTTTCCCAGTATTTGCCTTTGTGATCTATCGATTTTATTCCAACTTGGTCCCTATTCTCTTCACTTCAAAACTAGTCAGCATGTGGTGTGGTCCCTCGAGCCTCAATTTTGTGTTAATTGATCCCTCACCACTTGTCCCTTACTATTTTTCTAATCACAGATATTTTTTGTGTGCCTTAATTTTCGAAAAAGAAAATTATTTATGTGATTGTCACTGAGCATATTGGATTCAAGCCTTTTAAGCCACCGGCTGGCTACCAAAAAGATGCTATAATCAATATGAGGCTGCAATTGCAAAGGGAGCCATAATCAACTTGGAAAATTATGGGAAATGGTCATTTCATAAGCCAACAAAGAATCCATGATCCGAATATGTCATTCCATTGGTGCTCTTCTTTATGTAAAAAAATTGAGGAAGTTTAACTTGACAAATTTTTATTTCTAAATATTTTTATTTTTCAAAGTTTATATAAAAATAATGAGAATAACATTTTTATTTTCATTTTTTTTGTAAAAATTTAAAATAAAATAAGACATTATTTGTATAATTAAAAATAAAAAAACAAAAAAATTGTTTAGGTGTTGAAGTTGAAAGGAATGACACAAATCATAAATGATTATTACTCTTCACTGAAAAATCTGATTAATGGTCTTTTTTTTAATGAATTTTTTTTCTCAATATTTTTTTCATCAAGACTTCAATGGATATATCTTGCTTAAAAATCTAAGTTCATATTCACTCCAACCAACATATATTGGTTGTAAACTAGGAATATTGTTTAATTTTTTCAAAAATGATCATGAATTCCAATTCTTAAATTACCTTCTATGCTAATTAATGAAAGACTTAAATTTTATGAAAACTTATTTTTGAATGAAAAACTTTATTTTAAAGATGATATAGTTCATATCACGATCATCAAGACGATTATTTTAACAAAAATGTAAATTAAATAATTTTTATGAATAATTTTATTAAATAAGATAAAATTAATTAAAATTTACTTATTTTTAAACCATCTTCTTATGAAAAAAATACGTATATTTAAATTATTTCATAATATACTCAGTGACCCATGGTGCCATGGTAAAACAACTAACAATCACCTTCCTATTAGGGTGAATGATTGAATGAAGCAATGATTGGAGAAGTCAACTTTAGAATAGGTCTATAACAATTTTGTCAGCTTATGCATATTTACTCTTCAGAATAAGGAGCTGCACACGCAGATTTTACACCAATACAATGAATATATGAATATAAGCTATATAAAGTTAAAGACTAGTGATCACCCAAAAAAAAAAAAAAAAAGTAAAAGACAAGTGAAAGTGAGTGTGCAATAGCAGCACCATCCAAAACCTAGCCCTTGGAGATCCGAAAGGATTTATTTTCTTAGAAATATGCTATGGGACCTACAGTCCCCACCCAACGTAAGGCCACACGCACCACTGATTTAAAAAAATAAAATAAGAAGAAGACAATAGCAAAGGCGATTCCCATGTTGTTTTACACCTTTCCGAATAATAAAGAATAACTTGCATAGCCAATCTTATACTTACTTCTTTCTAAAACTATAAATGTTTAAGGTTAGGACATATTTATTAAAAAATATTAATTGATAAAATTTTAGACTAAAATAACCTTATTTAATTATGTTGTTGGAATCATCATTAACCATAAATACTTGGATAGTAAAGAATTTAGATCCAATATTAAGTGGATATTCTCATTAATGAGCTTGGAAAACAAAAAAAAATCAATACACTAATAATTATAAACAAGGATATAATTGGAAGAAAAACTGTAAATTTAGTCTTAGATTTGTAAAACATCTATAATTTTGAAACAAAATTAAAATGCCAAAACATCAATAGTTTTAAAATGGATGGAGTAGCTCATAGTCTAGTTAGGACTTCAGGATTTTATGTTAGCTGTCATGAATTTAATTATATCTCATCTTATATTGTTTCTAATGTTATGAATCAAATGATATAATTATACTTGCTTAAAAAAACAAGAATAACTTGCATGGGATTAGTACAAAGATTATTTTTCTTTTTCATCGTATTAGCTAGTGCAAAATATTTTATGATATTATCAGTAATTAAATTTTACCAAAAAATTTGGCTGATCATATTTGATATAAATTTTCTTTCTAATCATTCCAAAACTTTGTTTAAAATATCTAAATTAATATTCCTCGTATTATGATTGAATTATAAGGCTAACTTTGACGTATAATGAAAAGGAAGAGAAAAAGGCATTTGAATTTTCTCATTAATATAAAAAATAAAAACCAACAATTAATATTATCAATAAAATTATAAAAATATGTCACTCTTGTGATGATATCAATGTCATGTTAGTGTACGAAAATTGATTTTGAAAAGCGTTTTTTTTTCAATCATGCAACATCTTCAATTCAACTGCTACCTCTCGAACTTCATATCTTATTGGGAAAAAAAAAAGGAAAAAAGAGATTTATATAGTATCACTTTTATAAAAGAATCTAAATTTTATTATAAGATTTTAGCATACAAGAATTTATATACAATCATGGATCAACTAACTAAAAAAAAAAATTGTACCGACTTTTACAGATTCTAGTATAAATATTTTTATAGTATCACCATAAAGTTTAATATAAAGTTTTTTTTTTATATTATCAACTAACTAAAGTTTTTTTTAGCAATATTTATAGCAACTTTTACAGATTTTAGTATAAAATATATATTATCAACTAATTATAACTATTATAAGTCACTTACAGATTTTTATATTATTAATATATTTTAATTTATTTTTAAGATATTGAAAAAACTCAAGTTCTACATCGATTAGAGATAGTGTTAATATATAATATATAAATGGGAGGACAACTCTCATCCTACGAGCTAATTTTAAAGATTGACTTAGATCAAAACTTACATTCTAATATTGTATCAGAGTTTATTTTAAATCCATTAATGAGTCACCTACCTATTATCTACACATCAAACCTAAAAGTGCTGGGCATGATTGGGTGTATTGGAAAAAATTCAAGTTCCACATTAATTAGAGATAGTGTCAATATAGAGTATATAAACAGGGGATAACCATCACCTTATGAGCTAACTTTTATGATTGAGTTAGATTCAAATTTATTTTAAAATATGAAATATATTTTAAATGATTATATATGTTCTAATTAGCAAATTTTACATTCAAGAAAATTCAATCTAATACCAATGAGTTTGTTCATTTTTAATTCAATATTTTAAATATGTTAGAGGGAATGGTGGATGTAATGAGATATTTTTCTCACTGTATATTTTCTAAAATGTTGGTTCCCAATTTTAAGGGACTTTTTATTTTCTCTTCTGCTGTTGAACGTTGTGGGCTATGTTCTTATAAATATCCGCCAGTCCAGAAAACAATAGAACACAACACGGTCATGCACGTATAGAAAAAGCGAGCTACTGTTCTCACACCAAAATTACTATTTTTATTGCCAGATTCTATTAAATGACGAACATACCCTCCACCTTTCCCTGCACCACATTTTTCTTTCCCTCAAACTTCTCACCCCTAACCTCCATCACTGCATGCACCACCCCTCCCCCTTCCAGATCCAGCACGACCGCACGAGAGTAGTAAAAGAAGTTAGCAAGTGTCACTTTCCCAGAAATGTGATCTTCACAATGAACATGGTCACAACCACAAGACCCACGTGTCGCACACCTTGCGCCACCGTGTGCCTGCTACTTTGACCGTGTGCTTGAACTGCGTGCACCCCACCCTGTCGAGTGATGCATGTCAAGTTCTCAATGGAAGCATATTTTCGTTTCATAAAATAGGGGTGAAAAAAATAAAACAATGAAAACACGATTCCATTCTAAAAAATCTGCTGCTTTTTGAAATGTTTTGGAGAAATAGTGTTTGTTGGTTTGGGAATCATTCGTTGCACAATATCGATGCTGACGGTTGACGTATCTTGGAAGAAGAGCACATACAATAATTTTTTGTTAGTGTCAGTGCAATGAGACATTTTTTCTCAAAGGACAACGCATTGCAATGCTTCAACCCAGGTTTTTCTTTACTTTCCTTTATTATATTTTTTTATATTAATTGATTGTTATAAGCATTGTATGTGTGTTTTATTCTATGTGAAATATACTTATTTATGCTAGTTGTTTTGGTATTCTAACACACTAGTAATAGCAAATGGAATAAACAATGCAAATCAAGGAATCAAGGGAGAGCAAGTTCTTACATTTCCACTTAAAAACTTCTAAGTTCTTAAAATTACCATTTGGGAATCCAAGATAACAACGTATTAAATCCTCAAGTGGAGTTTCAATGCAGAAACCTTATAATTTCTAAATGGCTTTAGGGTCAATTTTCTCGTTGCTTTGACGGAGAAAGTCGCCGATGTTGGAAGCGTTTTTGGGCCCCGTTGACTTAAGCGACATCATTTTGGTTCACACCGTCATCTCTGTTGCAAGTGATATTTTTCTTTTTCCAACCCAAGAACAAATGGTCCTTGTTGACGTTGTTGTCGCCTTCGATGGCTTTGCCCCCGACGAACCCAATGCTTCCGAAGTTGCTGCCCAATAAGGGAATGGAGTGCGACGACGCAAAGAGAATGGGGTGGTGCTAGTTTATGAGTAACAAAGGGCATATTAGTCCATTCAGGTTTCCAATGAGGTGCAGGAAGTATAAAAAGGGAAAAAAAAGCAATTGCCCATTTGCAGGTAGATTGATTCTAGCTCAGTCTTCCCTTATGAGCCCACTGGGCACTAATATATCGAATGCAAATCTCCTTCCAATCAATGTTCTGAATTGCGATGAAATAGAAAAAAAAATTGTGGTAGCTTTATTTGGGGCATTATTACAAAATAACATAAATGTAATTTAATTTCTTGGGATAAATTAAATATACTTACCTAAAGAGAAGGGTGGTCTGGTCCGGGCCTTATTATCTGAATCTTGGTCCTGATGAATGCTTCACAATACCCACAACTGCGTCCTTATACATTAACTAATGACCAGCGGCCACGTACACAATTTAAATGACAGGCTGTTACATTATCACTCCCTCACTTACTCAGATGATTACTGTTACCTTATAAATCAACACGTCCTCAGTGTTGGAGATTGTTCTGGTCTTCACGATATTCACCGGTTAGATCTCTCTCTCTCTCTTTCTCTTTCTGCAAGTGGGGTTTCTCTCTCTTTGATTTCTTGATCTCCTTCAATTTCATTCACATTTATCTATAATTGTTGCTTCCAACGTGCGATTTTGTGATTCATTAGGCAATTGGCATGTATGAGTGTGTCTAATTTTTAATTCATTTGGCAATTGGCATGGGTTATAACCTTATTTATTTTTCTATTTTGCATTCCAAACCTGTGAAGGCTGAAGGGTCTGTTTGTTGTTACTTTGTTTACTAGTATATATTTTATGTTAACAAGTTGACCTTCTTTGTAAAAAAATAAAACTAGATCAGCCGTATTTTTCTTTTTTTCTGGTTACCACTTGGTGTTATTTGAATTTCACTATATATTAAATAAGGTTTCTGAATGTTGTTGCAGAGCATTTGCATTCACATTGAATATGGCTGAGGCTACACAATCTAACGCTGAGTTGTTGGAGTGGCCTAAGAAAGATAAGCGCCGCTTCCTGCATGTTGTGTATCGTGTTGGTGATCTTGATCGCACCATTAAGTAGGATTTTGTGGACTTGGGATGTTGAAATTCGCTGTGATGCATGTGTGTTTAGATGCTTACAGTTTCCTGTTCTATCAGGTTTTATACTGAATGTTTTGGGATGAAGCTTTTGAGGAAAAGAGATATTCCAGAAGAGAAATATGCCAATGCTTTTCTTGGGTTTGGCCCTGAACAATCCCATTTTGTTGTGGAATTAACATATAGTATGTTTTGCTCTGTCAACCTTTTGCATTCATGCATGATAATGCTATGGTTCCTGTGTATACATAGCTTTTATTGTGATTCTCTGATTTATGTGTTTGATTGAATTGGACATGACATGACTTAACTCCACATATGATGTTTTTGGTCAGATTATGGAGTGACCTCATATGATATTGGAACTGGCTTTGGACATTTTGCTATCGCAACTCCAGATGTAAGCCAGAAGTCTTGCCTTCACCACAGCTTGACCATTTATTTGACCTTTTGTACCGAAATTGAAGTGTATATCTCTTCCACTTTTAGGTTTACAAATTGGTTGAAGACATCCGAGCTAAGGGTGGAAATGTCACCAGGGAGCCTGGTCCAGTTAAGGGTGGGAAATCTGTTATTGCCTTCGTGAAGGATCCTGATGGTTATGCTTTTGAGCTCATTCAACGACCTTCAACCCCTGAACCATTGTGCCAAGTCATGCTTCGCGTTGGTGATTTAGAGCGCTCAATAAAGTTTTATGAAAAGGTAACAGTCCAAGTCATGTTTTTCTATTTATGAGCAAGCAATTGAATATAAATCACATTCATCTCCATCAAAACTGTTTTAATTCATTTGCTCATAACAGAGTTGCATAAATATTCATGTCTATCAACTTATAATTTATAAATTTTTCATGTTTTTATAGCTATTATTTGCTTTTCTATACAGAAGCCCCACTTTCTGCTGATATTTTGATAATAAAACTTCTTTGTATCACCTCCCCGATTATCTCCTGCCTTGATCGTACTTCATTGGGAAACTGGCAAATCAATTCTAGACGTGTGGGATAAAATAGTGGAAATTTGTAGAGAGAATGTTCTGTGTTCAGTACATTCAGTCACACTAAGTAAATCTTTCTTCTTAATATAAAAAACACTTTCAGTTATGCATTGAACCAACTGTCCAAAAGCTTAAGCTATTAAATGGATGTTTGGGTCACCGAAGGAGGCAGGCAACTCCTACGTACTTTTGTCAAGGCCTTTGCTACTTCCCCATTGAAGTACATCGGAATTCGTTCTACCAAGCTTTTAGTGGGAAAACAAACTTAGCTTAAGTGCATGCTCATGAATTGTCTTTACATCTACCATTATTTCCCCTTGCACAAGAGCCTATTTAGGCTTGAAGCATGGACAATCCACTGACCCAGTTACCATGTGCTCAATTTCAACGATTATTCAGATATGTGAGTAATAAGGTTCTATCTCTAGGTTGCTTGGTCATAGAAAAGCTCTAATATCATGTCATTAAGAAACTATCCCAAAGGCGTTAGTTATTACGAGAAGTTTCATGAATGGAGTGTTTATCTAACATGTTACCTGGTACTCTACTTATCCATTTTCCTTTTCTCTCTTTAGGGAGGGAATGTGCAAAGTGAAGCCTTGGGTTGAGTTGAATGTGTAGGTCTAGTGCTTATAGTGATAATTTAGAAATCTGTTTCATTGATTGGTTTCATGGGTTTGTGCGGCATTATGGATCTGGGTTGGAAATTATTTGTTTTTGCTTGTGATGGACATAAAAAAAATCCATGACAATGCATTTGGTATATTATGTTTTCAAGTTTTGTTCTTTAATTCAACGGGGTTTTATTAACTAAGGATCACGTTTTGGTTCTTATTGGATCATGTTTGTACAGGCTTTGGGTTTGAGGGTGGTAAAGAAGACTGATAGACCTGAATACAAGGTGAGTTTCCTTCTTGATCTTAGCAATCCACTTAAGGCAGGAGATATTTCATGCCTAAGCTTTTTGACTTATTAGGTTTGACTTGTGTTTTTTCCTGGACTTTGTTGCATATCTTACAGTATACTATAGCTATGCTTGGGTATGCAGAGGAACATGAGACAACTGTGTTGGAGCTGACATATAACTATGGTGTCACTGAATACACCAAGGGAAATGCTTATGCACAGGTTAGTTAATACTTATCAGGTTATATTTCATACTGGAAGCCTAAACCAGCTATGCTATCTTCACATTTCTGTACCCGTTGATGATAAATTTGTGTGCTGTATATAACAGGTTGCTATTGGTACTGATGATGTATACAAGAGTGCTGAGGTTGTCAACATAGTCACACAAGAGCTTGGAGGGAAGATTACTCGGCAACCAGGACCAATTCCTGGCCTTAACACAAAGATCACTGCTTTCTTAGATCCTGATGGATGGAAAACTGTAAGAAATTTCTTTGTTTAAATTTTTATGTTGTGAGGGTGTGGGCGTGTGGCTTACTTTCTATGTCTTTTATTGATAATCATGAGATGAAATAATAGGTGAATTATCACGTGTAGAACACATGCATATGTGCATACTTGGGCAACTACAACTGTAACTTGATGATAGTATACTGTTTCTATTGCCATCAACTATGAAATTGAATATGCATAATTATGAATATGAGCAAAACAATTGTTTCTACAGTGAGCAAAACATTATGAATAGTGCCTTCTCTTCATCAATGAATAATACGGTTTTTTTTTTCAACCTGTTGGCTCGGAAATGAAGTGCATTTCTTTGAGCATGTGCATATTTCTACTCTTGCTTGTGTTAAATTTCTGCCATTATCAATGGTAAGTATGTGGTATGATTCATTTTGTATGGATTTTGTAGGTTTTGGTTGACAATCAAGATTTTCTGAAGGAGCTGGAGTAACGAGTTATGGCTTTTCAAAGTGCTAGTGCTATTGTATGAATAAGTGATCAGCTCCTGTGTTTATCAGTGAAGTAGTAGTGTTCAATATGGTTTCTCTGATGTGTTTGCCTGTTTGGTTGAGATTCTAGACCGTCTACAGTGACATCCAACAGTATTTCAATATATTTAGTAGAAGTTGGAGAATAATTCTGATGTTTTACAGCAGCGCCTTAATCAATTTTTAGAACCTAAATCAATCTAAGCCAAAATGACCCTGGACTTACTGGTCCAAAAAAATTAATTCTATCTACGACAAATAGAAATAATTTTAAAAGTCAATCTGGTTTAAATATGGCGATATGCTTTAAGAAGTTATCTTCACAAATAAAGATACAAAAACAGAGTGGTATTGTACTTTGATTAAAACAAAGAAAATAAAAGCAATACTATGTAGCATAAAACATTAATTTCAGTCTTTCAAATTCAAAAATAAGATGTTTGGGCCTGTTCTACTATAGAAAGAAATTACCAAATTTTATTGAGATCTAAAAATACAAAATAAAAAATGTATCTAGTTTTCCGTGGTTTTAATATGGACAAAGATTAAACTAATCTTAAAGGGGTTTAATTTTAAAACATTTTTTTTCTTTAAAAAAAGCTAGTTTTGAAAGTTTACGGCAGTGTATCCTTAAATTATAAATTGAAATTACAATATATTTCAAGTTAAATAAGATTTTAGATTTGAGGATTGTGTATTAGAAAAAAAATGCAATAGGAAGGAGAGTTTGGTAACCAGATAAGGTTTTTATAAAAATATAATATTAATAAAATCAATAGATATTTCATACCTATTACATGGATATAAAATAAATAATATAATTAAAAACTTTAGGAACAAGTTCATTTTAAAAGTGTTTATGTAATGTTTGAATTGGTGATGAAAAAATTGGATTGAAACATAATAAAAAAAATATTATTCTATTGTTTCAATATTTATTTTATAATGAAATTGAACAAAAATGCATTGCATAATTATAAAAAAAAAGTGTTTCATAATTTTTTAATTCACTGTTGAATTATATTTATATGTATCAACGAGATTAAATTGGAAAAGCAGGCCTTCTTGCTAGGGTTTTGCTTATTGAATTTTTATTTCAAAAACTTTCCCACCTAAATCTACTTACATTAACAAGCTAAAACTCTGAGTATTTAAATTAATAATTCTCTAAAATACAGGATTTTTTTATGGATGTTTATTTATTTATTTTCACTCATTTTATATGTGTGATCACTCATAATGTGACGAACTGTTATTTGAATTTTTCTGACAGGGTCTTGCATAGAGTTATGTATAAAGCAAAATACGTATATGAGAGAAAAAAATGTAGGTCATTAATTTTTTGCTGTACGTATTTAGTTAATTAAAAACAATTATGAATACTATGCATATTTTATCTTAAAAATTCTTTCTAAAGTATAATAATAGTTATTACAATACGCATAATGCTGGGTATTAAGCTAGTTAATAAAAAAAATTGTGGACTAATATTTAATAAAGAAAATAAAATAAATTGCTATATTAGATCTGTTTGTTTATTTTTTAATAAAATAATTAATTTTCTGTTTTTTATGTGTTTGTCTAAATTTATTTATTTTTGAAAAGAAAATATTTTCTCTTTTTTTGTAAGAAATAACTTTCATTTTCTTCTTTTTTTTTTAAAAAAAATATTCTTTTTAGAATAATTTTTTTAAGTTTAAACAAATTGATCCGTTTAAATAATTTACATGGGTATAAATAAATTTTTTATTACGTGTTAATTGGAAAATAGAATTTATATATTTTCTAATTTTTTTATTACGTTAAATAAATAAACTTATTATTTTATATTTTTTATGAATTTCTAATAGTTCTTTTATTATTTTGTAACTATTTATTAACTCCAAAGATTTCTCTCTTTCATCCATAATTTCAAATTCTTATTTCAATTTACTTTTTAAAGGTAATACTAAAGATTTTGAAAACTTCATTTTAATTTTTAGAATAATATACTTAATTACGGATATCCAAAGTTAGTTATTGTTGATATTGAATTTTTAAAAAAAAGTCATAATATCATTTAAAAATATTTTTATAATTATTCACAATTGCTAAAAGATATATTTTTATTAAAAATTTAAACTGTAATATATATACGCTATTTTTTACAGCTCTCCCCTTATTGTCTTCTTCCTTTATATTCTATATGGTTTATCCATCTTTTTTTTAAAAAAAATTATAGTCTCTAATTTCGTGGGGATAGATTATTTCCTTTTTCAAATTTCTTCCGATGTGTTATATAATTTTTTGTTTTTCTTAAAAAAATTATAGTCTCTAATTTCTTGAGATATATTATTATATTTTTTTTATAAAAAAAAATCTTTCTATTGAGTATATAAATAAGGTAGTAAAAATTTGAATAAGTCCGTGCAATTGCATGGGCTAAATTCTAAAAAACTAGTTTATGTTTAAAAGTAAATATTTTAAAAAGAGTTTAGAAATTAATTTTTTTAAGTAATAAAATAAAAATAATCTTTAAATTATAATACAAATATATTTTTAAAAAAATTATGAATTCCAAATGTAAAATCCATTTCATTCTTAAAAAATTTAAAAAGAACTCACTTATTTCAAATCAATTACGTTTATCTATTTATAATATATAACTTGTGGTCACAGGCTGTGACGTTGCCATCTCAGATTCTCAGAGAGATTCATCCATTTTAGCCTTTTTGCTAACATGACACACTCTTCTCATTTCACCATTTGCAATACACTTTTTACGTCTTAAACAAATTCAGTTTATCAGTTACTAAACTATCATTACAACTTTTTCATATCATTCTCTCAAGGAATTTAAAGTCTGAAAGCTATTTATCAGTTATTAAATTGTCATTAATTCTTTTAAATTTAATTAACAGGTGGATTGTTGTTGTTTCTCACCAGGAACCACAATCTCTTCTTCATTTTGATCTTGAACAGAGTATCGTTTTTTCCATATATGCTGTCACTAAGGGTTGCAACTATGTTTATTTCACACTATACCAGTTCTTACTTAAGTTTTTGTTTATCTCTTTGTGAGTTTTTCACAATTCTGACCTAAGTCAGTTTCCTCAAATATTGATCATATCATATTATCATGCTTGTCCAGTAACTGTTCCCCAATGAGAATGCAAACGATATACTGGAAATAAAGGAAAGAACAATCCAGATGCTCTATTACTGCTACATTATGAATAATCTTACTGCATCAAAATTGCAAAAGCATTTTGAATGCATATTACAATCTTTAACTGCACATTCCTTCTCCTTCATTTTATTTTCATTTCACTTATCTGAAATTCATTGCATTCTAATTTTTATTTATAAATCTCAAACCATATTCATTATTAACTCCTGTTCCATTTGAATTGCAGAAGAGTGAAATGGACAAATTATGAAATAAGGAAACAAATTCCAAATTAAAAACAGATGTTGATGGGGGAAAACCCAATGTATGAATTGTGATACCCCAGGGGTACAGGCTTAGGGCCCTTCTACCATGTTAGATTACAGTTTCCATCACCATAGTTTCTCTCAAAGGCAACTCTGCACTACACAGTAATGTTTTCACTTTTTTTTTTTTGGAAAAGTTAACAAACTGGAAATTGTTTTCATATCTTATGCTTTTATAATTATTTATAATTTGTTTCTCAAATGTAGTTTAATATACCACATTGCAGACAATTTATGTTTGAGTCCTTTGCGTCTATCTAATCTTGATCATTGAAGAGCATTAGAGAAGACATCAAGTAGCTTCTAAGGTCCAAGTTTTGTCATCCTATTCTGGTAATGTTCGCTTTTATTTTTATCATTGTTCATTTTAAAGATTTTTTGCAATGGTATATTGCATGATCTAGCGTTTCTCTTTTATTGTCAATTTTAATTTAAACTGCCTATTTTTTCAAGAGGGTATTAATTACATAATTTCTACAATCTGTAAAACTTCTTTTAATATTTCATAATTTGGCTCTAATAATGTTGATGCTCTTTCCCCAAGAATTATGTCCTTATATATCAGAGTCTTCACTTACCTTGAGCAACTGAAACCACAAATCAGAATTATTAAAATAAGTGTTTTCTTTGACAGTTACTGAGTTAGCCCACAAAACTTATCTTGAATTAAGCCCTTTTTCTAATTCAATAGGTTGAGTGCTTTACTGCTCTTTTGGTAAATAATGTTTATACAAGTTTTCAATAGTCCTTGATGCCTGGGGGGAAATGCTTGTATAGTATGTAATATACACAAGTCTTGATGATTTGAATATGTTCTGAACTTTGCTATATAATTGTACGTTACTCAAATATTAAGTTAAGATAAAGTGAAATAGTGCGCAAGCCCAAAACTGAAAGGAGAATACTTTCTAAAGGAGTTGCTAAGGTATATATGTATCTATTTCACTCTCTTCCCTCCCTTACTTGTACATACACCTACAGACACTCTTGATCCATGAATAAAGTTTTGGTGATTGGATCTTCCATTTTGAGGCTGACATTAACGATGCTTATTATTTACCATACAGCTTGCAGTTGTTGCAGCACTGTGCATGTAATATGAAAACGGAGGCAGAAGTCAAAAGATGCTTCTGAAGTTAAAAAAAGATAAACAAGACTAGGGGCTTGATTGGATAAGCTTATCTGGAAGTACTTCTAACTGAAAGAAAATAAGAAGAAAAAAATGAAATGAGTTTTTCCATAAACAAAAATAAGTTCTCTATTGACTAATTTTTAGAAATTTATCAATATAATTTTTCTAAAAGATGAGATGACATCTACAAATTAACTAATGAATAACTCATTTTAACTTATGAAGAAATTCATTTTATTTGTTTATTTTTACTTTTTTCTTCTAAAAGTGTTTTCAAAGAAACTTACACCCAAACAGGCTCTAAGTGATTACATTGAGTCAGCTAAAAAAATCCAAAAACTGAGGGAAAGATTTGACATCAAAACCGCTTAATTAAGATTGCTAAAAACTGTCTAATGATCTTGTGGACTGTCTTTCCGTAATGGGAACGAATGTGCGTGCCCCTTATGGATATGGAAGTCAAGGTCAGATATCTGATCTAAATCTTTTGTCTCAGCAAGGTTGACAAAATATCCTTTTGTTGTCTGCTTCAAGAGAGAATAATGGTGTTCCACAAAAGAAAACATTGGTTGATGTCACTACCATCATTCATAATGGGGTTCACCCTATAACAACTTTGATTAACACCCTTCTAATTCCATCTAACAAGAGGGTTATCAATGCAGAAGCATTATCAAGGTTTCAAAGGAAGCAAAAGGTATCTCAATGCATGAATCCAACATGATTTATCACTAGACAATGGTTATTCATTGATCTATCTAACTTGCAAAATGAAGAGGCTAGGGTGCAACGAGAACTTGAAGCGCAAGAGAAAAAGAATAGAAAAGAGCTTGATAAACAGGATATTATAAAGCTGTAGCCTGTAGCTATGTTGATTTTCCATACATCAAGAGAGAAGAACAAATAAAGAAAAAAAAATGGCCAAGCATGCATGAAAGGCAGAAGGAAGAGGAAAGGTGACAATGAGAGGAGGAGAGGCGCCAAAGAGAAAAGACAATAGAGACAGAAGGAAGAACTACACTGGGAGAAAGAAGCAAGAAGGATGAAAGTTGGCAATGATAGAGCCATTGCTCGCAGAATTGTCAAAAAAGTTTTACCACTTATTAAAGATGAACGTCTGAAACTCATGGAGTTGGCTACGTAAAAGAAGAGACTTTCTTCGATACTGCTCTTAACTATTAAACTAATCGAAATATTTGCTTAATGTATATGATCTTAAACTACATATATTATTAGATTTTACTATCTAATTTTGTAATTATAATGAGATAATTCTATTTGCAACTCTCTTGTGAAACTATTTCTCAAATATTTTATCTTATAATACATAAATTAATGTATAGCTAATAATTCTAAAATATTTTATCTTGTACTACATAAATTAAAGCATATCCTTGAAAATAATCTGATAGGTTAATTTGATATCCAAAAGTATTATAATATACGATCATATCATAATTTAAATTAACACATAAATTTCAATTGAATTACTATATGGTGGAAATTAAAATATACTAAATAAATACTATACATCGGAAAATTTTAAAATATTAATTATTAAACCTAAGTGAATACTATAAGTTGAAAACGCAAGTATATTCTTTGGAATTTCAAATGGTAGTATGTGTTATTATTTTATTTTAAATGCAGGAGATATGCATATAGAAACTAATTCAACGCAAATTAAAATAATTAATTTTTTTAAGATTAAATAATTAGTTACTTTACAAAACATACTAAATATTTTATTCTCATTTTTTATAGTACTCTAATTAAAATATTGTCTTTAAAAAATATATTGGAAGGTGTTATGCAAATACAAACTTTACTTCACTTTCTCCATTTTCAATTCATACAAAAATATTCTTTTGTGGTATTTATATTTAATAATATTTATATACTATTTATTATTTTTTAATAACTGACATTTTTATCAAACCAAATCTCTTAATTACAATATATAACTGCTAATTAAATACAATATAATTTATAATTATTAGGTATTGATAACAAGGTATAACATCATTATCATTTTTTATTATTTAAACTTCAAATTATTAGTTTCTTACGGAATACAAATTCTAATACATTTATTAGAGATAGAATTCAAAATGATCGAGTCTTCTCTCCTCTTCTATAATTAATATAAGAAATCGAAAGATAGGAATTTTTAATTCCGAAGGATTACCTTTAGTTTGAGTAAGGGGCTTCTAGTCCTGTGTTGAAAAAGATCAAATAGGATCCAAGATCTCTATCTAAATATTGATCAATATTTTATTTATAATTCAATTAAAGATCTAGTTAAAATTATTGTGATAACCCTTAAAAGAATTTTTGTTAAAATCGTTAGCATAAATAATGAAATGAGTCTATTAATACATTCGAGTAAATAATGAAATGAGTCTATTAATACATTCGAGTAATTAAATGCATTAATAATACATTTATTTTAAATTTGTGATTCCTATAACATCATATAAATTTAAGAACTTAAATAAATTATTACAATGCTAAAGTTGTTGGAATAAGTACTTAATTTGAGCATATTAAATTTTGAATTGAAGAAATTGTTCTTTTAATATATACCTAAACCATTTATTAAATATAAAATAAATTTTGATTTTATACTTTTAATATATACCTAATTATTTTTTTTATATTTTTTACTCTAAAAATTAAGGGTATTCATGGGTATGGTCACTTGCGAATTCGAATTGACCCAAACTGATCCAACAATTTGAGTTGGGTTGTTTATATATTTGAATTAAAATTGAACTGAATCGATCAAATTAAAATCATTTATGTAGGGTTGGGTCACAAGTATAAATTTATAGATCCAATCAAAATCGAATTGAACCAATCAAAATTTTTAGACTTATTTGATTTGACTTTAAATACGATTAATATTGAGACTTCAAGTATTGAAAAGTATTGAGACTACTAGTGTTGACACTTTTTAAGGTATTACTTTTAGGTACATTATTATTTGTTTCACATTTTTTTCGTATTTTTTTTTTGTCATGTTTATAATATTAATTGATCATATTTTATTTATTTGTTTTAGCAAAACTAATTGCAAAAAATATGGCCGGTTGCATCAAAACTTATTGCAAGAAATTAATTTATAGGAAATAGTTGTGATTCAGACTATCATAATAAATCTCGTTAAAGAATATTTTGTTTTAATTTGTATTAGTCTATATTAGAATATTATGTTGGTGGTATTAAATGAATCAATTTTATTACTTTCAGATATTTGATAATATTGTGTTAATTGTATTGGATATTTAAATGAATCATGATATAAAATAATAGTTCTAAGAAAAAGATCAAATTTAAATAAGTAACTTGTTTGCTCAAACCAAACCAAATTGTTCATGAATAAGTTAGGTTAGGTTGAGTTTTAAATTTTTTTAATGAAAATCGAACCAAATCAAACCGATCAAATTTGATTAAATTGGATCCTGAATTTGGTCAAAATCAATCTAAATCTGCCTATGACATCCCTTACTAAAAATACAAAAAAAATATATCAACAATATACCTGTCAATCCACATTAATCCCCCAAAATATATTTTTTCAAACAAATTTTGTAATCAATTTTTTCCTTATGTAAACCATCCTAGAATATACATATACAAATTGATTCACTTAAAAATAGTTTACTCTAAATTTATAATCAAGTTTGATAAAATAAATAATTGTACTCATATCTAATTTTAATAAAATATTTTTTTAATATTCACGATAAATAGTCAAAACTTAAATAATAAAACTATTAAAAAACATTAGTTTTTATATCATAATAAATTTTTTTATCAAATTTCCAAAAAGTACTTTTTAAACACCTCTCATTAGCCTCCTTCCTCCTTTAAAAAAATAATTTAATTATTTTTTATTTGATGGTAAATGATTTATAAATTTTGTAACAAAAAATAAATGATTTATAAAATTTATAATTAATTTTTTTATTTGTAAGCATTAAAATACCATCTTACATTTGGAAAGGAAATTAAACTATAAATCTCATGAAAAAATTGATATTCTATTTTTTTGAATATCCACTTATATATCACATTAACTTATAAGTTGTACTTTATTTCTTTTTTTAGAAGAGCCATACTTTATTTCTAGGATATACGTTAATTGCGATTATCATAAATTTCTCTCCAGTAACCTAACAATTTTTGTCTCCTGAATTTTTATAAATATTTTCTTAAATATAAACCTTACTATTTTTCTATTTTACAATTATTTAATTTTTGTTTAATTTGTTTTAAAAAAAATATTTCTAGTCTCTCCAAATTATATCATGAACATTTATTTATAAACCCACCATTTTTCTAGTTATATATTAAGTTTGAAAGTGCAAATTGTAGATAACTGTCATCCTTACTATGCAGATCACGTTTGACTCGTTCATGATTAAAATTTGTAAAAATATCTTAAATTTTGTTTCTCAAAAATTAAGTCTCCAAACAAAATTTTATCTCAAACATACTTTAGGAAATATAATTCTAAATTGATTTTACTTTCATACATAGTTTGAAACACTTTCACAAAAATTCAAAAAACACATAATTTTGGATAATACAAAAATGTTTAGTTTACTAGAAGATTCATCCCAAATTGATCAAATCTTCTATTTTTATTTGATTAAAGATCAACTTGATGTATATGTTTTATCCACTGGATAACAACCAAGAACACGCATAAATTTTGTATACTCCTGAAATGAAAGGGAAAAGAACCAAACAATTTGAGTTAGTATTTGATACCTACATTGAAAAGTCCTAAAAAGGCTTAATGCTAGCAAAGGAAAAATATATAACACATTTAGCTAACACACAGTGAAGACTGTCGGAATTTTTAGTTTTAAGAATATATCATGCACAAGTGTAGCACAATAATTTTAAGAATGTAGCTTGCAATTGGGGGTGGGGTTTCGTGGAGCATGTTTATCTAAATGAGATGTTTTTCCCTATCCTGACAGCCACCAAAAAGAAAAAGAATAAAATGGGAAAATTAACATGCTATTTTTCTAGCAATGTTTTGGGGATGCTAATGTATGGAACAATGCAACATTGGACTCTATACATAATCAATCAATTAAGAAATCTCACCATCAATCCAATATTATAAAATGCAAACTAGTTTGAGTAAGAGACTGGGAACCGGAATGAATACCCGAATTATCATAAACAAAAAACCATCATTGACCATATATTCACAGAAATCTATTCCATTGATACCAAGGAGAAAAGTCAAATAGAATTTTAGATGGGAGAGTGATGATAAAAAAGTTTATATGATATTTTTATGATATAATGGACTCACCTGCAAATTTTCTAAAGCGTATTGTGCTCGCGGATCTGCCATTGAAGCTTCAAAGTCAATATGAAAAAGGTATTCAAAATACCTGCCAAGAAAAAACATCATGCCTAAAGTCAGATTCAACACACTTACACATAAAATAACAAAATCATTGGAGCATACAAAGGAGTAAATCCAAACCCCATTTCCCTAGCTTTTCCTTCCTATTTTGAACCACAAAGTTGGATATATTCTTTTTAGTTTAGATTAAAGCTATAATAATATGTTTGATAATCTATTAACTTGAATGATTAAACTTTAAAGTGATTTTTACTAGATATGAACATTTAATTGTATAGTCAATCTATTTATAATTTACATACTGATAGCATTGCAAATCTCAAATGAAAAACAAAATCCGATCCATTACTCACTTAGCACTCCCGTCAATTAAATCTTCATCAACAATCCTTAAGGGAAACTGTTTCAAAGGGCGGCTTTCTATCTGAAATTAATCACACCAAAAGAAATGAGAACAATGAAGCATGAGTAGTTTTAACTTCAAATTTCAATAGTTCTAATTATTATTGTAACACACCTTTGACAAATTTATATTCCTTAAGGCGAATGCTCCCAGAGCTTTGAATAGTACACCAGGACCGTCGTCAAGACTGAAAACAATGCTAGTCTGTGGAGAATTCATGCATTCATCAGCAAATTCATAAAGATTATATAAAATAAATTTCATAAAGATTATATATAAAATAAATGTTTGTTTCCTACCTTATAGGCCATGTTATTTCTTGGAATTCTAGGATCCCTCGCCAGTATCAAAAAGCGAGTAATATTAACGTCGTCATCCTAGCAAAAAAAAAAACAAAATGAATCAGCTTAACTTTAATCTTGAGATGATAGGAAATGTGATATGATGTTTCGATTCCCTCATTAACAGTCTAAATGTTATACCGAAGCAATGTGTTGTATTGTTAATGTCATTAATTCCAAGAACATTATTGATTAGGGTAAAGAAAAGCATGATCTCTTGTTCAGTGTTCATTTTTCTAAATGAGGAATGATCATCATAGTTCATTTTAAAAGATTGGCATAAAAATTGAGAAACTAATAATTTTGCATCATCCATCCTAGCTAAGAAAGGAAAACAATATTTTGGAAGATGCTTATCAAGGCATATAAGCTCCCAACTCCAGTGAACTAATTATATTGCTAATATTAAGACATGTTTCCACAAGAGAAAACCATTCACTAAGCCTAAAATGGTAGCAGCTGAGTCTTCCAAAACATGTAAATGAAATCTTACCTGGATTCCTTCAGCTAGAATGTCAAGGCCATATATATCTGCAGCCCTTGAACCTGCAATAGCTCCAATGTCCCTTCTTCCCTTTAAGATCACTGCCTGTTCACAATGTCCCCAATAATCATTATAAGGAAACGCTGCTACTCTACAACGACCTAATCAAAGCTTGCTTTCAGTGGAGTTAAGGAAATTTTTAGTATACCTTAGCAGCTGCAGTAGTATCATCTACACCAATCTTGGTAATATCTAAATCAGCAAGCATCTTCTTACATTGAAGAAGAGCCTGCATGTAAGAAGATTATCTTAAAAGTTTTGAAAGTTATATATAGGTGTTTGTCATCAACAGTTATGTTAATGATAATGACACAATTAGATGTATAACTAAAACTTGAACTTTATACCTATTTAACATATATCAATTATGTTAGTGATACTAGTTGCATTTGGTTATATATCTGTCATAGATTTATCAATTAACTATCTCTCAAACAATCCTACTATACAGAATTAATCCAAAGAGTAAAATAACTAAAACTTGAACTTTAAATCTACCGACATTTGCTATTAATTTCGTCACACATGTTAACAAAAAAGTCTCATATATCACTCTTTTTTTAACATAAAAAAATCTTTCTCAATTTTTTGTTTTGGACCTCACTTTATGTTGGATCGGTCCTGCTACTATTTTCTTAAAAAAGACCATAACTAGACCAATGCCATTTCGCCCTCATCATTTTTTGTCCCTATTTTCACTAAAGAGATAAAAAAGACTTTTAGAGTTTAAAATGATAACATTTTTACTCTTACTGTAGCTCAAAATAAACAGTTAAAAGAAAACAAGAAGAAATGATTCAAGGCACTATTTATTCTCCAACAAGCGATGACAGTCACAATTTTTTGAAGAATAATTGGAGCCACAAGCTAATGCTAAAGAAGCAAGAAGTATATTTTACAGGAGAAATTCCAACGAAGCACCAAGATATGCGTCATTAAACTTCAAATTCTAAAATGTCAGTTTGAGTTAATAAAAAGGAAGGGTTCTAAGACAGTGAAAGACTATTATACAAAGATAAAAAAAAATAGTTAGTCAAAACAAATATTTTTTATAAAAAAATTGTTAAGAAAATTCTAATTTCTATTTCTCATAATACAATCTAATTGTGACTATGAATGAACATACCAAAGATCTATCCACTTTATTGGTGATGGAACTAATGGACTCAGAACATATGAACAAAGATTGAGTAGGCATGGTAAAAACAGTATTAGAAATTTGTTTCAATCAAAGCTGAAATTATAGGATCAGAATAAAGAACACAAAGAAAAGAAAAATGGTGAAGAAATTTTTGAAATAAAAAGAATTCTAGAAAATTTTCTAAGACCAATATCCTCCTTGTGGCATTTGCAAAAAGAAAATTCACTTGGAGAAAGATCATCAACATCATAGAAAGCCAGTGTCAATACTGCAAGAAATTTCGACACATGGAGAAAAACTGGCAACAAAAACAAGCATCAAGTAAATTTCATTGAAGAACATGACAATGTGTAACATCTTTGCTATGCTATAGCAGTTGTAGTAATCATATGGTCAAAGATAGAAGAATATTCAAAGATATTGATGACTCTATCAAAGTCAAAGTTCCATTGGAAAATCACATTATGGTGGAGTCAAAAGGTAAAGACACTCACTCATCTACTTCATTTTTTTAAAAACTAACGTTGAGGTTTAATTTTTTAAAATTAACAGCAAAATATGTATTATATTAAATATAGGAACTTAGTACAAGGACCTGTACAAGTAGTACGGCTAAGTAATTACACCCGAAAAGATAGGAGTAATTCCTATATGTGTGTGCAAAATATGTAAAAACTAACATTGAAGTTTAATTTGCTGGCATCTTAAGCATGGTCATGTGTAAAATAAAAAGAATTATTATATAATAGCCAACCTGAGGGTGGCTCATTACAGCTCTGAGATCCTCTTTTCTCACACCAGGCAATCCTAAGAGGCAGTGGTTAATTAGCAACTGCACCTCCCCAACTATGTGTAGCTTGTGTCCAAGAAGTAAATCATAATTACGGTGGATGCTCCCACCAACAGAACTTTCGATGGGTAGAACAGCTTTATCCACTAACCACGATTCAACAGCCTGCATGCAGAAAAGAATATAAATATGTATATCAACACAGAATATTTTAGTCAAGGCATCATATGGAGAAAGATGAAAGAGAGAGAGATGTTAACTAAGAAACAAGAAATGGAACCTTGAATGAAGTCTCAAAGTCCTCACATGGCACTGTCTCACATTTTGGATATGCTTTCAAAGCTGCATCCTCAGTATATGCTCCTGGAAGGCCCTGTATCAAGTAATTTCACTAGTTAGGAGTGGCAATGATGCTACATTATGAATCTTTTATTTTTTGAAAGAAATTCTCATGCATCATACCTTGTAAGCAACGCGCAACTTTGACCCATCACTTGAAGGAAATTCATTACCCATTATTGTCTCTGCAATTAAAGAAGTTGTATAGTCATGCCAAAAGAAATTAAGAAGAAAAAGAAAATGAGATTAAATCACGTCTCTCTAACAAACAACAAAGGTTGCATCCATTATGATATAATTTTCTTTTTTACATGCTCATACATGTGTATATGTGCATTTCAGCATTGATATCTTTATCACAACCATCAATTTTAAACTTAATACTCTTAATGATTCATTACAAGAAACATAAGTATAAAATATAGCTGAGCCACTTAATTTTATTTCTTGAGTGGGCACAAGGATCATTCAACTGAACATATGTTGCTGTGATAAAATTCATATTAACTCAAAGTTAGGATTATATAATCTTTTCCATCATACCGAGTCCACATTTTAGATGGTGTGTTACCTGTGTTCACCATTTCACATGGATCACAAAAGGACAATTGATTCCATATACATGGTTAAACAAAAACAAAAATTAGTGCCTCATGACATTTTAGAATGCGCTATTGTGCATTGCCTTAAGCATTTTTATTTTTATCTTTCGTGCATCACATACATAAGTGATCACATCACCAACATTCTTTATTATGACAGTATCCATTTCCAATTATAGTGGTTAAGTTTAGACACTCATTATTTACAAATATCCCAATAACATCTTTCATGCATTTTTTTTCTATATCTCTCTTTCTGTCATATGACTCATATCAAATCATCAATCTTATCAATCATTTATCTTTCATTTATTTCTATCTCTTTCAAGGTGTCAACACCTTTACCTCTGGGGTGTCAAGAAACATTTTCCTTCCAACTATTTGGACAATGGAAGGGTAAAAAAATAAATAGAGAAGATCAGTCAAGTGTGTGTGTGAGAGAGAGAAATCAGAGAATGCACAAGGCATGTCTTCATCGTTTTCAACATAATTTCGACTAAAACATTGATCTAAAAATGAGGAAAATCATTCAGCTGCAGCAGCGACGGTAGCAAAGTACACCCAGCTCTTAAAGAAAAACCGGTAGCAAAGTACATCCAGCTCGATCTTAAAGAAAAACCAAATTCATTAACAGAAACACAACCAATACCAAGTATATATATTTTCAAGGATAACAAGGAGTGTGTGTATGCGTGCAATCACAAAGCCTAACAAGAATAAAGTAGCTAGCGCCCGTATCTATGTGACTAAATACGATTCCCTTTGCCAGTTTAAATATTCAAACCCTTGAACTACAAATTGTAAAAACAATAGGCATGCATTAAAAAACCATGCCCCAAAATGCCTAATTCGAGATAGAATAGTTAATGAGCAAAATATCATTATGAGATTGTTATAACTTATAAGTATAAACTCGATGATCACATAGCAATAAAAAAAACTAAAAAAAAAATTCTCCAGACGCCAACAAACAAAGGAAATGTTAAATCTGAGATATGTATGACTCACTAGTAAGAATATTAATATCCTTGTGAAGCCCCTCTAACTCACTTAGCTGAACCTCGATCACGTCATCATTTGACGAAGATTCATCAAACCCAGCTACAACAGGGTTCTCATCTTCAATTGGAGTCAAAGCTCTTGGACTCAAAACACGCAAACAACCACATTCCCTCTTGCAGAATTTCTCAAGACCATGTTTTAAATTCACACTCATTCTAGAACTAGAAGTCTGAAAGGTTGCAAAGCCCAATCGAGGAGCGTTGTTGGCACAACCCCAGATGGAATAATCCTTGAGAGCCATAATATCACAGAAGAGCAAAAGTCTAATTGAAGTCAAAGAAGAAGTCCTCACCGATCGAAGTACAAAAAGAAGAGGTTGGTGAACTTCTTATAGGCAAGAAAGATGGGGTCTAGAAGTAGGTGATGCAAAAAGATGAACGCGTTAGCATTTGACCAAGTGATATATATATATATATTAGTATATGATCTCAGTTATGAACTGAACTGCACCTTGAATAAAATCAAGTTTTAATTGGAATTGAACAATGAGAGAGAGTAGAGAGCAATAACTCAGACACCTGTTGTTGGAAAAAAATTAACGGTTAGGCAACTAGCATTTTTATAATTGATTGTATGTAACTGACACGGTTCCACCCTCTCTCTCTTCATATAATATTTTTGCTTGTATTATGACTTATGAGAACAATATTTGTTCTTTTAGGTGCGAGAACAATATTATTCGAGAGATATTTAACACTAAATAATAAACATAACATAGTCACCTTTTTCAGCAGACACTTAAACCTTAATTCTTGTAATAACTTGTGTATACAAGCTCTCGTTAGTCCTGTCACTGTTGCATATAATGTTAATAATATATTTTTTAATTTGATTAAATTGTATTAACATGATAAAAAAAATTATATTGTTATACAGTAATAAAGTAATAAAATATCATGTATCACATTTTTATTAATGTTATGATAATTATTATTTCAAAAATCATATTTAAAATCTTTTTTAATTAAAACATTTAAATCACATTATATAAACATTAAATTCTTTGTTTCTAGACCAAAACAATGCATTCTTTAAATATCTTTAAATTTTTTAACTAAGATATTAAAAATATGTATTAAAATAAATAAAATAAAATATGTCATTAATGGTAGTAAAGAAAAGTTATTAAAAAATATTAAAAATAATATGTCATTAATGGTAGTAACGGTTAAAATGGAAAGAAAAGCAAGGAAAATGCGGGAGAAAAAATAAAGGAAAGGGCGGAAAGCTTTGAATCTTTTTTCGGGTACTTTTACTACTAAACAAATTTAGTTAAATCGAATTTGGCATGTTCAAACTTGCTATCCCAATTAAGAATTTCGCAATGTAAGATTACTTGGAGAAACAGTGACCCCTATGAAAAACAACTCTCTCTGCGTATTTGAAAGTAGTTTTGTATGGAAGGTTTATATATATATTCAATTAATGAATTATTTTGGTTCCCCAATTTATAAATTATTTGAAAATCATTTAGTTTAAAGTTTAATTTTAATACATTGTAAACATTTTTACATTGTAAGTCAATTAAAAATTATTCTAGATCTAATTTTTAAAACAATTATAATAAAAGAATAATTTTACTACACATAAGAATTCATGATTAAATAGGAGCATATCCCATAATGTCATATCTTATATTAATTGGTCCCAATAATGTCATATCATGATCAAATAATTTATATATCTTTTATTTCAATGGTATAATTTTAAAAAACTTTTAAATTATTTCCTTAATGATTCTTAAATGATAAGAAAATATTTATATAATGAGTTATGTTAATTAAAATCTTACTTATCATTACTCAAGTCAAATTAAGTAGATATATAATGCATTAGTTTCTTTCTTTATGTGCAAAAATGTCTTACATCCAATGAATTAATTGAAAAATTAAAAACCGTCCCCATGTAGGAAGATTGAGTGAATTTTTTTAGGTACTTATACATTTTACTCAATCAACTGAGTTAGACTTCCTTAATGGAAGATTGAGTGATTAATCATGGTGTAAAGCAAAATATTAAATGCTCCTAAATAAACTTAACAATAATCTCAATTATTTAGCATGAAAGACATTGAAAATATATGCATTTAATGTTTTCAAATATTTAAGATTACTTTCCTTTGTGGGATATATTTTCTATGCATCGTGAGTGTTTCGAGCCAAGACTAATTCATTTTCAAATTTCAAGAATAAAAGATTATCAAAGTAAAATTTCCATCTCTTGACAAAGTCTTTAAATTGATTTTCTTTTATGGCATATAAGCGCAAATGTTTATCCAAAAGTGATAGGTAATACTGGAAAGTTTTGTGACTTTAGACGAATTTTTCTTTAATATACTTTAGGTAGTTTGATCTTTTTTGTTTCTTTAAAATAAAATTTTGGACCAAACACACTTGGAGAGGAAAGATTTTAATTTATTTTTTACTGCAAAGCTTTAAGAAGTTAAGAAGCTTATTTTTTATATAAAAAATGAAAGTAGCTTTTGAAAAAAAAATGGAACAACTTTTACTGTATGTTTAAAGTTCTTCTACTAAAATTTAAATAGCTTTTAAGTTTTTTTTTTAAAAAAATAACCCAAACATAATCTAAATTTTAAAATTGTCACTTTGAGAAAGACTTTACCATTCGCCAAGGGAAAGAGAGGCACTCTTTGCCTCTTTACAAATTTTTTAACTCTATAAAATGGAAGTGTAGGGAGAGACAGGAAACCATATAAAAAAAAAAGGAAAAGTGAAGAGTAGTGGGTGGTTAAAATAGACTAAAAAAATGCTTTTAAAATTTGATTTACATCCTTATTATTAAGGGGACGTTTGGTATAGAAGAAGTGTTTCCATATTAAAAAAACATGATTCTTGGAAAAATCAATACCCTGAAAATCATGATTTCTAGGAATGTATAAAATACGTTTGGTTAATCTTAATATGTTTCTTGTGAACTAAAAATTTATGTAAAATATGTAACTAAATTTTTTTCTCCACTCGAGAAAATTGGGTTTGTGCCCTCCTTAAGAATATTTTTGCTAGAAGATTAACTAAAATTGATTCCCAGGATATTATAATTTTTTGACAATTTTTTTATTAATTACATGCTAAACATAGAAATCATAATTTTTCACTTTAAAATTTTGAGAAAATAAAAACTTTTGATCTGCCAAACGCCCTCTAACAATTTCCTCAAGTGAATTCACCCACACATTTATGTTTAAGTTTAGGGGCAAAGACATGTTATAAAAAGTGAAAATGAAAGGAGTATATCTTTTTATAATAGTTATAGATCACTTTTATTATGAAGGGTAGTTTTCATAACATTATTTAACATAAATGAAAATATTGGTCAAAATTTTATAAGAATATGAATTTGATTCCTATTATTGATGCGATGATTTTATTGATTGATAATTTTTAATACTTCTATAAGTATTTTTTTGAGCCATGCCGTGATGAGTCCCCAAGACCCGATCCTAAACTTTTTGTAACAAAAACAAATATTGGTCAAAGATTATTAAGAGAAAAAAAGAGATTTATTTATTAAGAAGTACATATTGCAACTCCTATATTATTATTATTATCATCATCTAAATATACTTTTTAAGAAGAAAAAAAGATGTTTTAAATTTAAATAGTTATATAAAATGGCACCAGAAAAAACTTTTAAATATTATGTAAGTTTCATTAAATAAAATATTTAAAAACATGTTATTAACGGTATATATTAACAATTAAAATGGTTTTGTAAAAAAAAAAACAATTAAAATGGTAAGAGAGGCAAGGAAAGGCGGAAAGGTTTGAATCTTAATCATCATTTGTTGGCATAAATCACTTATCCTTTACTGGAGGTAATGTTGTTGATCAAGTTAGTAAGATTATTATGATGCATGTATTATTCAAGTTACTGGAGGAGGTCAAGATACTCGAGATTTCCATGAAGGAATCTGAGGATATCTTTCTTGAAGACCTACAATATTTATCGAATGTGGATAATGATGGGGGAAGTGAAGGAGTTGTCGGAGAATGCTTGGCGTAAAACCATGGATGGAGAGGATGTTAGTTAGGAATACATTATGTGTCGAACATTCAACTTCCTTAAAATAGAAAGGAATGAATTTAGTTTGTTTTTCGTGCGGTTTGTATGGCCATATATATGATAGAACTGTCATGATAAAAATTATGGTTGACATGGAAGTTGCTAACGACTCCACTCGACTTGCATGTATTTTTATTGTGGTTGAACTAAGTCTGTTAAATTAGGTACTTAATTTTGATAGCGTTGATATATGTGAGTTGTTAATTGAGGGCACCAACAAGATGGATCCAATATTAGTCAGTTGCAAATTAAGAACGAATTGAGAATGCCTATTAGAGGACGCACATATAATGCAATAATTTTATGATTTTTTTTATCAATAAATATTAGTTATTAATTATTAATTGTTTTTACGTGACTAATCAAGGAAAAATTTAAAGATGTACACATGGACGGGTGAATGATAAGTGTGGCCCAACCAACAATTGAAAGTTTGAAACCCAAGTGCCTAATGTGGCCGAAGTGACCCCGCAAGTTGTAAGGCCCAAAGCCAAGCCTACACAAGTGTACTGATCAAGGAGCTGCCCAAATTATCGTGCCCTAGTACGAATATGACAACGCGTTTTCAAGGATTAAAACTGTTTACTCCTTATTTTTAAAATATATAGAGGATAATCAGGTTGAGAAAAGACCAACTTAATGAGCTACTGGCCCGCTTTTGTGACTTTTTAAAATCTTGGGCCCAAAGAATCTATAGTTTCCTTTAGGGACGTAGGCTACCGTGAGGAAGCAAGACATGTGGTTTTAGGGTGGACAAAATTATAATTACTACTCAATTTATTATTAGAATATTTAAGGGTTTAGATGAATTACTAACAACTTTTTTCAATTAAAATTCATTATATTATACTACAGCAAAATTCAATCATACATCTCACCTCCGAGATTTCATAAAATTACATTAATTTCATTTTCCTTTCTTGGATACATAAACTTCTCTTATTTTTCTACTTCTACACTAATCCCTTAAATTGTTTATACATATACCTTCTATACATTACCCTTATCCTCTTAACTATTTAAAAAATATTATCACCATGCTCTCCTACGAAGAAAGTTGTTATGAATGTTAAAAGCAGATAGAATTTATGTAATTTTATGAAATCGATCTCATAAATAACTAGTGTAATTTACTTTAAATTATAAGTGAAGAACAGATCCAACGGTATTTTGGTTTTTTTAAAAAGGATCTGCATGAGCATCAGGGCTATTACATAATTGATGAGCGAAACTAGGCAATAATCTTTTAGTTAACATTCTTTATTTTTTTCTAAAGCTTAGTTGCAAGTAAAAACAATTGGACTAAAGAAATACAGTGTACAGACTCTACACTACAGCTAGTTGCAAGTAAAAACAATTTGACTAAAGAAATATTGCCAAAAGAAGCTTCCTAGATCTCCTAAAAAGCAGGGATATTATAGAAGTTGGAAATACCACCCCTACAACCTTTCTTTGATTTGATCCTCTTACTGTGTCTTTCATTCCTATGTTATAGAGCAGATCCCCCCTCCAAAAAAAAAAAGAAAGAAAGAAAAGCATTCAAACAAGTTTTAATAGAAAAGTCATAGAGCTGGTACATACAAGTAAAGCTAAGAATGCAGGACTTTGATTCCTTTCCTTTTTGTCTCTCTTTCTCTCTCCCCATTAAACAGAAATTAAATTTTAAAAAAAAAGATTTTTTTTTCATTTACAAAAACAAAAGGCTGATAAAGCTGATTCATATACACAGTAGTTTTACAGTCGGACATGAAAGATGCACTTTAGGATGGATGCATCATGCTCATGCATCCCTTAGCTACTGGACTCAGCCACTATAGCACGTGAATTCTACATGATTTGGGTTACAGGCTAAAGATCCAATAATACACTTGAAAAAATACAAGAAAATCTGCACAAATTTGATATAAGGTAAAAGCAAAAAGAGAATTGTGTGAATTGATCATTGGGTCCCCTTAGGCTTTTACATAATTAATTTGCAAATAGAGGCAGCCTTTTAACTCATCAGTGATTGGTCATAGCTAAAGTGTGTAGGTGAACTTTATTTGTAACATGAGATTTAAATTATAGGGTTGTCACTTTAAAAAGAGAATTCTGCCCTACTATTACATCTAACTTAAAAGTTAATGTTACAGTTATATATGAACAAAATATCAATCAATGGCCAAAAAAATGAAGTCCCTGGAGCTGGAGAAGAAAGGTAGCTGGAAATGGCGTCTGTGTTTGTTAAATGGGAACATGCGGATCAATAGGGTCCCAATTTCCCCCGACCCAACAGTATGGTAGAAATTAAAAAATTCACCCTTTAGTCTCTGCTTTGTGCCTTTCAATCTCAACTTTAGACCAAATCTCCATGTTATTTAACCAAACCAACGGTGAAATAGTCATTATTCAACTTTGTATAGAAATCAAAATCAAAACAACCTAGTGTATTTTGTGTAATTGTGTTGTTTTTATTATTTACCTTCCAAAAAAAGAAAGTAAACTATCAAATATACACTTAATGTATCAAAGAAATCTAGTATAATTAAATACGGTATATAAATTATTATAAAATTCCCCACATTATCTTCAATTTCTTGCAACCTTAGTCCTATCTCAACAAATTCTTGTAGTATAATATAGTAAACACTAGACAGATAATCATATCCCCAAGTATATTGGTAAAAAAAATCCCCCAAATATAAATAGGGATTCAATTTTCAAATATCTGAAAAAATATCTATTTTTAGAGATCGACGTCTTTTAGAATGAATTAGTATCTATCTTTTCAATAAATAAATAAAAAGCTTGGACAATTAAAATACAAAAAATGTCTTAGGGCAGCCAAAATTAGCCACAGCACCTATTGACTAGTAAATAGTGCTCCAGGCTTTATTTTCTCTATTTGCATGGCAGAATGACATATCTGAGTCTATCAGTCAAGCCTGTAGAAAAACAGCCACGACCAAAGAAAATTCCAAAAGGACTTGACCTGTCTAACAAGGAATACGATTGAAGTTTTTTTTTTAAATATATAAAAAAAACAGTACGATTGAAGCAAAAATAAACAAAAATGATAATATTGTGTGCGTATTTTATAAATATTACTTTATAATCATTTTAAGAAAATAAAACAAAAAGATATACATATTCCAATTCTAGCCCACACTTTCTCTATCAGTACTTTTTTAGTAAAGAATATAATTGAAAGGAAAATATTATGCCCATTTATTTAAGTTTATTTATTAAAAAAAATTTATAAATAAAAAGACCAATTTTATGTTTGTAATGTGTTTTTTAAAACTATTTTGTTTAATTTTTTTTAAGAAACAAGTTTTATCTATTAGTTAAAAAGGTATTTTTTAATTTCATAAATATTTTTTAAAAAATTTAAACAAATTGGTCATTGTAACAGTACATTTATATTCTGTTTAACCTAACCCACACTTTCACTAACAGAAACATCATTTATTATACTCTTACAGAATTCAATATGGTGTAAATATTATGGTTATTCTTAATGTATATATAACGAAATTTAAACTTAATATATTAATATAACTGGTTAATTAAATTTTTATTTCTTCAACTTTTTTATATTATAATTTTTATTTCTCAAAATATTTTTGGTAACTTTTAATCCTTCATTAATTTTTCATCACCATTTTTAGTTTTTTTAAAATTTTTTTGCCCATTTTTAGTCCTCAATTTATTTTTATTGCTAAAAAATAATCCTAAATATAAAATAAACAAGGGACTAAAAATAGACAAAAAAAATTTGAAGGACTAAAAGTTATAAAAAATTAAGAGACTAAAAATAGAAATCTATAAAAATTTGAGAGACTAAAAACTTAATTCACCCTAATATAAATATATAATACATTTTTAATTGAGAACAGTATCAATATTTATACCATATTTTGCATAATTTCATAATCATATACGGATATATATTGTGTATAGTATGAATGATGTTTTGTGTACCTTTTTTACATTATTTTAATATATTTTTTTAAAAAAACTAATACATTTTTTAAAGGATAAAAAAGAAAGTTAAGAAATTAAAAATAAAACTTAAAAAAAGTTTAGAAACAAAAACAATAACAAACCCTTAAAGAAATAATCATTAATATTTTTTTAAGAAATAAAAATAAACCCTTTAATGATTAATATATATTAATGTACAAATAATATTTGTATCAAAATGAGGGTATTCTGGTAATGTTTCTCAATCGAAGTATTGGTCTTGTGTTGAAGGCATATTTCCCTTTCTCTATCTAGTAGGTGTGTTTGACAGGTTGAATACTTGTAAAAGATAATTTGACATTTGTTTTTACCTAAAAAAATCTAACCCTTTTTATAAATGTCTTAATGAGTCAAGGGTCCATGAGTCTTACCTTGTAATTACCATTTTTGTTCATCTATATTTACTTTACTAAAGCTCTTAATTTTATGCTAATTATCTTATTTAGTAGTTAACCTAATTATGCCTTTGTGCCCCAAGATATTCCCGATATATCAAAATGTTCTCCACGTATTGAATTGTTGTGATGGATTGCATTGTCTTCGATCATATCTTTATAATATTAATTATATAATATATTTTGTAAATTTGACTATTTAAGATAATGAATTGTGTTAGTATATATTTGTTTTAAGATAATGAATCGTTTTGTTTCTGACTTGACAAACAACAATATTAATTACCTAACATATTAATATGTCTTTGTGATTTGAGTACTGTTTATCTTATTTATTGTCAATAAGTATCATAAGGTGAAATAGGACTTTTTTAGAATTTGCCACAAAAATTTTGGAGGTTTCCTATTATCTTTGATACTTGTCATGTATTATTGTTCCTAAATGTTCATAATTAAGTTAACCTATATTTTCAATCAATCAGTTAATAATCATTCTACTTTGTAGTTGTATCAGTTGATCTCTCAATTAGATGATCTCAATTACATTAAATATTTATATTTATCTCATTTTATTATTACCATCTCATGTTAAGTAAGGAAATTTTCTTACATAGTGGAAAATGTAAAAATGAAAAATAGATAACGTTATTAACGTGCCTTGCCATGATTTTATATTAGATTAAACTAACTCAGGGAGAATAGCATTCTTTTTTTATTAGAATACCATTTTTTTAATTTGCATAAGTCTCATATATAATTTTTAAATGTTAATTAATATCATATTAAGAAAATGTTAATTTTTACATGCATGCATACATAGCAACATATAGGACGAGCGCACGTAGGAATATTTTGTAGGATAAAGTCAGTACCTAGATATTTTAACACCTGTTTAAATCGACAAACTAAATATAATAAACTACTACTACTATCCATCTATTTATATTAATTAATCCTAAAGTGCAAAGAACAGGAGCAACGATTTCTTACGTGATTAAGTGTGAACTGTGCTTAAATAACAAAAAGAGAACCTGAGTCAGATCCTTTCCTTCTTTGCTTCTTCAGTCATTCGTTCCCGTGTTATTTAGACAGCATATCTTAACATGGTAATTACCATTTACCAATTACAGTCACACTCACTCATTCACACGACACACCACAGCTTTTCTAAATTCAATTATTCCCCGTCACGCCTTTTGCTTCTTAGAAAAACTATATATTTTTTGGTCAAAAAAAAAAAAAAGAAGAAAGAAAAACTATACTATAGTATATTTTAGCTTTCAATGCATTTCATGCGAACTCAACATTTAATATAACTAATATGAGGAGAACAATAAGTACCACATCCAAAAAGGCAAAAAAAGAGTTTCTCCTACTCGTGAACAAATTAACCAAATTGTATCATGTTAATTAATTCATTGAATCACAATTAATTAATAGACATAGCGTTTTAGTAACACCTCACCCAACCAGCTACACTTTTACGTTTTAAGAACGAAAATAACGAACCCAAAGAGAGAATTACAATTACAAAAGAAAAAGGCAGTGCTCCCTCTCTCTCTCTTTTTCTCTCTCTGTGTGGGTTTTTTCTTTATCCTTAGTTTGATCGCAATTTGCAAATAGAGATGGCGAAATCGAGCAAAGATCCGACAACGTCGTATCCGGCGATAAAGGCAGAGCAGTACTTACACAGCCCCGTTCACTACGCGGTGGCGATTCGCGACCACACAAAGCTTTCCAGAATCATTTCTTCGCTACCCCGAGTTCCCGACCCGGCCCGAGTCATCACCGAGTCCGACTCGCTCACTCAGGAGCGAGTCGCCGAGAAAATCTCTGCCGTGCTCGATCGCCGCGACGTCCCGTTCCGGGAGACGCCTCTCCACCTCGCCGTCCGCCTCAACGACGTCTCCGCTGCGAGCGCCATCGCCTCCGCCGGTGCCGACATCTCCCTCCACAACGCCGCCGGCTGGAACCCGCTCCAGGAGGCGCTCTGCCGGCGAGCCTCCGAAATCGCGCAGGTGCTCGTCCGGCTCCACCACCGCGCCGCCTGGGCGAAGTGGCGCCGCCGCCTCCCGCGCCTCGTGGCGGCTCTCCGTCGTATGCGTGATTTCTACATGGAGATCTCGTTTCACTTTGAGAGCTCCGTGATTCCCTTCGTCGGCAAAATCGCTCCCTCCGACACCTACAAAATCTGGAAGCGCGACGGGAACCTCCGCGCCGACACCACGCTCGCCGGCTTCGACGGCCTCAAAATCCACCGCGCCAACCAGAGTTTCCTCTTCCTCGGCGACGGCGATTCCGTCACCGGGGTCCCTGCCGGCTCCCTCCTCGTGCTCAACCGCGACAACAAGAAAATCTTCGACGCATTCGAGAACGCCGGAGCTCCGATGAGCGACTCCGACGCGGCGGGATTCTGCTCGCAGAGCAGCGTGTACCGCCCGGGAATGGACGTAACGAAAGCAGAGCTCGTCGGAAGAACCAATTGGAGAAGACAAGAAAAGATGGAAAATGTTGGAGAGTGGAAAGCTAGGGTTTTCGAAGTGCATAACGTGGTTTTCAGTTTCCGGTCACGGAAAGTTGCTGCAGGCGAATCCGACGTGGCAGGGAGCGAGCAGGTTTTGCCGTTGGAGCTTGATGAAGACGAAGACGGATTTCTCGTTGCGGAAAATCCGAGTTTTGGAATGCCTCTGAGTAGTAATAACAATGCTGATAAGAGAAGACATAGTAGTTTTGTGAGAGAAGAACGAGAGTGGGTCCCAATGGGGAGAAAAAGCGTGGATTTGCCTTCCGTTACCGTCGCACCGCCGAGGAGGTCATCGGCGGCGGCGGTGGCGCCTCCGGTGGCCCTACCAACGAAAGAAAAGGAATATTTGAGAAGCTTGCGACCGGCGGTGTGGTTGACGGAGCAGTTTCCGTTGAAGACGGAGGAGCTGTTGCCGTTGTTGGACATTCTGGCCAACAAGGTGAAGGCAGTGCGGCGGCTCCGGGAGCTGCTGACGACGAAGTTCCCGCCGGGGAGTTTTCCGGTGAAGGTATGTAACGTCGTTGACCCTTGCTGTTTGTGTTTCACTGTTCGTGTGTGTCCCAGTGGGACTGAAAATGATTAACTTGATAATTGGTTTGATTTGATTGATGTGGGTGGGTTTTGCGAAAGTTCGTGAATGATTTTGATTTGTGATCGGACGATGGTGATTAAAACTGGAAAAAGTTTATGTTATTAATGTTGTGGCTTTATGGGGTAGGTGGCGATCCCGGTGGTCCCCACGGTGAGGGTGGTGGTCACGTTTACCAAGTTCGTGGAACTGCAACCTGTGGAGAAGTTCTACACGCCGTTATCGAGTCCAACGCATTTGCTCAATGCAGAAGATGATGATGATGATGATGATCCTCAGAAACTAAGAAGACAGGGTTCATCATCTTCTGGGAGATCCACGTGGCTGAGAAGAAGTACTAGTACTAGTAGTAGTAGCCAACACCAACAACGATGTTCTTCTTCTGGGGCTTTGGACTCTGATCCTTTTGCTATTCCTGTTGGATATACGTGGACCAATAGTGGGGATGATTCGTCACGGAAAATGAAGAAGTCCAAGTCCGTGAGAAAATCCAAGTGAAAACGCACGACACAAAAAGTATGCATTATTGGGAAAGATTTTAAGCTGAAGGAATTTCACTAGATATGAACGATTGTAGCAAATAGCAATGTGCCAAAAGCTGCATCCATTATTGTGTATATATCCCCGTATTGTTTTTTTTTTTAATAACTGGGGGCTTTGAGACAACGATGTTCATAGAGAGGTTTCGCAGTAAGTAGTTTTTAGAAGATAGAACTGCATTGCTTGTTGTGGTTTAATCACAGTTTTGTTTTGTCTTTTTTCAGTTATATAGAAATTTGTTGTGGTTTAATTTTTCATTCTTGGGGAATGGGTGCTTGGGGCAGGGACAAAGATCAAATTTTCCGTGTTTTTTTGTTAAGTTTCAATTGGTTACTTATTGCCAATGCTATACCATCCTTGTGTCGGATTGAGGCCGGTTCCCAAGTAGAATTGGCAATTCCATTTACTGTCTTGTGTGTCGGTTTAGTTTACAGGTAATAATAGTTCATGATTCTTAACAGATATGAATTTTAAAGTAAGCAAAGTGATTAGTGATGTTTATAAAGAGAAATATAAAGTATAAACAATTTTCAAGTGATTTTGTAAGAATTCAACATGAGAAAATCCGATTGTCTCTCCTTTTCTTATGGGCAATATTTTAGCGGGTGTTGAATCCAAAACTTTCAGAGTTCAGAGAAAACACACACACACATATATATATATATATATAAAGAATTTCCATTTACGTAGTTATGAAGAGATGAGTTGAGTCAGATGACTTAAACTTACAACGTCTTGGATGCTAAGTTCTGTTTTACTTTCAATCAATCTCTTTGGGATTAGTTCTTAGTATTTTCTCACTACTTATCACTATTTTCCATTATAATTGCGACGGCTTGTTTCGGCGTCAATTGGTTGGTAATGGACGTGAAAGCTACAACTTGTAACGTCATCTTAAACGCACGTGTAGTGCCTGATGACGTGAAACCAAGGTTATATGGGAAGAATGTGAATCACCGACGAGTAAAATGAAAACTTTGGATTATAAATATGCCCTCAAGCATACACCCCCATCCTATTGATATCATCGAGGCGACAAGAGTATCTAAGACTCCTACATTAAGATTCAAGGGTCAACAATAACCAACAGCTCAAATAAGAGCAAAATGGTCAAAGACTCAAAGGCATATATATAAGACTTACTTTGTCAAAAGTAGCCTTAATGGTAAACCCAATTTAGAGCGTAATGCATATTAGTGTAAATGTATTGTATTTACATAGATCAGAATGCATTATTCAAGTTTTGCTCTAATGACTAAACCAATTTTGTATACTTCATTGTGGAAGCACAATAATACATTCAACCAGTACTAGACATATAGAGAAGAAGGGCTTATGTTTTTTTTTTTCGTAATAAGTATTCAGCAGCAAGAAATGTTTGATACTTGTCTCTTACTTTTGGAGAATGACTAAAGATGAGAGACAACAGTTTGTAACGCTCTTTTATTTTGAGTGCAAATAGCGCCCAACGTGTTGATTATTAGTAGTACAGAAGAAGACATTTCCTGGAATCTTTATTCCTTTTACCCCACTCTTTGGACTAGGCTTTCCCTTTTCTACTTAAAGTTTTCTGATTGTAACCTTGAACCAGATTTTTAATTCCAATTAATAAATCACGTGCCCCTCACAACTCCGGCTAGGCTATTTTTGAAGGGAGATATTTTTAACAAATATCACCATTTTGTCTTCATGAAAATTTGCACAAAAAAACAGTGAATTAGAAGCAGCTACATTGGCCTAAAAAGATAACACTCAACGCAGCAGGTCTTCTCAATTCCTAGAAATATGACAGTAAATTTCAAAATTAACAGAAAAATGCCATCACTAAATTACGAAGTTGATGCTAGAATTCCAGAGCTATTATCAGATGCTAAATTTAGTGTACCCTCACAGTACAAAAGCTTTATCCTTAATTTAACCAGTGATTTTGATGTGTATTATTTTGCCTCCAAAATGTGGATGGAATATAGTGATTGACGGTTAGTAAATGTTAAAATATATTTTTCCTTCTCGTAAACATGTTAAAGTTCCATTTTAATACCCTCTAAATTTTTTTTATCTATATTTTATCCTCATAAGTTATAGTGTGTCATTTTTTGATTTGGAACTAAATTTAGTTATGTCTGAATTTAATTATTGTTTTTTTATTTTAAAATTTAAATACAATTTTATGAGAATTAAAAAATCATAAATAGTAAAAAAAATTACAAGAATACAAATTTTGTGATGATTAACCGTTACAAATTACAAGAAAAAATAAAATAAAAACACAAGAATGAGATTCAAAACCCAGATAGAACAAAACAAAAGCAACATTTAGCTTAATAAGCCAATTTATTCTCTGTATATTCCCATACAATACCAATTCGCTCGAATAGTCCCACACTACAGCAGATTTCGACCTCCAAACTCATTGGTTGCCTATCCCACGAATTCTGGCAGATTGAAGATGCAAGCCCCTGGATTAATACTCCACAGTACAAAGGAGTAATCAAACTAATCATAAATTTCGAATAGCCAAGTCCATGCCGAGAATTGAACTTTCTGCACCATGTCCAACAAACCATTGTTGCAGACCATTTGATTTCTCGTACTGAGGTGCACTTTAGCCAGGAAATTTTTTTCTGATTGTCGAATCCCTCTTCCCTAAAATCAATCCAGGTCAAGAAACTCACAACAAATCCAAATCAATCCAGATCTAATATAAAATCCAATATTTCCAGCCACCATGATTACGATTCTGAAAGTATTCCTCCGCCTCCGACATCGGGGAGTGGATCCTGCTCACGAGTCCGATGCCATTTAACCGCTTCGTGCTGTTGCGTTGCCCTTTGATAACGTTAGTGGAGGGAGAGGACCCGAGCGAGAGGCTGAGGTGATGGTGGTGGTTTATGGGGT
This sequence comes from Glycine latifolia, assembly GCA_013407115.1. NCBI lineage: Eukaryota > Viridiplantae > Streptophyta > Magnoliopsida > Fabales > Fabaceae > Glycine > Glycine latifolia. The sequence continues at coordinate 9,635,756 of CM023955.1, read as the reverse complement.
CGGATATGGCTTGTGGAGGTGTGGGAGAAAGAGAAAGAGAAAAGAAAGTTAAAAAGAGTTACACGTGTCTTGTTTTTATTGGACATACATTACCTATCTTTATTCGGATAAAAAATTATATATTATAATTTAGTAAGAAGAAAAAATAACAATTTTTTTAGAAAGATTAAAATCGAACTTTAATATATTTATAAGAATAACAAAAAATTAGTCAATAATAAATTAAATAATTTATACATTGATAAAAGTGAATTAAGATAGTGTCAACATTAATGATAGATAAATCACCATTTTGATAAAGCAATATTACACGAGTCTTTAGAACTACAGAAATTTTGAATAAATGCTAAAATTGCGAATCATTTCATCTAACTTTGTAAATTTAACCACTTGTATCATTTTGATCATTAAACATATGCTAATGTTAATTACTTACTAAGTCACGTGTTACATGTGTGTGATTGACGTATTGCAATTTCAAAAACTTCTTTTAATTTACTTAATTTTAGACACTAAAGTAACAAGGCTTAACACTTCCAAGCACACAATTGGTCATTTACTCTTTTAATGAAGGACATATACTTTCGGCTAGCTACAAACTTACCAAAGCTGAACAGAACCCAATTCATAATGTCTAGAGGGATAGCTAACTTACAATGTTGGCCGAAGTATCACAACTATGTAACAAGGTTGAGAATTAAAAAATAAAATTAACAAAGATGCCGCACAAAGTTTGCTTAACCAGGCGGAAATACTGATATTGGTGAATCGGCAAGTCCTGCTGTGATAACATAGAAAGATAGATTAGGGAAAGAAAAAACAATGTAAGAAGTATGTCTGGTTAACCTTCAATATAGCTTCGAGTTGATTCAGCCCCCTTTCTGTTTCGTTTAACTCCTCTTTTTACATCTAAGACCAACAACTGAATCATACGAGGTATTTATTACTCGTCTCTAAGCATTATTGTTTCAAGTTTTCAACTCTTAGACTAGGCAAATACTTGTACTTACATCTGAAAACGTCTATTAGCATGTTTAGAAATTTGTTGAGAAGAAATTACTTATGAGATATGAAAACAGTAGTATTATTAAAATTTTGTCTGAGATGTAGAAACTGTTACCACTAGCTTCTTAGTAAATGTAAAAAAATAACATTTGGTATGTGGAGCCAACCACACTATACAAGGTATGACGTGGTTATTAGAATATACGTTATGATTCATGGCCGATTGATGTTGCAAATGCATCATTTTTCAAGGCAAGTAGTTCTTCCCTATGTGTACCTAGGAATATACTATTTGAGATGCTGATTCATCATTAGTTAAGCCATTGTTTCCTTGTAATGAAAAAATCGAGGTTCCTCTACAAATGTAACAAAGGTTTAATGATTTATTATTATATTGATGGCACATTGGAAAGAAACATGGCGAGCGAAGCACCAAGTTGGGCTGATCAATGGGGTGCGGGTGGTATTGGTGCAATGGAGGATGATGGCACTAGATCCCAAAAAGACATCCGCAAGAACAAGAATTCGAGTGTAGAGGGCGGTTTTGCCAAATTCAAAGCAACTGCAATGATAGGTGTGCATAAAATTAAAAGTGGGGCCTCAATTTGTGTCACATATGGATAAAAAAAAAAATTCAAGAGAAACAACACTTCCAAATAGTTCGGACTTGGGAGGATGCAAATCTACGTGTAATTCTCCGAATGGCACTATTGCAATAGCAGTTGAGTTTCTTTCTATTTTTCAATAAACATTTTCAATGGTACTATGTTTTATTTCATTTTCTATTTATTATTTTTAAAGAAAAACAACTTCAGTGACTTGTTCAGAAGCAAACCAACTCGAGGATTAGTGGGTTGGTCCAATCGCTGCACGATTGACGATGGGAGCTCAATATTCCTCTTTGTAAGGTAGACTTCAGAGACCATAAAATTTAATCAAGATTGATAAGTTTTTCTTTAAATAGCTTTTCGGGATCGATCAGAATGTGCACTGGCAGATGAGGATTCCCGCTATGCAATGGATGAATAGTTAAAGCTTCCAACTTATAATTGACAAATTCATAGGTTCAATTCCTATTGAACGCACTAATCAAACCCTCCCTCCAATGAGTTTATCAATTTTTTTTTTTAAGAATGAAATTTTATTGAAATTGTGAACCCTTTCAAACCATATCACATCCGGGCTTGTGGAAGAAGAGACCGAGAAAAAATTATTAGCTGTAACTGGATTTATTATGGAACAAACGTCTAATTTAGCTTCAAACATTTTTACGATTCACCAAATTTAATTGAAGCTTCATTAGTAAACCCTGATATCTTATTAACCTTCAATAAGGAATGAATTAATAAGCCGACCCGAACAAATTTTTTTCTTATATAAGCCGGGTGTATTTAAAAATTTTAAGGCGCAAATCTGATCTATTACCTATATAATAGCTTTTTTAGGCTTGTCCTAGCCTTTCTAAAAACCCAACTTGACTAATTAGCCTATTTAATATTAAAGTTTTTATATATGATAAAACAGCAAAATAGACCAATAAAAAACTTCATGTAAAACACATTATAAACTATGATTAAAATCACTACTACTTGACATAGGACGGGAATAGAAATAGGTATTTATAAAAGTCTGATATAACCTTCATAATAACTGGTTTAAAAATCTAAGTTTATCCTTCACCTCAAAACAGGATAATACCTTCATCCCATTGGGTTGACGAGAACAAGTGTTTGTGCAAGTGTCACTTTCCTGCTCCAAATCTTTGTATCAATAGTGCTCTTCTATAATTTTCGCCCAAAAATTAGCCATCATAAAGTATATCAATGTTACCGAAACCAAGCAACACAATTCAAATGCGTGGTAACCAAATCTAAATTTATCCAATGAAGATTTGGAGTAGGAGAGTAGTAACATAAAGTAGATGTTACTGAAACCAAGCAACACAGAATTCAAAATGCGTGGTAATCAAATTATAATTTAAAGATAACATAGTCGAAGTGTAGGATAACAATATTCAAAAGGCCATGCATTGACAATTGGGTGCAGATTTGTGGGAGCTATTTACAGAAGTTAACATGCATTATGCCTAGTGGGATCCAAAGGTGTTCTCTCCACTGTAAGTCATGTAAAGAAAGCCATCTTGATCCTTATTTTCCTCATAAATAGCAGACATCAATGCAGCTGCAACAACAAGTAATTTAGTACATAAAACCATTGCTATAAAGGTAAAAATCATCATCTGGCATGACTGGATACTTACCAGTAGGAGGTAGAGTGTTATTGATGAAAACAAAAATAGCCTTCTCTGCACTGAGCTTAATCCTTTTGCGGACAACATAAACAAACTGGCCAACAGTCAAATCAGCAGGGACAAGGTATCTACATCATCACAACAAGAAGAGAACCAATTGAGAAACTACTAATGCACAGAATCAGATCAACTCTTGATCAAAATAAATATATTTATAGATGGAATATGGGGGGGAAAAAACTAAGTCTGGTCCTCCATCTTTCAATACTTATCTCTAGCTTATATGCTTCAATGTTCAAAACAAACTCAAAACACAAACTAGAATCTCATTTGGAGGCAGCTTCGCAGATGGATAGCTCAGAAGAGACCATTAGATTAGGATAAAACAACCGTCAATATTCACAGTCATTCTGCACATGCATAAGCAGCATGCCCTATTCCAGAATCAAATTACCAGACATCCCTAAGCAGAGACTTTGTTTTATATTATTAACAAACCATATTTTGTATTCTATTAATTGTTCTTCAAACTAATCTTAATAAGATCAAGCAGTAGCATCCAAGGCTCTGTGACAGTGGCCAATTAGGCCTCTCCATCGTGACCAACAACTTATGGCTTGGCCAAATACACTCACTTACTTTGGTAAAGTAGATTTTGCAATAAGAATATCATTAGTACATTCTGGCCTCACTAGTTAACATTTTACAAATACCATCTGATAAAAGTTATGAGTAGCGTACATACCAAACATGCTTCATAGCTTTAACAATACAAAATCATTAAATCTTGATCAGTATTTTATCACCCCCACATAAAATTTAAAACTTCAGGCAGCAAAACAACATTATCGGGCCTGGAAACTAATCAAAAGGGACAGTAGTAAGAAAATCAATTACTTTTTCTTATCAATGTCTGGAATGTCACTTCTTTCAGCTTTCTCCACAATCACCTGCACACAATTGCAATATATGAACAAGAGTTTTAAAAGAATAAATAAATATATGAACAGGGTACCTAAACAGAGTACAATCTTACAGGTATTCTATCAGGATATTTCTCTCTAATGCGAGAAGCTTCAGCCTGCCTTCTCTCTGACACGTAAAAAATCACCAAGCAGTTAGTTTGGTCCAATGAACAAAGGGTTTTAGAATCTCAAAACAAAAACTCATGCTAACATAGTAAACACGTTCATCCTTCTATTCCTATATATAAAAAGCTAAAAAGATCCTTGTCATTCCCCAATAATTTCAATTTTTTATTTTTTACAATACAAAAGGCATGGCCAATAAAAAATCTTTCGATTCCCAACAGATTATATAACAAATTAGAGAAAACGAAAAATTAAAGGGGAAAAAAAAGTACCCAAAGGATGCTGAAGCTTGAAGGAGGTTTTGGCCATGACGAAATTGGAAGAGTAACTGGTATCTGCAAATTTGAAACACGGAAACATTAAAATTTTCGCCAACCTACGAAATCGAAAAGGGGGGAGGTGCAAAGTTTTACAGAAACAAAAGCAAATTCACAAACCTAACAGAAAAAGATCAATGATTGAAACGAGGGGTTTATTTCTCCAAACGAAAGAGGCAGGCTATGTCTCTGTCTGGGAGTGAAACAAATAAAACAGATGAAGTTGAAATTAGGGTTTGGTTTGGTGTTGTTTAGTTGCTTGTTTTGTACTGTTTGAATCCAACACGGAACGTCTACTTATACTTTCTGTATACGCCTCGAATCGTCCCTTTCACAAGTAAACTTCGCTGTATTGCAACCTTCTTTCAAAAACTGACACGTAAATGTATATTTTTTTCATTTTAGATTTTAGGCTATTATCGATTATATATAAAAATTTCTTTCATATTTTTCGGTTGTGTTATTTTTAGGTCTAGTTTTTTTGTATTTTAGGTTAACAAACTAGCAAGGGACCCATATGAAATCACAGGTAAATTACCGACGCCACGGCCTATTTCATTGCTTATATTAGAAATATTCTTTAATAGTTTTTATGTTGCTTGAATGAATTTTTAATTATTATAAAATAAATTTTTGTGGACAAATGTTACGTGGAAATATTACATCAATTATTTTTTCATCAAAATGTAATTGATTTTTATTTATTTTCAATTCATAAAATACGTAATTATAGTAATTAGTTTTATTATTAAATCAATTAATAAACCATTAAATCTTTAAATTTTTATTTTATAAATTATGCAAATCAGTCTATTAAATTTTATGAAATATTTTTTATGATAAAATTAAGTAATTATTTATCAAGTGATCAAAATAAAGCATAAAATAATTTATTTAATTATGATATACTACTATTTAATTGCGGTAATCAATTATGTATTTTGATTTGAATTAATTGATAATGCTAATATATATTTTAGTCCTTTTTCTTATCTCTTACATTTAATTTGATCATTATCTTTAAAACAAAATCAATTTAGTCTTTAATATTTTAAATTTGGTTTAATTTGATCCTTACTTCAATTTATAATTTTGTCTTTTAAACCAGTATTATTTATTCTTATAAGATATATTTTCATAAAAAACAGTGTCTAACATTAATTTAAAAAGGAATTTTTTTTTCTATTTAAGTTTGTAGATTCAAATAACTTTTGGATTGATTCTTTACAGGTTCTTACTAATTTTGAGATGAACCAACTTTTTGGAATTAACAAACTCTCTACCCACCGAATCGATTCTCAGTCAAACCACCGAGTCTGGTTTGATCAGTTTTCAAAACAATATTATGTATATAAACTTAAGGTGTATTTTCAGTTGGACAAATAGAAATTAAGACAGAGTACAAATTATTATTTTAAGGGTTTAATAACCTTTTTGTATATTGTAAAAAAAAAAACCTTTTTACCTCTGTAATGGCACAATTTTCTCTTTTAATTCTTATCGTTTAAAATATTCTATTCTAGTTATAATTTTTTAATACTTTTGGTTCCTATTGTCTAAATTTTTTTGATGTCGTTACTTCCTTATCTTTTTAAAGGGTTACAAGTTAAAACTGTCTAACTTTTTTAGCAATTTTTCATGGCCAATTTAAATTTTTGTAGCAGTTTTAAAAGATATAATTATAACACTATTAGGTGATTTTAGACAATAAAAATTAAAAGAGTTAAAAAAATATAGTTATAGATTCTAAAATGAAATGTTGTAAACTATATGAACTAAAAAAAGTAAGTAATTGCAACTATAGAGACAACAAAGTAATTAGACATAATTAAAATTTAACTTAAAAATAATGTTTATACAATGTAAACAAGACTATTTAGAAAGACAAAAAAAACGAACACTCATACATTATGTACATGAAGACAAAGTCAGTAAAATCTTACTCTCATCTTTTCGTTTCATATATTATATGACAATTAAGATTTTGATAAAAAAATTAAGAAATAAAATTAATTTATTGAATTTTTTGAAAATATTAGTTTTTTTAAGGCAAAACAAAATCATTTTACTAAGAAAGAAAAACAAACAAGTTTTAACATAAGAATGTGAGGAGAGAATTGTAAATTCAAATCCCTTTTACTAAAAAAAAACTAATAAACTAACAATTATCATTGTAGATAAAAAAACATAAGATACATTAAAATCAATCCAACACAAATTACAAAAGAAATCCAACAAATTCATCCAACAGGGGTGTCCCCTAGTATAGATTTTCACAAAAAATATTAGATAATTTTTTAATATACTATTTATTTTTCTAATTAATTACTCATTTACTTTTATTATACATTATTCTCATTAAGTATTGATTAAGAATAATTCTAAAAAAAAATTAATGTAACATTGATTTTGTAAAATGACATATCCGTCACTTCATTGGCTTTCCCATAAACGAGCTTCCAATAATGAATATCATGGGTCACTGCAGTGAGCTGAATACCATTTACAAATTGGGTGCATTCATGAGAGGATAAACATCCTTCCTGAATAAGGTTGATAGCTGCCTGTGAGTCAGATTCAACAAGGAAGTTTGAGTATCCTTTAGAGACAACAATCTTGGAGGCAATATCAAGTGCCCATAACTCTGCATGAGTGATAGAGCACTTCCCAATGAAGGCCGCAAAGGCAAAGGTAACAGACCCACAGTTGTCTCTAAGAACACCACACTCAGCCATACCATTCATGTTGACAGCAGCATCACAATTAAGAGTCTATTTAGATACAAATTATAAATATTTTGTAAATTTTTCTATTGAAAATATAAAACTTTTTTGAATAAAAAAATTCAAGTACTTATTCACAAATCCTAAACTTTAATTTTTCACTAGACGGAGGGTTTCAACATATAGAGCCAATAGACCGATTACTAAGGTTGGGCTTATGCAAGGCAACCACACTTGACTGATATCCTCCACTTTCATAACTATTCTATGAATAATAATGTTGATGAGGTTATTCTTGTTAGAGAAAATAAATTCATCAATAAAGAAAGAAATAATGAATTTAAAAAATTTACAACTTAGTCCCTTATCTATAACATTTGCTTAAAAGTCCTAAAAATTTACTTACAAAACAATTTTTTTTCTTCACTTACTTTGGAACTTATCAATGGAAATTTGAAGAACATGAAGCAAAAATAGGGCCCTACTGGAGAACACAAATTAAATTGGAGGCACCATTATCATCCATAATTGACCCCTTTTAAAGGTCAAGTAAATTGGTTTCTCAAAACCTTTATAAAAGCCTCTTTTTTTTTCCTGCAGAAACCTTTTCTTTTATTCTCAACACAAGTATGGGGGTTTTGTAAGTTTTTTTTTAATAAAATGATGGAGCTAATTAATTCATTAATTTCTAACACAACTACGCGTGAATGACAATGCACAACATCGGACAATATGATTTTGACGACAATAAATAAAAGAGAAAGATCTCACAAAGGTCATAGTGCTTGGTATTAGATTGACAAGTTTAAGGGTACTTGAATTGGTCACACTGAAACTCAATTAGTTTTGCAAATGATTTTAATGTTAAATTGTGTTTTAAAATTATTTTTATGGTTAGCAAGTTTCAAATTTTGGTTAAAAAGGATTTACAATGTTTTTGAAACGATTTGACTAATCTTGTAGATTTTTTTATATCATAAATCTCAATTTCTAACTTTTGAAATAATTTTTAATCATTTAAAATAATATGTTGTGTTGATCTAAAATTTCTTCATGCCATTCTGATATCCCAAATAATCTATTTTTTAAAATAAATGATCTAGTATTTGGAAGGGTGAAATTCTCTAATAGCAAAATGTTTTATTTTTTGAAATAAATAATTTGTTATTTTAGCATACAAACTTTGCAAACAATAAAATAATGTATTGTTTGATTCAAGTAATTAATTATTTTGTCTCAAATAATTGGTAGTATTTATCAAAATAATATGACACGATTTATTTTTATCAAAATAACAATCTATTATTTGATAAGTTTCATTTATACACACATTTTTTTTCTTCTCATGTTTAAGCAATTATCTTCTCCTTTTTTTAACCTATGACAATTGTTTGACCCCTTTTTAATGTGTTTGTTTTTTAAGTAATTAGGTTAGATATTTTTTCCACTTTGTTTAGTTTTTACTACTTTTATCTTGTTTTGTGTTGGATTTGAAGAAGATAAAGAAGCTGATTTAAAACCCACTTGAAGGCCCAAAGTCGTTAGTAGCGCGTAGCACAACTTTAATCATGCCTAATGCAAGGATTAGAGTTGAAGAGCATCTTTTTGTTGATCTACATTAAGCGACATATATATAATACACACTTAATGAAAAAAAGGAATAGATAGCCCCTTTTTGTGCACTAAGCACATGTTTGTTGTGGTTAGCGAAGGCGGGTTCTAGAAAGCCAACATTTGGAGCGCTAAGTACCAATCCCTTGCACTTAACTAGGGCACTTGAGAGAATCAAGAGTTTGATTCGTGCAATGACACTTAGCGCAAGAACATACTAAGTGTGACATTAATGTGTTGACATGCAAAAAGTTGGAAACAACGAAATTAAGTTGGACACTTAATTTTTTAAATATCTGACAATTAAAAAAGAAATCAAAGGAGTATTTTTTTTCTTCTCAAATATAAAAAAAATATTTTTATTTATTTTCAACATCAATAACATCTTTAACCTAAACTATTTGAAATCAATTTTTTTTAAATATTAATTTTTTAAAATTATTTTTATCTTATTTAATGTTATTCTCTCTAAAATACTTTCAATGATATTTTAATTTCAATGACTCATTTTTATTCCATATGCCAAGCTGTAATCTCTATTAATGTATAATTATCAGACTGGAAGGGGTAATAATTTTGGCAGATCAAAGTTTTGAGATGATTAAATTGACTTTATAATTTGTTGGATTGAACTTACTCCTCCAATGCTGGTCCAAATCCATTTGAGGGTTCTAAAACTCCAAACCTAATTTTCCACTATAAATACATTAGTTGATAGTAGGATTAAGTTAGACCGAGAAAGAACATAGAAATTGAGAATTTGAGCATGAGAGATTACTTCGCCGTTTTGACATTTGACTGCGTGAGAGATTCCGCAAATTTGAGAGCCTTAAGTGACATTCTTGGGTGCACATTTGAGTGAGCTTCATGCTTTACAATTTGAGAGATCCCTAGAGAGAGTTTGAGCGAAACACTCTAAGGAGTTTGATATTCACCATTGTTAGAGAGGTTTAGTGTACCACCACCTTGGTGTACTTGATTTATTATAACCGATTATTGTTATAGTGGATATTTGATTCTAGACCAATGTCCCGTGAGTTTTTCGTCTCCAGATTGAAGGAAAGTTTTCTCACCTTAAACAATTGATTGAGTGTTCTTTTCTATCTCTCTCCTTTTGTGTTTGATTGATTACGTTTTTGTATTTAACTTTGAGAGTACGATTATACCTAACATAATTTGGTTTGCTGCAGCAGTTTTGCCCCGGATTATGGTACAATGATTTAATCGATCCTCCATTGTATGTTATTTTTTCACAAATTCTTCGAAGCTTAAAGTAATCTCAACAAACAAGCATTGATTGTTTTACTCTAACATGAATGATCACTATTTACGACGAAGTTTGGCTAAACAAAGGTTAAATTGTCGTTCTGTGTAGAAAAAAAAAAGCGTTAAACTTTAGTCTAATTTTTGAAAGGAAAATTAAAGAAACTTTGAGTAAGGTTTGCATCAAAGACTTACTATTTTTTTTCCTCATCATAGTATTTTTGATATGAAGTTACTCCAATAAAAAATAATTATAGATTTTCATGTGGAATCATAAACACATATTAGATAAATATTTTTTTCTCAATAATATATATTCTATATCCAAGGACTAATCAGGTGAACTACTTTAATTATGAGACACCAGTTATCACTACCAATATCAACCAATCGTTGTTAATTCAAAGACTTACTATTTACAACACATTTTTAAAAGTAAAACCTTTTTCCTGAATCTCCTAAATATGCTAATCAAAATTCATGAAAGATTGTAAAACTCAGTTGGATGATTTTGAGGAGATTGGTTTGTGAAACATGTTATGCTAATGCACACGATGGAATTGTAAATCTAAAACTTGTGCGTACCAATCTAAGCCACATTTATGGGCATTACTCGCGGAGAGACTACAACTACAAGGCAAGTTGTCACAGCACAGGTCCCGTCCCTGGCATGCATGGGAACTAATTAACACCATGTCTATCTGCCGTGGTTCTACCACCAAAGGGAATTTATGTGAAACTGGGTGGGACCACAATTATATCAAATGAGTAATGTTTAACAACCCCCTTCAACTAATTATTTTTTTTTCTCCTCTATCGTTAGTTCTATGTATATACCTGTGTAGGGTCTTAATTAATTTCTCTTTCTTTTGTTTGTTGCAAATATTGGAATCAATTTTTTTAATATTCTACAGGTAATTAAAAAAAGGTAAACTATTTGACCTATATATACAAAGGCTTTTTTTAGAATAATATTCTATTTTTTTTAAATACCTCAAGTGGAAAATTAATTCCCAAACGTGCCACTTTATAAATTTGTTAAGAAATTGGGTTTATAAGAATTGACTTCCCAATACACACATAATATAAACTGAATTTGTGTTCGGAAGTCGATTTTGAAATTATTAACTTCCCAACACATTTTAACTTCTTTTTTTAAGTCACGTTGAGAAATTAGTTGTTCCAAAACAGACATTACCGTGTGTGTTTTTTATTTGATGTTTTTAGAAAAAAATACATAAAAAACATTAAAAAGTTAATTTTGAAAAAATAACCTATCAAAATATTTTTGAAAAAAAAAGTACTATTACAAAGTCAATTTCCTCAAAATCGACTTTTTAACACCTTCGATCATATCAAAGCATATATTAGAAAATACAGTAAATTTTATCTAGAGAAAGATATTTTTAAAACATAATTATAGTGTAAAAAAGCCACACGAAGATCCAATGAATTTCCGGTCCAAATAGTTTGGTCTAAATCAAATCATAATAATAACTTCCTGGTGTATGTATTCAAGAAACTAGACAAGAAAAAACCATATAATGAAATCCTTTACAATAATATGCTAGTGACATTAAGTAAACGGTAATGATGTATCCACATCTGCATAGTATATACATTTAATTTCTTTCCGCTTATCCCATTATATATATCACTTACGTTTCTACACTTTTCGTATCTAGAAACACATTGGTATTCATGATCATACACCATTTTCTTTAAATAAATCCCGTGGATTTATTTCATGGATTTTTTTATTTTAAATTCTGGACAAAGAAAGCACAAAATAAGAACATAAAATGAACAATTTTTGTACAAAATTAATTTGAGAAAAGAAAAAAAAAAAAGGAAAGGAAATGCTGCGTGAATGATGATGTATATACTTTCATGCGAGGTTCCTTTTTATGGATTTACGCCGAAAGACTGTTTCTTTTTTTAACCAACTCCACTTACAGGTATCTCTGCCTTTGAATGTGGAAGAAAGTGTTAGATATATTCACGAATCCAGACTTTGCACAAATAGAAGGCCATGAGAAACACCAAATTTGCTTCCAATTTAAGTTGGGTTCAATGCAAAATCCGTAGCACGATGAGCTAGACTACTCAATACTCATCAATCAACAAACCAACCACAAACACTTTCTAAAAGGCTAAGGCTATTTGAATTTCAAATATCATTTCATTGCATGTGGTTGGCAGCACCATACCCAACTATTTATCTTGTGAGTTCATAATAAATATAAAAACCTTGAAGCTAGATTCAACAACAACATCGACCTTGTCTTACTGACCCTTCTTCTACTAATTCAAAATATGCCTTTCTCCATTTTCCTCAGAATTTAATGTGACCACTTCCCATTCGATGTTGGGTTGTTGGCAAATTTAATGCCACTCTATTTAAGTCTCTGCATTTGTGTCTCTGCCTCGGTCCCTCCTGTCTCATCCATTAAATTTTAAGAATCTCACAGGACACACCATATACTTACTCCAACGAAACATGCTTCCTTCTTCTCTTCACCACTTTGTAATTTCTACTTCATACCCTTCTAATATCCACACTCACGTTATGTTATTAGCCCTTTTAATTTCCTAGCTTCTCCTTTCTCTCTATTATTGTTTCTGGTGATGATAGATGAATATGCATGTTGGGGATAAGCTTTTCTTGTCACACAGATGATATATGTTTCATTAACGAATGAATGGTTGTTTTGTTTCTTCTTCACAAAGTGCAGGAACTTGTTGATGGGGTTCTCTACAATATTGGTGCTGCTGGTTCTTATAACTTCAAACATGTAATTAAGGGCCTGAGATATTGGTGCGGTTCAATCAGAAGGCAGTGCTTTATGATTCTAAAGCTCTGTTGTTTGATTGAGCCGTGCCAATATCACATGAAACTTTGATCATCGCTTGTAACAATCGGCAGCTTGCTAGCACATTAAAGGTTGTTTCACTACTTATTTCTAGTATTGTTTTCTTATCAAAATTGAATTTTCATCTGAATAGCTTAGATGATAACTAATTAACTATTGATATCAAAGGTCAATACGAGGTATCAAGTATCATGATTCTTACGGAAAGTTAAGTTTTGTAGATAAAAAAATATATTTGAGAGGATGGTCAAAGACTTTATTAAAGATAATCAACTAAATTTTTTAATAAATATTAGTCACTGTTAAAATCAGTTATACTTCACACCAATAGCATAATAAAACAAAAAGGTGTATAGGAGGTCAAACTCTAATTTTAGTTAAATAACAATTTAAAATTTGCATAAACTAGTGTGCTTAAGTTTTATATTGGTAAGTGTTTTTAATTTTTGATAGATAAATATTAGTTGCTAATTGTTAGCAGATGAATCAAATTCACTACCTTTCCTTCTTCCTTTCTCCTTTTTATCACCAAACCAATTATAACCACACACGAAAAAAAACTGGTAAGTGTTTTTAGTTCAAGATCAGTTGCTACTGTAAACAAAAAAAAATGAATACCAGCAATTGAGGTTTTTCTTTTGCAGATGTCTCGGGATCTTCTAACTTGGTGTAGCAAGCAACCATCGTTCGAACATAGTCCATCTTATGAAAGTTTTTTCCGCATGTCCCAGAAGTGATGATCAATTTCTTGGAGTGGGGTGAGAGATTAATTTGGTAATGTTAGCTGGAAATTGGTTTTAATCTTTCTCTTTTCTTTTTTGGGTGGTAGGGACTTAATTAACGTGACCAAGATAAATGATAAATCTATCTTTCACGTTTAGTTTGCTTCTATTTGAAGCCTCGTCTCTTTTTTGACAATCTAGTATTATAGTAGGGGTCTAGGTGACAAGATCCGATCTTGCTCTTGCTTTTATTATTAAAGCACTTTCCAGGTAATACATATTTTTGGAAATATTTCTCTATCAGAAGCCCCATTAATTAAAATTATTGTAATTTGGTGGTCCAAAATACTACATGTACTTTGATAGATCAATTTATATTTGACTTTTTTTTATCTTGTTTCTTACTATGATCATTATTATTCACTTATGCCTCAGTAAAACACTAATTTGAATAAAGAAGGTTGAAAACAATTTTTTTGAACATATTATACTATTATATGTTAAATTAAATTTATGTGAGTTTTATTGCATCAAATAGGAACAAGAGTCATATAAATTTCATTATTCAATAACAGAGGGTGTGTCAAGAAGGAAAAACAAGTATTAAAGAGTGTGGAACATAAATATGCTAGGTAATCGTGTACAAATGTTCTTAGTTTGTTTCTCACATTTTACTCAAGCTAAGTTAGAATATTGAACAACTCATTTAAGGTTTTGGGGGTTAAAGATATCTAATGGTATTGATATGCCAGATGAGCTGGTCCAAACATTCCACAAATAAAGTTGAACTGGGCTCTTGAATTTTAGGTCCAAAAATTTTGTGCCCAATTGGCCTAGTATGATGGGCTATGCTGCTAGGCCCAATAACAATTGAACCTAGTTGATCTGATATTATTTATTATTTATTTTTTTGTAAATTTTATATAAGTGTTGGTTTAAAAATAGGTCAATTTGAAATCAGCTTGTCATAATTTAATGGAAAGTGCCAAAGTGCAAGAAGTAATAATAGGAATGTAGGAAGTTTTACCCATATGCAACCCATAAAAAAAATTGGGTTAACCTGACAAGCATGAACAGATTAGCTCGATGAGTTTGAAATAAATGGTTTGATTCGATTCGTCATCTTTAAAGATATCCCTTAATCTTAAACTTTATTTGATTAATTTTTTTAATCTATTAATGTTGGCTCTCTCTCATTTCATGTAGAGAATATAACAAGAAATGAAGATAAAATTATTAACTTTTTTATTTTATTTTATAAGATAAATAAATTTAAAGTAACAATTATTTGGAAAAGGATGAAGTATTATTTTAAGAATAAATAGTAATGTGCTAAAAATGATTTTTTACATTTTCATTTGATAATAAATTATGATGTATAATAAATTTGTTAATTTTTATAATAATTATGTTAAAAATATACTAAGAATTATTTAACTATTACAATAAAAAAAACCCTAACAAAATAACAATGCAAAGTTATTAAATTCTTATTTTAATGTCTTTCATTGACATTTTTAATGTTTTTGATCAGCTGTGGTTGATGTCAATTAAAGAGGAGAATAAGGAAATATCATTTGACAAAATATTTCTTACACATAAAAATATTTTTCATAATTAAAAGTAAAATAAAAATACAAATATTTTGACATACCAAACATTTCCTATATTTCTTCTCATTATACATATTTTCAGATGTAACGTGTTCTTATAAATGGAAATTAATTCTAGGGGTAGTAGTTTAGTAGCTAGCTTATTTCATGTTCTGTTATTTGTTTCTTCCCATTATTAAGATTAAATGTGTGTTGAAGATTCTTCATGTTAGTGTTCATTCATAAAGTAATATTTGTCACTCAATATATAATTGAAGGCTTGAAGCGTACATGAAGTAATGTTAGGAAGAATCAGAATATGCAAATCCTTGGAGATTCATGAAATCTATTGGAGAAAATGAGAAATAATCAAATGAAGACTTACAAGAGTTTATTTAAGAAGTATTAAATTAAGGTATCAACGGGGGATTGGGTCTAGCGGAAGGTACTAGTCCCACAACGTGATGAAAGAAGGTTCGAATTCCTGATGGAAGAGATGTATATATTTAGTATCCAATCATGTCTCAAATTCTCAAATAAGATTGTCTTAGAAGTAGGAGACATGTGAGAAAAAAAATTAAGGCAAATAGACAATGCAAAGAACAAAACCTTCAAGGCATAGAATGCTGCCAAACTTCAGCCATAAGCTAGTTGATGAAGCTAATAGTAATACCTGTTGCTCCTCACAATTTTTAAGCCAGATTACTTCAGAAAAGCATGATATTATCCCCAAAGCTCTGCAACGTTCAAAATAGTACCAAAAAAACAAAATTACTCTGAAACAGACGGTCCTATTACTAGAAGTTTATGCCACGAAAGAACTAAAGCTTTTTTTTTTTTTTTCCATGCTCCTGTTCCATCAATTGAAGCACTCCAATTAATGTGAATATCTTTCTTCCTTAAATAGGCGCGCATCAACAACATGGAAAAAAGAAGAGTAATGAAGCAAAGGAGAAATTTCTGCATATTTGAGCTTTCTTTGAGACATCATCTTCAACTAGTATTAGAAATTAATCAAGTTACGGTTATTTTCTGTTGAGATAATGTAATGACAACTGCATAAATAGTCTTGTACTCGACACATTTGATGAATAATATTCATTTTTGCTCTCAACTCATATTATGGTATAAGTTTTCTCTGGCCTTTCTCTTTCTCTTAACCACCATTGAAGCTACTTCTCTGGTTCCATTGGTTGAGGCTGAAATAATACTTCAGGATGATTAGCCTCAAAATCCTTCTTGCCCGTTCTTTCTACAACTTGAGTGAAAATCCAGGTTCAGTTTTGGTTTCCCAACCCTTGAATGGACACGTCCGAAATCCCACGTCAACAAGTAATATGGTTAAATTAGTATCTACGTAAATAGAGATAATTTTCACCTTACACGCTGATGTTATGGACTGTTATAATCTTTTTTATGATTCATCAAACATCATGTAGTGATAGTTGTATACATAGCCTTGTATTCAACACATTTGATCAATTATATTCATTTTCCCCTTCAACTCATAATGATTCTATTTGAATAATATTTTCTTATAAATTAAAATAAACTTATGCAATTAATTTTTATAATTTTTTTATATGATCCTTTTAAAAGTTGAGGTACATAAGTTAATGATTTTAATTTAGAAAAGAAACTCAATTCATTTTACTTATTTTTATTATAAACACATCTAGAAAAATTTATTCAAATAGGACCTATTTAGTACAAGCAAAAAGAAATTTAAAAAATAAAATGATAAAATGATTTTTTACATATTTTGAAAATGATTAAAACATTTTCTTGCATTCTTCTTTAATTCCTTCTTGTCCATTCGTTCACTGAAGGATTGTAATAATGCAGTTTTTAGTAACCGCACAAAAAATTAATTTATCTCTTCCTCTCCTTTATAAATGTGAGAAGCAAGAAAAATTAACATCATAACAGTATTTCTATTAACATTAGCCTTCTCGAGAGACCTCCCAAATCCTCCTCAAAATTAATCATTGTGATCTGTGTCGGAAAAAGTGAGATATTGTTCATCGCATAGTAAAGAGAATTGAAGGATGCAATATTCCACAAAATCTGGATCTTGTTATCAAATCTTCATATTTTCTCAGCTACAAGAAACTTGTGTTATAATTTGTTAGAAAGGAAGTTTTGATATTGACCAAATAAAAAATTGATTTAAATTTATTCTCTTTCCCTCTTTTTTTTTCTTTTTCTTTTTTTACCTAAACGGGTAGAATCGGGAAGTGTCTCTAATATACTATACATTAATGACATGTTAGGATTACTATCGGGACTCATTTAGAAGATTATTGCATAGACTTAAATCGCAAGCAATTATTGAGTCCTTAGTCACTAGGGAATTTCCTAAAAAGGGTTGCCTGCCAAGCATGATAATAATAGATTCAAATTCACACGAATCCACACTCATAGGGAAATGGAAGTCATACTAGATCTTTAACCACTTATATTATCTTGCATTGCTAAATTTATTCTTATCCTATAAATTAGAAATTTCTGACTTGAAGATCAAAACTTTCACTTTCTTCATTATTTCAATTAGAGATTCTCAACACCCTCTCCTCTTTTTATAAAGTACATTTCATATACTAATTAAGCTATTGGTTAAAATGTATATTTGATTTTTTTAAACTATCTATTCGTTTTTTTTTATAAAAATATATCATAATTTAAATTTCCATTATAAAAATAAATTATAATTTATATACTTAAAATATTTATTTATTTATTATGAATTTTAATATAATATAATTTTAAAATATTTATTTATTACAATTATAATTATACAAAATAAATATTTATCCTATACAATGATAAAATACTATTATGTTTTAATCTTAAAAATTATGATGAATATTAATTCATATAAAAGTTTTATTCAGTTTATATTTTATATAAAAAAAAGTTATTTTTAATTTTTGTTTGGTTATAATTTTTTTAGTTGGGCTTAGGCCCATGTATAAAAAAATCCAAGAAGCCGAGAAGGACTTGTATGGAATTATGCTCTTTTAACTTGTAGTTTATACTATATTATTGGTGGTGGCCCATGATTTCTTTCTAATAAAGGATGCTAGATTTCATCATTTAAAAATTTTATACTATTTGGTAGGAGCACGGGTATTTTTTGAATCCACAACCCGGGGAAATGTATCTGAACGCAGATATTGGTTTAAAAATAAAAACAGTAAAAAAGGGAAGGGATTATATTTGAGACAAAACAGTAAAATACTAAAAATGTAAATCTCACTCCTTATTTTATATATATATTTTAAAAATGATTATATTAGAGTATTTA
>CM023955.1:9597833-9616991 GCA_013407115.1 Glycine latifolia | reverse complement strand
ATATATATATATATATATATATATATATATATATATATATATATATATACACACATTAGTCTTCTACATCAAGCGTCATAAAACCCGAAAAATAGAACATTAAACAATGAGAATTCTAGAAAACTGACAAGTAACAGCTAGCTAGCTCTTCCATTTACAAGGTACGGTGCACCACATTATCCTA
The DNA here is from genome assembly GCA_013407115.1 of Glycine latifolia. Classification (NCBI taxonomy): domain Eukaryota; kingdom Viridiplantae; phylum Streptophyta; class Magnoliopsida; order Fabales; family Fabaceae; genus Glycine; species Glycine latifolia. The sequence goes on along the minus strand of CM023955.1, from coordinate 9,616,807 downwards.
AGAACAAATTAAAAACTACTATTAGAAATCCTCACAATTGCCATTCACTCTTTTGCTTTCCCTATAAATCCTTCGTTACCCAGAAAACTTAGATCAAAAAACTGAAGCAAACAAGGCAGCTCTGGCTTCATGACATGCAGAGGGATTCCATTTAAAGTTCCTCTAGCAGCAGAACACCCTATTCCATACTAATTAACTACTATATATTATAGTGAGAATAATAAAAACAAATTAAAACGATTGCATGCATGGGACCGGAGTCTAACAATACTAGATGATTTGATTGTGGTATGGCTACTAATGATGCCAAAATTTGAAGTGAAAATATGATATGAATGATGATTATGGTGACAACTTCACTAACCACTACTTTGTTTTTATATGCTGGAATGAACTCACGAGATATACAATAAATCACGCACACTGATAAATCAAATGAGTTAGATCCCTTTGTATTAATCACTACTCTATGAACCCAGTTTTGGTCAAAATAGCATTCCTCACCTTGCTAAGATCTCTCCCTTTGAGTGTTCTCCCCATTCCTTCACACACAGAGAAAGATGAAATCTGGCTCCTTGCAAGCTTCCTAGCAATCCATTCATGTGGAGGAACCATGTCATCGTCATCATCCTCATCAACATCATCATTACCTCCACCCTTGTTGCATGCACCATCATCATCCCTTGACCCCTTCTTGCAACTCTTGCCATAAATTTTTGACCAGTCAGGGATGTCCATAGGTGCTGATGAGGACCCTTTAACCAATGGAGCATCAGAAGCTGTAGGTAAGGTATTAGTATTAGCCCTTGGAATCTTTCTTGGAGAAGCAGGTAGACGCCATGCAGAAGAAGAACCACAAGATTCCTTGCATGCCCTTGTGGTTTTTAGGCCACAATCATCTCTCTCATTTGCTACAGTAGTCCACACATCTTCTTCATCATAATCTCTGTTCTTCATTTCTCCTCCTCCACCAACCCCCCAGCTTTTGTTCAGAAAAACACCTCGATCTGATGCCATTGTTGTTAAATGGATGACGGTGTTTGTGAAAAATGAAAAATACTGAAGAGTGTAAGAAGGTTGAGTAATGAGCAGTGATGCCAAAATTTCCTATTTCAGTACATATATATTCATATATAGATAAGTGAGACTTCTTCTCCACCTAATGGTGTTGTGGCTTCTAATGAGATAAAATGGACTTTTTCTTGTCTTGGGAATCAAAAAGCAGAAAGGTGTAAGGGAATAACATCAGGAATCTACCTTGCTTTTGCTTAATTAATTAATTAATTAATACCCTCCAAAAGAAACTAGGACTTTTCAAAAACGAAAAACTTACAAATGGTAAATGTCATTAACCCTTGTTAAATACCAACCGGTACAAAGGATGAAGCCTTGAAAATCCGAGACCAGAGAAAACACAGAATTGTACTTGATTTTCGTCTTTTAATTTTTTAAAGACATGGGGTGGCAGAAAAAGCCAAGAGAAGCAGCATGCAAATCTATGTGTACATATATTGATGTACACATGGTAAGCGTGTATTATTGTTTGGGCCAGAAAAGAACATGATGATAAGTAAAAGAAAGGAAAAAGAAAATGATGGGTCTTGGGCGTGAATCTCAGTTGGCATAAATAAATAATAAGATCATTAATTACCTGGAAATAATCAAAGTAAGGTGGTTAAATGCAAGAGTCCAAAAGGGCACAGAGGAAGGACAATGAAGAAGTGGGCGAGGGGAAGTTCCATCATAGCATTTCCAATTAAGAAGAGCAAACAAACACCTTCTGCTAATAAAATTCCCCTCACTCTCTCTCTCTCTCTCGTTCTTTGTATTCATTTTCAATATCTTCTTTTTTTTTAAAAGCGGCATCTGCATCTTGATTTGGAGAGGTGGTAAGGGACTATTGGCGAATCCTCAACCTTATCTTCAACTCTGTACAGAACCTCATTCATCCACACAGAACCTCCATCTGTACCATCTTGGCTGAGTCAATGCCTTCTCTTCTCTTCTAGGAGAGGGTAGTGAAGTGAAAGCCATTTCATTGGGTATTAGGACTTAGGAGAGTGGTTCATATTGAATCTCTGTTTAACTTTGGACTTTTTAATAACCTATTGTCTGGCTTTATAAGAGGAGTGAAAAATAATAGTATGAATTAAGTAAAAATAATGATCAAGTAAAGTAACCAATGTTATTTTTTATTTGAATAGAACTGATTTTGAATTTCTTAACCAAAATCTCATTCAAACATTTGAATGAAAAAAAATAATTATAATTTTTTGTTACTGATAAACTGTATTGGAGGTCATTAATTATGTTTTTTTAATAAATTAATCATTGACTAAATCATAAATATGTAGCTTCACACGGCAAAAAAAAAAACAAATTAAAAAATTAATTTGAAACCTGGGGTAGTTTGGAAACAAATTTGAAATAATGGGGCACTCAAACACGTCCAATTTAGGCGTATTTCACCTGGTTGTGACATGTGTTATTTTGAGGAGCAATGTACATAAAATTTCAAATGGTCATAACTTTTGATCGGAATGTCGGATTGAGGCGAAATAGATGGCAAAACGCTCGAAATTGAGAGGAAAAGGCCTGGGCAAATCCCCAATTTGGTCAACTATTTTTTTCCAAAAAATGCTTCTAAGTGCTTCAAAATTAGGACTTAAGATTCAATCATCCAAAAATTTCCTTTCTGTCTACTTTTTTAATTATTTAATTAGTTAATTTAATGTTATTTTTTATTTTTTTAATTACTTTTTTGAATTTCGAGCGTTTTGACATATTGTACGCCTCCATCGAACATTTTTATCAAAATTTATGACTGTTTGAAGAACATATCGTACACATAATTTTGGCTATGACCGTTTGAAGGACATATCATACACCTAATTTGGGATAATTTTTTTGCAGACATTAAGATGTAAAAATAAAAACATCAACTTAAACAATCATGGGTGAATTAAAAATTATATGCATATTTAATTATATATAGTAATGAATTTGAACAGATTAAATTGAATTTTGACTCAAATCTAAAAAAAAATTGAACCAAAATCAAAACTCAAAAAGTGTATCTAGACACAAGACACAAGTTATTTTCATGAAAATTAATGTTTTGTAAAATTAAAATAGATACTATTTTTATGGAATTCAGTTATAAAAACAACAAAGTTAATAAAAAATTAGCCCAAATTAAGTAAACTTTTTTTGTATATTTATTTACTAAAATTATACAGTAAATTTTTAAACGATTACAATTTTAAAAAATTAAAAAAGCAAAATATTGTGGTTGCAACACATTTAAAAAAACACAATATTTTGTAAAAAAGTGTTAGCGACTGAATTAGTGATCGAATTAGAGACGGATTTTGACAAAACCCCAATGCCCTTTAAAAAAGTGTTAGCGACAGACGGAGACACGCCCAAATGGACGTGTTTGAGTGCCCCATTTTTCAAATTTGTTTCCAAACTGTCCCGGATTTCAAATTAATTTTTTAATTTGTATTATATTTTTTTTTGCCACGTTGTTTCTTAATTTAATGAATCATATATTAATTTCATTTGTTCTATGTGATTGATATTGTTTTAATAAAATATAGCTAATGGTATATTTTTTTATTAAAATAAATATGTAAGAAGAAAAAGAAATTTATTTTTAAAAATAACTCAAATAAGTGTAAATTTATTTATTTTAATTTAAATCTTAAAATTTTCTCTCGTTTTACATATATTTTCATCTAGCAAAATTATATTTATCTGAAAATTGGAAAAGCAATGGAAAATCCTCTGTTGAATTTGCGCTCGTGACATGGTGCAACTGCTTCAACACTTCGAATCATTCCTTGTGTTATGTAGCTTTAATGCCCACCTAAGACGAGGCAACTTCGGTGGCAAAAAAAAATACAAATTAATAAATTAATTTGAAATTTGGGGTATTTTTGAAACAAATTTGAAAAATGGGGCACTCAAACACGTCCAAATTGGGCGTGTCTCTGTCCGTCTCTAATTCGGTCGCTAACACTTATTTTTACAGAATTTTGAGGTTTTTTAAAAATCTGTCTCTAATTCAGTCGCTAACATTTATTTACAGAATATTGTATTTTTTTAAAATGTGTTGCGACCACAATATTATGATTTTTTAATTTTTTTTAAACTGAAAATGTTTAAAAATTTATAGCATAATTTTGGTAAATAAATATACCAAAAAAAAATTACTTAATTTGGGCTAATTTTTTTATTAACTTTGTTGTTTTTATAACTGAATTCCATAAAAATGGTGTTTATTTTAATTTTACGACACATTTATTTTTATGAAAATAACTTGGGTCTTGTGTCTAGATACACTTTTTGAGTTTTTGATTTTGGTTCAATATTTTTTTTAAGATTTGAGTCAAAATTCAATTTAATCTGTTCAAATTAATTACTGTATATAATTAAATATGACTATAATTTTTAATTCACCCATGATTGTTTAAGTTGATATTTTTATTTTTACATCTTAATGTTTGCAAAAAAATTATTCCAAATTAGGTGTACGATATGTCCTTTAAACAGTCATAACTTTTGATAAAAATGTCCGATGGAAGCGTACGATATGTCATAACGCTCAAAATTCAGAGAAGTAATTAAAAAAATAAAAAATAACATTAAATTAACTAATTAAATAATTTAAAAAGTTGACAAAAAGGAAATTTTTGGATGATTGAATCTTAAATCCTAAATTTGAAGCACTTAGAAGCATTTTTTGGAAAAAAATAGTTTACCAAATTCCCTTTGGAGATTTACCTAGGCCACCGGTTTCGCCTTAATCGAACATTCCAGTCAAAAATTATTACCGTTCGAAGTTCGCTTAACACTGCACATCCCTGACACGTGTCACAATCAGCTGAAACACGTCAAATCTAGGCGTGTTTGAGTATCCCATTTTTTAAATTTGTTTCAAAAATGTCCCAAATTTCTAATTAATTTATTAATTTGTATTTTTTTTCCCCAGCTTTCGGTGGTAAATTGGTAACGGTAGGTGAGGGAGTTAGATGGAATCGGAAAATGGAGACATGAGTATAAACATGTACCTAGTTCTTGTAAATACATTAAATTTATTAATTTTAGTCCTAATGAATTTTTTTTAATATTTATTATTATTTATATTAATAATATGACATGTAATCATGTAATGTCCTTCTGCCATCACTCAATAAAAACAAACAATATGTTTATATACTTTGTCCACCATGCGATATATGGATGTTTATGAGTTGGATTAGTTTGAATATAGGATAAAATTAAATTTAAATCAATCATATTTTATTTATTTGGTTCACATTATGATAAAAACATAAATGATTATATTTTAATTTTTACCTCTAATAATTATCTATTTTATACAAATCATCGTATTGTTTATTTCATATAAATTTTTAATTTTATATTTTTAATTATCATATTTGTTCTTTTATATTTTATACAATAGTTATCCAAATATCAACATCATATTATTTAACATAAGTGAAAAAAAAATTATAATTTATAAAATACACATTTAATTCCATCTTAATATTTTTTCAACCATTTTTTTATAGCTTAAAGTCCATCCTATCACATTACTTGCAGCATTATTTGATGAAATCTCAATGTAAAAGACTTTCAATACAAAAGTTACACTTTCAGCATTTGTTGATGAATCTCAGGGAACCTCCATGGATCATATATATCACTTCGTCCGATTGCACTGTACTTTATCCCTTAAAGTTGTGAACATTTACTTATAAAATTCAATGGCTTCATGTTCAATAAATAAAAAACAGTCATCAATCATTTTATCACTTTGGTCGAAGTTTTTATTTTTTTAAAACACTTGGTCGAAGATTGTTAAAGTCCTACTATAAGTTTTTAATAATAATACAATGTCTAATACTTTTATTTTCCTTCTACCTCGTCGAAGAAGTAGATGTTGGTCATTACCAAAAGACAAAAAAGTTTGGCTCTTTTTTCTGTTCTTGATTTTCAACTCTGTAATGCATAAAAAGAACTTATAGATTTCGATTTATTCTGCAATGCATTCCACAAGTTAAAAACATGATCTCTAACAATATACTAAAACCATGTAAAGCTTACCTACATATTATTGCGTGCCAACAAAATAATGAACCATTTGAGTTTCGTCTCTACAAACTAATGTCACCTTGCGGCTATTTTCACTAAGATTTGCTATTGCAACTAAATTATTCTAAATACTAATAGCTTACCACTAAATCTGTATAAAAGGAATGAATTTTAATTTGCATCTTACTTCCTCTGTTCATATAAATCTCATTCTGCTTTGCGTGCTGCATGGTAAAGCTCCAAATAGTCAAGAGCAGGCCGGTTCCAAGACCAGTCTTGCTCCATCACCCTTTTGCATAAACTGTTAAACCAATCACGGCCTTCATACCATGCTGATATTGCCCTGATAAAAGAGTCCATAAAATTAATTTCACAACAAGAAACATTAGGACTTTAGATACACAAGATCTTGTGTGTGCAATAGTAGCAAGAAAAAACACTTTAATATTGAAAAATGCATAATACTTTTGGTTTCCTCTGTCCATGTCAAAGCCACTTTCAACCCTTCTTTCCCAATGAAAATTCCAATGTAAGAAATTCAGTATATGCATTCCAAATATACAATGTTGGGATACCCCAAAACCTTTTTACAATATTAGGGAAACGAAAATCCTCTTAAGATGCCACTAACCCTTAAGTATGGTCTCTAACTGGGCTTGAGTCTTGAATAAATATGATTTTGAAAAGACTTTTAGCCTGGCCAAGCTTTGAGACTTTAAAATCTACCACAGATCACTACGTTTAATTTCTTTATTTATGCTGGCTGAGTGGCTGTTACATTTGTTCCTTGAGGTTTTCCAAATTATCTCTTCAACTAGTAAATAAGAGACTAATCTACCATGTATGATCTGGTGATAAAAAAGAATAACCCTCTCTAGTCTCGATTGTACTTTTTCTACAAACATAAAGTTCAGAGGATTAAAACTAGAATCACATGCTCAAGGGATGTGAGCCCCTATCACTAAAATCAACGTACTGTAAATCTGTAATATATTTTTTGGAGTTATGTTATTGGCAAATTGGGTTTTTCACAATATAGCCTCCATCATATGGCACATAACTCACCTATTGAGAGCATAATCAACACCTCCAGTATCAGCCCCATCAAAACTAAATCCATTTGGCTCAAGACCTTGCGCTTGTGCTCTATCCTTATCATGATCAACGTCAAATACTGTATCGTAAAGTCCTGCAAAATTATGTGTTGATGAATGTCAAATGAACCAAAACAGAGTTGAATGCACAAAAGAAATTGAAAAGATAAAAAATATTCCATATATAAATGTAATAGGTTAATGGTCAATGTATCATGCAGAGTCAGCATACAAACCATGCCATTTCAATGAATTGTAATGTAGAGTAAATATAAAGCATGTAGAGACCTCCAGTTTTTCGAACAACAGGTATTGAACCATATCTCATTGCTGTGAGTTGAGTGAGTCCACATGGCTCAAAGATTGAAGGCACTAGAATAAAATCAGCACCAGCGTATATCTAGAACAAAAGAAATTAAAATGAGTCAGTAGAGCCCCATTATGTTGCACCTGTATATATAATGGGTAAAATGTTACTGAAGGTTTTTCAGTTTCATAAGTTACCAAGTGTGAAAGAGGCTCATCATATGCAAGGCAAAGTCTAGCACGATCATGATGAGCAGAATGCAATTCATTGGCCAAATTCACAAAATCATTTTGGATACGAGGATCTGGAGCTGAACCAAGTAATACAACCTGCATATCTTTTTACAGTCAAGATTTGTCTACTTAAATGCAACATTTGTAAACAATTTCTAAATTGAACAAGAAAATATACTAACAAATTCAAATGCCCGACCTTGAAATTTACCCTTGGCTAATAATGAAAATTATCAGCACCTATTTGACGCATAAAACATTCATTTGAGAAGGGTATAGGGTCCAGGTGGGTTCCAAGTTTAAGATATCATACGTCCTGTACGTTTATTTTTGCCAAATCACTAGACTGAAAACCTGAAACTGTTAAGTGGAGGCTAAAAACTGGCCACCTATCTTTAGCACAAGGGTCATGCAGATTGAGATCAAACAACTTTATCAAAGAATATTTAATACCACATCAGTTGTCCGGTAACCACTTGGCCAAAAATATTTAACTAAAAATATCTTTCAAGCATGGCCAGTTGACCAAAAAATGATTTGGTAATGATAACAAAAACAACAGTAAAAATGTTTATAATTTGACCATCCCATACTGCTATTATGCAGGCAACTATGGCATTGCTGGTTCACACTTTGATATAAAATAGAAATAGAGGAATACCTGTCCACCACGTTCTAGGGTGCGCCATATGGCATGTTTGATGAGATGGATTCCTTTCTGATGAGTCAATCGAGTAATAATTCCCACTAAAGGAAGATCAGCTTTTTTTAAACTAAGCCTTTGTTGCAAGGCTTCCTTGGAAGCTCTTTTTCCTTCAACAACATTTTCTGATGAGTATGATACCTGGAATAGTGTGATATTGGAACAAGTCATAATTGAATTAGTGGAAACTAAATGCAAAACTTCTATATAATGAGTACAGGCATGGTTATAAGGGGACGGAGATATGCTAATGACTTATTGTAGTCATTAATGAACTCAACTGAATAAAAGAATCCCTCAATCCATTTGCATTTAAGAAGTCCTAGTTAAAACTTTTCTATGTTAATCTTGGTCAGGATAATGTATGCAGTTGTGTTGGAATTGCAACAGTTAAGCAAGATCAATATTCCAGTTGATATGTCCTTCATATTGATTATTCATCCCAAACACTCAAGCACAACTTAACAGAATAAACATGAGGCAAGTATGCTCACCTAATTAGTTGCATTATTTTAAAGACACTGGTAAGAACCAGTATAGGATGGAGCAGTCATTACGGTTATCCAAAGAAAGTAAAAGTTGAAGATAAACACCAATCATCAGCATTTTTCTAGCTTTAGTTTCTAACTTTAGTAAGTACACATAGTTTATAAGCAGCCACAATGTTGGGACTTAACTTTGATAACTATACGCCATTGTAGGACCTATGTAAGAAAAGAATAAGAAACATCGGTATATATGTCTACTTACAGGAATGAATTCATCATTATACGGGTCCCATATATCTGGGTCGATTCCATTTATTATACCATGGAACTTGTGAAGATGAGGAGCAATTACAGGATTACCAGCAATCTCTCTTGAATATGTGGGGGAGACCTGCCAAATATGCATCATCAAGATATAAAAATCACAATCAGCATCTTCATTTCAAATTACTGATTCTGTATAAACTCCAAAATTGTATCTGATGTCTGATGTCACAATTTTATAAAATTTATATTATGAAGGGGGAATAATCAGCACTTACCGTTGTAGCTTTGTCAGCGTGTGCCATAGCTTTTCCAATGGAATGGGCTCCAAATTCAAGGTTATGAATTGTGAAGACAACTCGTGCTTTACTAAGACCATAATGTGCATAGTTGTCTTTAAATAGCCAAGCAACCGGAGCACTTGACCAATCATGGCAGTGGATGATATCCTGCCCATTGGTTAGAGCCAATTAATATACATCCTTGGTGACAATGTTTTTGATTCCAAAAGGTATACGTTGTTAAACCTGAGATCACTTGCTTTATATAAATGGTACGTTAAATAAATCAGAAAGAGAAATAGCTAGCCTAAGTAGGAAAGCTGATCACTTGGAAAGGTGCAGATAAATTTTTTGGTTGTTTTATGGCATAGGAACTTTAGTTACAATTACACAAATGCATGCAACTACACAACGAAGGCATAAATCAACAGCGTAAAAAGAAAATATCAGTAATGGGTACAAAATAGGGACATTGTTACCTCCCCTCCCCCCAAAAAAAAGTAGAGACAAGAGTATCTTGCCACTGTTTTTTTTTCTGACTACTTTCAAGTCTCAAATGAAAAATTGCATGCATATCATGTTTTGGATCTAGTGGGATGAGAAAATGCTGAGTTAGCACACAGCATCCGAAGAATAGACACTTCTTCATTCACTCTTAAATCAGGAAAGGAAATGTTGATTGGAATTTTAAAAATTAACATCTTTCAATAAAAAATAAAATAAAATGAACAGTTCAGTTACTAGTAAAATGATATCGCTTACAGGATGAAATCCATTTTGGAGTAGAAACTCGAGAGCGGCATGACAAAAAAAACCAAATCTCTCTCCATCATTCCCACGACCATATACACAGCCAACCTGAAAGAATCTGCAGCAAAGAATATTGATTTGTGAAGCTTAGTACAATTTATGATGCATTTGAAAACTTTCAAGTCAGATTAATAGCAATGTTCATAAACAGTAAAACTGCAGTTACCCTAAATAAAAGAAAAAATAAGACAACTGATTAAAAAAGATATACATATATGGGAAATAATATCTGCAGATAATCACAATGAAGATATAGTTTAGGACTCAATGTCAAACATAATACACCTAAAGTTATCAATTCAATACAGATTCACAGAGATAAAATTGCAGTTGACATTCAAATATAATTTGGGTTTATATCTGAGAGTAAGACTTGGGTTTAACAGCTGGATGATGGAACTTATGAACTTTACCCAAGTCAACCTTCATGCTGCTCAGAAATATTTCGGCCTCGTGTTTGGTACTAAGTTACTAGGTGCTCCATAAATATCTTAAAAGCCTACCTTAATGCTGGATGATGGAACTTATGAACTTTACCCAGCCCAACCTTCATTCTGTTCAGAAATATTTTGGCCTCGTGTTTGGTACCAAGTTACTAAGTGCTCCATAAATATGTTAAAAGCCTACCCAGAAAGTTGCTTACATGTGCCCGACCACCACTTTTCCTACTCATTCCCTAAAATTCTGGAATGTCAACCACCTCCGGTAATAATCAATCAATTGATAGGGTCAAGAGTTGAAGTGAAAAAGAGGCTCAGACATAAGAAACACTTAATAGACAAACATTAGAGAACAGTGTGGAGAATCAAAGTATTTACCCATTTTGAGGCTCCAAAAAGTAGACAGAGAGGCCTTCAACTTTTCCATGCCATACTTTTATTTCAGTCCCTCCCCAGGAATAGCTTTTGTGATAGTCAAAATCCTTTACCTGCATTGGAAGCCATGCATTTAGCAGCTATCAAATATGAAAACAAAATATGCATTTTCCAAGCCATTTATGCCACTAAGATAGCCAATGATGTTGATGCTCAACAGTCAAATTAGAAGAAACGCTCTCAACAAACCATCCATTTCCATACAGAAGCCACTCAAACAATATTTGACCCCCCGCCCCCCCTTCTCCAGATTATTGATCAGTTTCATATTGAATATCAAACTATATCACTTGCAATGATTATTATTACATGATACTGTATTCAATAGGAAGTTAGGCAGAGACCACAAAAAATTTCAATTAAGCTGGAATAGACAATCATATATCCACTGCAGAGTATTAAATGCAGAGTCTAAGATTTAATATAAGTACAACAGCAACAGGGAGAGGAATAAAAAACTTACATTGCTAAGGTTCAAGCAGTCATACTTTGGAAAAATGATGTCCACATTGTGATTTAAATCCTGAACAGCCCGGGATAGACTAGTAACAACATCACCAAGGCCTCCAACCTGCCAAACATGAATACCATCAGAAACAGAAAAATGTGTTTAATTGATTCACAAATAGCCTCTGCATAACATAGTAACAAGTGACAACCTTTTTCTGAACAGCACACATGACAAATAGTAAAAATTATTAATTGTAATTTCCTACAATTTGCCAGCTTTGGCAATAAAAGAAGTCTGCTCAGAGGCATGTAAATAAATTTAAGATAAGATACATGCAATAGGCTAGCTCACTTTTGCAATTGGGGCCATCTCCACAGCAATATGGATGATATGCAAAGGTGGTTCCTTTACAATACCTCCAAAAACTAGTATGTGATAATCCATTCCGAATTTGTTATCAAAAACTCCACCATGTTCACTCTCAGAGAATACAAAGTCCATCATGTATGCATCCAGTGGAACCTTAACTGCAGAAACACAAAATCATTAAACTTCTTCAGGAACAAATGTCTTTTTCCCTGGAGAGAACAAAGTGATTATACTTTGGATGAAGTTGCACAACACCAACTTTACAAAACTATAATGAAATCTGAATACAAGATCTGCGAACATGGAATCTGAATACAAACCATAAGTGTACAGATTATAAACCCCTTGCAGATTTCTTTATAACATTTGTCACAACAAAAACTCAATCATCACATCAAAGGCCAGCCTACAGCGTAGGACACGCAAAGGGTAATGGTATACAAAATAACATTTTTGACATGCAAACACTCACAAAATTTTCTGCATCATTATATTTATATTTGATCTATGCAGTAGCATATCAATTTTTTTCTGCACAAATCCATATGAAATTGCTCTGGACACCTGTTGCCACTTTTTGTCTCCTATAGTGATTCAAATAGTATTATCAGTATTTTCTGTACACACAACACAAATTGATAGCAGAACAATGCATTCAATATAAAGACCAGTAATCTGCTAACCAGTATAGCATCCTATATGTTCACACATCAAAAGTGTGGTAACATAATGTATTTGGAGGACAAACCATATTTCAGAAATAGCATCCTTTAACCAAAATCTAAATAAAGAATAGAAAATCAAAATTAAGCAACTAAAGAGACATTAATATCCTTGATATTACTAAATGCTAGAATACTATGGTCTACACTCTAATCACCTTCAAATGTAAACTAAGGTAGAAACTCACCAGAGGCTTTGACGTGAGTGCCATTCTCAGCAGGTAACATTCTCTGAGGTGGCAATGGACCATTACGGTGAGACCAACGATTAAATGAACATCTAAACCAAACCTCAGGTTTCCCATTCAGATTTGTGTTGGAGGGGTTATAAAATACTGTCACTGTGCTCCCTGCTTGAACATCAAGAGGGTCAGTGAATACAATATGCTTTTGAGAAAGCAAAAATCTTTTCAGAGTTCTTTCCTTTGTTTCAGCTTTCATCTGTGCTGTTTTTCCAGCCTGCAACAAGGATAGGAACAAATCAACAAGATGAGTATTTATTAGTTTGAATATCTGTTAAAGAAAAAATAAATGCTTTAAGTAGTATTTAGGTAAACAGTTATAGGTATCAATCTAGAACTACATTCCAAACAAAAGGTGAACTTATCCTCCTTAACAAGATTACATTATAAGAATACACCATATTTTTCTGTATATATTTACATGAAGTAACAGAAGAAAGAAAACAGACAACTGAAAAGCTTATTTTTATGATTGATAAGTATCTTAGGTCATGCCTGAATGTTACCATTTGGAAGTCATCTCAAGCAAGAACTGACCTTTGCACGAATCACTTCCTCTCTTAGCCTCCTCTCCTCCTGAAATTTTCTGTATATCTGCTGCTCTTCCTCAACCCAATACTGTTCATCAGGTATAGCCGTAGGAACAATGGCATGGAAATCTTGTTTACGATTGTTATCATATACAACTGCCTTCTTAGGTGGACCATCAGCAAAGACCCAATCCAGGACAAGAGCTTGGTCAGGTACAATAACTGCATAAAATATAAAAATTGATCAACAAAAGGTGTTGCATACTTCAAAGTAATCCAAAAGGAGAGATCAAGCTTCTATCCATCTTCTGAACCAGTATTCTTTTGCTGACCATCAAACAGTCATTGATCTAAAACAGTTTAAAGAGTTGATGACATGAGTATAAACCCTATTCTAGGAGTAGACATTAAATGCTTTGTATAAGAAATTTATCTCTCTCTTTGCCTCTCTATCTATCTATGAAATTTCAGCTGAATGTATGTAGACATAGTAGAAATCCAAAGCAATGAGTCAGAATTTAGAAATGATTGTGTAACTTATAAAGTTCAAGATTCGTAATTCTTGTAAGATATTTTAAATAAAATGATGTACATAAACAAAAATATCCCTGTCCCTTAAATAGCAACCTTTTCATGTTTAAATTAAATGGTGGACATGACAAATCTATAAAATCAAGTCACTTCAATACTGGTTTTTCTCATGGATAAGAAAGGCACTTCAGAATCATGTGTCTGAATCTCATCTGCAAAGGCACACCATTCACCTAATGCATCACCATCATGTATCAGCAAGTACCACAATTATAGCATAAGTCCTCCATCAGATGGCAAAGATTTGCGTGTTATAAATAAAGAGATGCAACAACTCCACCTCCATGCATGTCACATCGTAGCATATATTTTTTAAAGTCTAGTAAAAGATTAATTTCATGGAAATGAATTATCATCAAAGACAAAGAATAGATATGTAACAGAGCATACCATCGGCATACCACCATTCACCTCCTTTTAGAACAGACTTGACAAGCCTTTCAACGATTGATAATCCATACTTCCAATTATTGTGCCCACCATGAATCCATATTTCATTAGCATTTGCAAGAGGACCTGAGCTTCTGTTATAATATAATCTGATCAAGTCCTTGCCTTTAAATTCACTAGGTTCAATATACCAAACATTATCAATGGACTTTACGGCATTTTTCAACAATTGTGGCAATGTTTCTCGCATTCTTCCAACCTCCGCCTTCGCCCGTGCCCTGTCCTCTTTCTTTGCAGCTCTGTCTGCCTCCATTCGCCTTTGCTCTTCAGCTTGTCTTTCCCTTTCAGCTTGTGCCCTAGCAAGTTCTTCTAATTCTTTACGTTTCTCCTCAAGCAAGAAATCTTCAAATGCTAATGCATCCATTCCTCCATCAACGGGTATGCAGAAGTCTTTTTGGTCATTATTGTCATAGACATTTTGTCCATTGAAGAACACAAAGTCTACCTTGTAGGCTTCTTTTGGCACATATAATTGGCAAGACCACCAATCGCCCTTGAGGTGCGACTTATTCAACCTAATGGAAAAAGATTTCCACTTCCAATCATTGAATGCCCCCATGATCAGAATGTCTGGCTCCTCACTTAGTGTTGAAAGGTTCTTGTTAAGGAAAAGTTCTATATCTTGATCAGGTTTAACTACAGGAGGATATACAAACAGCTTCGTCCCTTGTGAAAGTTTTTCCTCTGCAATCCTCTCTATCTCCTGCCTGCGCTGATTTGCTTCCAACTCTAACTTCAACAGCCGAGCAGCTTCCTCATTTATTCTATCATCATCAGCACTGCTTGATTCCTCAACAGCTTCCTCGGTTATTTCATCATCAGTATCTGTTTCTTTAACATTTCCATCAATTCGTGCACGGTCAAACAACCCTTCTTCCGTAGAATCTTCAACAATTCCAACACCTCCATTGTAAGGATTCTCCTCCTTCCGCAACTCGAGAACCTCAACATCCTCATCAATTACAGAAAGGTTAGCTTGATTGCTCTCATCCAACAACAATAACTCCCCCGCTGTCTCATCTAACAACGATAATTCCCCCACATCCCTGACAATTTCGTCAATTCTATCTACAGCCTCAAATTTCTCCTCTTGGGAGAATTCAAGTTCCCCTTCTTTATCAGCATCAACATTGACATCAACAGTTTCCTTTTTATCACCCCCTGAAACCTCACTGACTACTGAAGTTAACGTGTCACCCTTCTTCACTCTTGTACTCTTTTTGCTTGGGACAAAACCCTTTCCAGCAGTGCCCTTGGTCCTTGCAACTGACACCTTCTTCTGTTGCCTCTTCCGAGAAAAATCTACCAAAACAAAAAAAACCCATTTATAGAAAAGCGAATTCATGAATTCGAAGGAGTAATCTTAATCACACGACACAACAAATTACAAACCTGCACTGGCACGGACGAACGAAACACCCCAACCTGCTTTGCACGGTGAACACTGAAACCAAAATAAACAAATTAATTAACAAAACATACTCAGATATTTCACCACCATATTAATCCAATTTAAGAAAAAAACAGAAAACATAAAACATAAACATGAGTAAGATGAAAAAAAAAAAAGCATAATAATTACTATGTAACCACTCGTAAGCGTTACCGAATGACGACGAGGTAATACGCCAGAAACACAACCACCGCCTCTGTAGGGAAACACCGTTTTGCAGTTTAGCTGCAGAGACATCTCCATAATAATCACTTCACTTCCAACAACAACGTTTCCTCGTTGTTCCTTCTTTTTATTTGCGTTGTGATTTGAGCATTTGATCAATGCTCAATGTGCTAATAATTCAATGATCCAAAATCAATCAACCTGCCTCTGAATCTGTGCGCCAAATAAAATAATATTACATAAAAACGAGAAACAAATTAACAAAACATAAAAAATAGTGAAGATGATGATGATGATGATGATACATGCACTTGACGTTTTGCGGCGGTGTTAATGTGTGTGAAGTGTTTTTTGATTTGAGCCTGAGCCACACACATAAGACATATGTCAAGTGGTGCTATTTGCTACTTACTCTGTTTGCGCAGAGCAGTGTACATTCATTTGTTCATGGAAGTAACGACACTTCGAGACCGAATCCAACGGTGCAAAATTACTTATAATTTGAGTGGTTAATGTGCGATCGAGTGATGGTGTCCATTGTTCAATGTCTCTTGTCATGTTCGTTAATTATCAAACACCGCCAACTCAAGAATAATTCTGTTTCGGGAGATTAAAAACATCTTATTATAATCATCATTAAATTAAAGTTCTTATTAGTTTATATAATGTGTTTTATTATAAATGTTGTTTGATTTTTTTAATCAAAAGTCAGTGAGATTCTTAACCAATCATGAAAATTGTAATTAAATGTGTAAATCTAAACGGTTTGTTTTGATTTAATAATTGAAACTAAAGATTTTCATTTCTCACAAGAGTTCTCAACTGGGAGAATGTATGAAGGAAAAACTCTTCATGGAGAACTTTTTGTTTATTGTGAAAAATGATAATACTTTTAAGTGTTATTCTAGGTCATTTTCTTATTTGATTTAGAGTTTTACTTCTTTAACTTGTATTGATATTTATTTAATGTAAATTTTTATTAGGCAGATTATTGGAATAAAACTTCATTTCTTAATAGAAAATAACATTAAAAGTACTTAAGAAACCATACCTATATATCGTCTTAAAATTAACAGTTCATATTGTGAATTTAATTATAATTCTTATGTGATTTTCTTCCTTTTAAACTTAAGATCATGTGAAATTTGTAATCAAATATATAATCTGAAGCGTTAATTTTATTCTAAGCATCATAATTAAAATAGTTTCATTTCCCAGCATAAGTTTGAGTAGTCACGTTTTCTATAAATTTTTATACATTCTAGTTTTTTATATATATTAGTTAGGAGTCAGTTTCTTTTGTTAATTAAATTGACAAAAGATTTGGTTCCAAGTAACACGGTCCAAGATGTGATTAGTTGGAGATTAAAAATGTTAGCTGTTCGACTTTTTGTTAGGATGCAAGGGTGAGAAGCAAGAAACCAATGAGGATGTGCCATATGAGGACAATCTTGGTGGGGAGGTTTGGGCTAAATTCTTCATTTGGATCATTAATTTAAAGGATGTTTTAATCACGATCACGGACTTAGTTGAACTTTGAATAAAAACACATGAAGGTGGCAGAAAAAGTGAAATCCGTTTCCCCGTTTTGCTTTCGGTCTCAGTGAAGAAAGGGAAAAAAAATCAAAATCAGAACTAGGCAAACTGAATTTATCTCTCGTGAGTTAGGATTACTTAATTTGAGTCATATCAAATATTCAATCTAAAAACAATGATCAATATGTTACTCGAAAATAAGGAAGACATCTATAATCAAGTGACTTCAATAATATCACATTATTTTTATTTTTACACCATAGGGCATAGGGTATTATTTATTTATTTATTTATTTATTATTATCATGAAACTTCTCCATAATGTCATTATTTTATATTATTTTAAGAAATTTAATTAAGTATTATTATAATTTAACAATTTTAAAGTGTTCTGATAAACTCCATGACTTACCAATACCACAAACTAATAGAAAAGAAAAATACAACTAAATAATGATTGTTGATTGCTGTACGAACTGCTAAAATTGAAGAACATCAGAATCTTCCACGAATGTGCTCTACTGTTTTCATGATGGGATGCTCTCTAATGGTTTAAATTGCTATTTGAATTTCTTTGTCAGTTGCTCATATGAAAGAACAACCACCGATGCACTTGCTCGTATTATCTGTTTTTTACAGAACTTGCTCTTATAATCTTGTTTTTTTACTGGAACTTGCTCTCATAAAACCTAAAGAAATATATAGTTTTTATTGAAGTGGAGAAGATGCATGAGGGACACAAATACACGGAAAATGACACCTAAATTGTTTTTATTTCTCTAAAAAATATATAGTTTGTTTTTAGTTTTTAATACTTAAGGAATATTCCACGCATAACTATTCGAATTTTTTTCTCTTTAAACTTACAATTCAGAATTATTTTCCCAATTTATGAATAATGTCGATTAAAATATTATATATCCTTTTAACTGCCAACAACATAGTCATAACGTGTAATGAGTACTTTATAGAATAACCAGTCAGATGATCATTTACCGGAACACTAATAATCAAACAATTGGTTGAAAAAATGGACACTGCATCTCATTTTATTAGTACACACCTGTTTGATCTGGTGAATTTGGATTTAGTAATATTTTTCTTTTACTGGCAACCAAGTCAACTGAATATCATGTGTTTTTACTGCATTAATCATCATATTATATGACTAACCTGACTTGATTGGTTGTCAAGGCTGTTCTATTTTCAATGAAATTTGGAAATATGTATTAAACCAACATCTGAAAAGAATATTGAATAATCGGGTAAATTTTGAATATGTTTGGGACCATATTGACTTCGCAT
>CM023955.1:9548060-9597733 GCA_013407115.1 Glycine latifolia | reverse complement strand
ATGCGAAGTCATCTACAAATTGTAGTGGTACATTCTTTATCGCATTATAAAACTATGAGGATGTCAAGACAAGAGAGGCTTAGAAGATGGCTGTTCCGTCTCTATAAATCTGAGTGAATTTTTTTCATAATGTGCTGCATGCGGAATAATATTCAACAATACGTGATTGATTGATTAATTGGCTTGAGTTTGTTCAAAAGAAAGTTTCCCCATATAATGGCACCATAAATTTGAATGTCAATAGATGGATGACACAGGGTTCATATTACTTTCACAGGATTTATTATACAGATGACAAATTGTGCATGTCTTAATGTTTTTGGAAGTAATTTGTTCAGACTTAGTGTTCTCTGTATCTGTATTATATTCCCCTACAGCCCCATCATAGAATTCAAGAACAAAAAAACATTTTTGCTTTAGAAATCAGAACAAAGTTGAGGATAAAACAGGACATAAAAGGGTATGTTGTAGATCTCCTTCGAAAAGCTCTAGAACAATTTTTGCACTCTTATGCACTAACTGCTAATCTCTTGAGAAGATGGCCTTTTAGAGTTGAACCATCTTTGTGCATTTCTAAGCTACATAAGTACATATGTTGATTAATCAAACGAAACTCCAACAACTTTTTCAGCTGCATAACTTCATTGCAAGGAAGCATGTGAATAGATGCTTTCAATTATTTATCACTTATTTTATAGTACAAGACACAAAGACTATATTATAAGAAGTTACTTTCTCACTTGCTCTAATTGTTTTGACATACAAAACCCTCTTGAGAGACACTTGGTTTAAAGGATAGATTTCTGAAAGCTAAAAAACTATCGAGGTTCAGTATTCTGGGGAAGGAATGATGTATTTATTGTACATATTGAACGCCAAAGGAAAAAAGTCTTTGAACATCCAAAACCAATTGATACCTTTAGAGAGATAGAGAGAGAAATATTGATATGAATCATATGATAGGAAAAGAGAGAGAGAGAAATTAAGGTTGTTGATGAGGTGTTAGATATTTAGAGGTGTTGAAATATATGAGAAGTTAATCCCAAAACTCGGGTAATATGAGACTGGCTTGTGTTTGTGTTGTTTTCATCTATGTGATAATTTTGGTCAGGCTTGTATGTATGCATAGTTTATATCTAAGATATTGTGTCATCATGCTGAGTACTTAGTTTCATTATAAAAATATATTTAACAGCAAACAATTGAGGACCACCGTGGTTCAGAGGCCACTTTATACAAACCCGTTATAATATATGTATTCCCATAAGTATCAAACATAAACACCACAATGTCGTGGAACAATGTGTAATAACATGTGAAATGCTAAGTACAGCCATGCCCATGGTGCATCAAACCAACAGAAATAACTCTGAATCTTTATATTATATATATATTATTGATTCATTACATACATAATTCAGAAGGCAAAAAAAATACATAACAAAAAAAAGTGTCCGCTTCAGATTTGATCGCATTTTTCCTATTGCACAAAGCCTGCCCATTTCATTCAAGTTTCAACAGAAGCGTAAAAATTGCACAAGTGTCTTAGATAAACACATTAGAAAATGAAGAGGGCAACCACCACCCATCATTATAATAAGTAAACAATACCTACAATTGCACTATTGCAAGGCATTGGCACCAGCCACAATTTCCAGAATTTCACCAGTGATCTTAGCCTGGCGCTCCCTATTGTACACCCTGGACAAGTTCTTCTTCAACTCAATAGCATTATCTGTGGCATTGCTCATGGCACTCATTCTGGCGGCGAGTTCACTCGCCAAGGACTCCTGCAATGCCCTCAGAACCTGGCTGTTCAAATACAGTGGCAGCAGTGCATCAAGGATCTGAACGGGGTCTTGTTCAAACTGCAAAATTGGCGAAAATTCCGCGGTTTTAGTCCTCACAACATCCCTCTCCACAGTCAACTTTCCTTCCTTGGTAGTCAACCTGAAGAACTCATCCTCAGCAGCATCAACACACACACCATTCACATCACAAATCTCTCCCTTTGGCGAAAGTGGAAGCAAGGTATGAATCACGGGATCTGATTTCACCAACGACACAAACTTGGTGTAGAGAAGCTCCACCTTGTCAACCTCTTCACTCACAAAGAGCGAGAAAACATCATCGGCAATGGCCTGAGCCTCCTTAGCAGTTGGAAGTGCGCCACCTTCTAGAAACCTGTCAACCGGAATATAAGGCCTTCTGATGAAATAAGAGTTACCCTTCTTGCCAACACTTATGACAGTGAATTCCAAACCAAGCTCCTTCAATTCCCTGATTCTAGCTTCAGCTTTCTTTATGATTGCGTTGTTGAAACCGCCGCAGAGGCCGCGGTCGCCGGTGACCACAACAAGTGCAACTTTCTTGACAGGCCTAACCTTTGTGAGAGGGATGTCTACGTCCTCAGTTTGGAGCTGCTCGTTGATGTTGTAGAGGACTTCAACGAGGGTCTCTGAGAAGGGTCTTCCATTGACAACAGCTTCTTGAGCTCTTCTCACTTTGGCTGCAGCCACAAGCTTCATTGCCTCGGTGATTTTCTGAGTGTTCTTCACAGAATCAATGCGGGTTCTGAGTTCTCTCAGACCACACTGAATTTGGGTTGTTGAGGAGCGTGAAGGAGTGCATGAAGTTGGGTTTTGTGAAGGGAGCTGAAAAGGGTTGAGGACAGAGCGGAAGGAGAGGTTGGAGGGATCGGAAAGGGAAGGTTTTGAGGACACCAACATTGTGAGATTGGAGCAAGACATTGTTTCTTGTTGTTCTTGTACTTGCTGAGGATGTTGAAGAGAGTGTGAAGTGTGTGGTTTGGTTGTTTTATTTTTAGATTTTTTCTTCTTCTTTCTTTTGTGTGTGTGAGAGAGAGAGGGGTCTTATCCTCTCCTTGTGTTAATGTGTGTGTTGTGTTGGGTTAGGATTCTCTATTGCCATGGAAGTAACAATTGGGAAATGAGTGGAGGTGATGAGAGGAAGTGGATGAGGTTTCGGGATAACGATTTTGGGGAGAGCCATGTAAGGGTAACTACTGTGGTACCAAATTCTGATGTGGCTTCTATGAGTGGTGCCAAGTGGCATCTGACAAAGGTGTATGCGGCTGTTCGAATTGTGATTACTTCTGCGCTTATCTCACTTCATTTCTATTCTAAATTTATCATGTATTTCTTATTTACTAAGAAGGGATTCCCTCTTTAAGCTCTGCTACTAATACAATATCTAGATTCGATTGCAATTTTCATAGATGTTAAAACTTTATACTCAAGTATAGATACTTTTACGATTATAGCTGGTTAAGACTTTGGAATAAGTTGTTTTAACGGAACTTGAGAAATTTAAATAACAGCAACGAGTAATATTTTACTTTTAACAAAAGTGATGCCAAAGAAAGGTGTGCACTGTCCAGGCGAAGGCAAGTCCAAAGAATGACTTGCCCACATGTCATTGGCACTTTCCTAAACATTACTTGTTGGGACATCAGAATTACTAGTGAAGAATATATATAGTTAGCTCTATACAGTTCATCAATTCCACCATGAACTAGGAGACAATGGACGCCCGCATTACAAAATTTTGTACATGATCTCTAGTGATTATGGAAAAATCAAGGCAAATTTTGCCCATGAATCTCTCACAACATATTTACAGAGACAATATCACTTCAACCATTGCGAGTAATTGTACATATTTAAAGTCTCAATTCTCGCTGAAGCACCCAGAAAACATGAAGGATCCCCCATTAGAATACATTGGGGAGAGGATTGTCCCTCCTAAGCTCTGGTCAACTGCCATCCAGCAATAGCAACAAATATTAGAAACCAAACCTACCGACGAACAACAAAAACAAGCTCAGTAAGTTCAGATGGTGCATCAATCACAAACTTCAACATTACCATCATGGATTGAACTTGCAAAAGTCAATCCTCTTTGCACTTCATTTGCCAGAGAAGTTCAATCAAACCATCAAGATTGCCATCATGGCTCGACTTTTCAACAGTCAATCCTATTTGAACCCCATTTGCCAGCATACTTTACTCAACCATTTTCCTGATTACCATCACGGCTTGATCTTTCGACAGCCAATCCTATATTTAAATTTGCATTTGATTTGCCAGAACGCTTCCTGAGTTTTCGTGGAGTGGTAGACACATGAGGACCTACACTTGGCTGTTGTACCATGTCTACAGTATGTCTCTCCTCTCTAACAGCTTTACCAATTGAAAAGTTTTTGGAAGCAGAAGCTTCACCAATCGTACTCTGTTGAAGTATGGCATTTGAAAACACAGGATTATCTGCCGTACATGAGTCTAAACTTAGCCATGAAGAACTACTTCTGTCATCCTGTCCCTCATTAGTCAAAGCAATATTTAGTGTAGTACTATTTGTAAGGAGGCCACCATCAACTTCAGTACCATAATTTGCCCTTGGTTCACATGGTTTTTTCATACAATCCATATACTTTACAACATTTTCTTCAGAAGAAATTGGGACCTCCTAACAAAACAAAGTTAAAAGAAAGGTTATAAGGGAAGAAAGAAAAAATAAAAAATTAGCTGAGAATATGAATTAGCCTCAGAAAAATAGTGGGATGTTGAATCTTACTTGGACTACAATGAACAACCACTAACTAATGTAAAGGTTCTACCATTTAATAATACTGGCTCATAATACATCAGATGGTCATGAACCAAAAAGTAACAAAAACGAATAGGTAATATAGAATGATGAAGAACACAGCTATTGGTGCGTAAAGAAATTAGGGAAAAGAAAAAACTGAAATTCTCATGCAGCAGGGTGAAAAAATTACATGTAACCCATGAATCAACTGGCTATTTAGAGTTTAGATATGGGTCAGCCAATGGAGCTGAGAGACTGACAAGAATAATGTGAATCTCAAATTTATATAATGGATTACCATCCAATGAAGGCTCCACAAGAGACAAACAGGTAACAAGTCAAATTTAGAAATACTTTGATAGAGCAATCTGTAATTACATAACCTCTCAATGTAGGGCTCAAACAAAAAGTTATGTAAAGTACTTTAAAGAGTTTAACTCAATTCAAAGCTTAGTTAGTTTAATAGTAAAGCCAAGGAAGGAGGATAACATTGGTAGTTCAACATAAATTTTGGAAAACAATAATATCCCACCCTATTTACTTTGAAAAAAATGTTTTTGGTTGTTGTTTTTACTTTTATTTACAAAAATGGTAGCTTGTTTTCATTTTATTTTTATTTTCAAAGATTTGTGTAACAAACAACGGAATAAATGTAATTGTAATTAAAAATGAAAACAAAAAATAATTCTCAAACTAAACAAGTCTTTCATTTTCTATTTTTATTTGGAAGATTGAAGTAGCGGCAATAACTTACAAGAGAAGAAATATGTTTTTTCTCCCTATTATAAAAATTTGAAAAATGTATTTTTTCTCATTTATAAAATTTATAATATGTAAATACACAGAGAGACACACATGAACAAAAACTAAAAGCAAACTGAAAAGTTATAAACCAAATACCTTATTTTGAACCTCAAGAGCTTGTTCACAGCCAGAACCATCCTCTCCTTCGGAATCTGTTATTTCCTCACACTCAAACTCTACATGTTCTTCAATATCTTCCTCAGAATCACTTAACTCTTCCTGCTCCATCACTATCTCAGGATGAGACTGATCACCAATATCATCTACATCATATCTGGTAATGTTATCATTGGGAACAACCAAAGGGGCACTTGAAGCAAGCTCGCAACTGCCAGCTGAAAGATTTTCTACACCCTGCTGACAATAAGGAGCAGTATCCTCTTGAGGTTTCCTCGCTGTTCCACTAATTGCTACAGTTCTCTTGGACCCTACTGGATCATGTGCCTTTAGCTGTCTACTTTTCACAGATTTCTCCCTTCCAGATACAGAACTTAGGTGAATCTCTAAGTCAAGTTCATTGGATTTGTCATTGAGGCCAGAAGATCTATTGGCTATAGCCTGCACACCACTATTAACCAGTGACTCAGGCTGAATGGCATCAAAACTTGTTGGTGACTGTGTATCGTCAGATTTCTGCAGAAGTGGATGAAAATCAATGCCTCCAGATCCTAAAGTGGAATCCTTCAACTTTAAGGACTTGTTAGCACAATCAATGTGGCTTTGTTGCTGAGAGCTATGGAAGAGACTCAGATTTAATTGTGGTTGGCTTCCTGAGAAGAAGCTGAATGAACTAGTACCAGAACTAAATTTCAATGGATAATAAGGCACATTGCCATCTTCAGTGACCTGGAACAAGAGAGGATGCATCTGGAGATTGGTACTGGTGCCTTTTTCGGCCACAAGAGATCCGTCTTCAATGGTTTCAGATCTTTCAAGTTGAGAGCCTGTGACACTATCTTCTATTGTAGGTCTTGCACCTTTAACAGGATGTACATTTTCAGATTTCTCCCCGTGAGGAGTTTGAGATGCAGAATTATCTTTTCTACAAGCAGCTACACCAGCTCTAGGAGGATGAACCTTAGATGTTCCACACTGGAACCCTTTAAAAGCAGTTTGAGAAACTACACGAACAGATGGAGGAAGATTTACGGGCGGCAAATCTGGTGCCAATTTCACCAAGTGAGCATTATGTGCCCTCCGAGACCGATAGGGCCGACAATAGTATTTAGAGCTAGAGGTCACGTCAAAAATTGGTTTCTTAGGATTAATGGTGCTAGGAGCACCTTTCATTCCATTTCTCATATCAGATGTAGTATGAAAAAGCTGAGGAAGCTTAGATACAGATGGTAATGCAGACTGATTACCATTCTGATGTGGAACTTTTCCACTTAAACCATAATCATGAGTATCCCTATAAAATTGAATATCTTTTTGAGAAAATGCATTGTGAGCAACATTTCCTTCTCTAGATGTAGTGGAAATGCGTTCGGGATAAGTAAGAGTAGATGTGTCTGGCCTCCAATCTGCCAGAAACGCCTGGTGGACATACGGTACAACTTCTGAATAATCCATGCACTCTGAACCAGCAATTTCAGCATCACAATCCTACAATAAATTCCAAAAAATCTAATAATAGTAAATCCAAAATCTATGAATTATAATTTCAATAACCCATAGAAAAGCCAGTATAAGCTATGCGGCATGCGCTCAAACTGGTGATAGATAAAATGACAGTGTACTGATCTAGAGGTGAGATGTTTCGTACATGTCAAACACATAATTAAGAAATGTTAGAAATATATATTAGTAAATGAATAAGCACACCCTCGATTTCCAATGATTTATAATTTCTTATACATGTGAACAAAGATTTCATAGAAGTAAATCAAAAACTGTAATTTGTGCATCTGTATGTCACTAATCCTAAGTCATTCAGGTAGTTAACAGAAGCAACATTCAAAATGACTATAATGGCATCTCATACACATGTAAGAGTAAGACCAGGGAGATAAAATTCATCAAATGTTTCTATGCTTCAGACAGTAACAAACCTCTTTATCAGATATAGCTCGCCAACTTTCTAATGCCTTCGACTTTCTTCTGTTTGACTCATACAATCTCCGCTTCTCCCTTTTTGATGCATCTATCTTATATGACTTTTGAGTGCCAAGAGCAATGCGCCACTGGCGTGGAAGCAAGGATGGATCTCTATGTGGAACAATATATTGCCATACTAACGTCCAATCACATTTATAAATTTTAAGTCCCTGTGTATTTTTGGTCATACATTGGCAAGTCATAATGCTATCAAGCAGAAATATTTCAAATCCAAAATGCAGTTGAAATATTACCTCTTGAATGCACGCTATCTCCTCTGCAGTCAATGGGGAGGTTTTCATTCTTCGAACTGCCTGTATAGAGAAATCAGACAAATAATATCAAGCATTATTTTCATTAAATTACTGAGTATACTATAGTATGGTTGCATATATGTTACAAGCCTATAAATACAGAACTATAATATAGGCTATAAAGTGGAATCATCTGAGATGTACCAAGAAAGTGTGTTAATAACCAGTTGAGAAGTCATCTAGTCACTATGATAAGGATCTAAATATCCAATTTCTTACAAAGTCGAAAACAATATTCTTGTAGAATGAGCCGAATAAAAGCCCCATGGCTTTCTTGTTCCACAATATATATATACATAGGAGATTTATCTAGTGTGAAGACATTTTATGAGTGAGAGGAGAAAAACACGATTATATAGCCATATATGGATGGTCAAGATTAAAAGCAACATAAAGTCATAAGCACTTGAAAAAATGACACATGATTTTTGTCTTTTAATTTTGACCATTCACAATAAGAAGTGATGGTCAATATTTGTCCCTCTCACTCATAAAAACAGTCCTCTCATTTGATATGACTCCTATATATGTGTGGCTAAAGCATGGTGCCTTTTTATAACCACTGCTGTTTCTTCTGTGTTTTCTGTTAAGGGATACACCTGTTTCCCTATCCCTAGCTTCCTTGTGAGTTATAGGCATTTGCGTAGGCAAGTAGAGTCATCAAACTATGCAAATATACATAGGATTAAGCATATAGATTTACCTTTATTGGATTCTCTAATGCTTTTGAAGAGCAACGATTCTTCTGCCTGACAAAAATCTGTAACCAGACCATTCCCTTTCATATTAGATAGGTAGCAACCTCACCACCATATTGGAATTGCTGAACTAAATTATTCAACTAAACATTCCATTTCAATTCAAACACTAGATAAAAGAAGGAATGCTATTCATAATCATGATGACACTTCAATACCATGAATCGACCCCACCCAAGCACAGAAATGCTAAACGTAGGGTCTTCAACCTAATAGCACAATGTTAAGAGATTAAAGAAAGTGTATCCAGGACATTACTTTGACAACTAAGAATTAATTGCCCAACCAATGGGTAAAATATAATATGCCACTTATAACAATTATTATTAAAATAAAACCAACCTTCCGAAGCTGTAAACAAAGTTCACAGTCTTACTGTGTTAACTGACAAATTATATTGTTTTATCATTGAAAAAGGCTTGTTAGAGTAAAAAAAAACTGCCAACAGCCAGGCACCGACTCATTTACTTTGCTCTTTATTTTTTTCACTCCCCTGACCTGCAAATCAAGGAATCCCACTGTTGGGCATAGTACTTTGCAGACACCTAATTTTTCTATTTCTTCATCCAAATGATATGTGGCACATAGAGCCAAAAAATGGCTAGTAACAAATATAAGCCTACCCTGCATTTGCTTAGAGGATCTCCATCCAATTAATCTAACCAACAAATCGCATCCAATCCATTTAATCATACAACTTTGCATGATAACCAATAAAAGAAACAACTGTGATTCAAATCTCAAGATTACATTGGTCACTATATCACAAGCAAGAACATGATAGCAACAAAAATAAAATGAAGAAGCCTCAACAATCAAAATACAACCACCACCCCCCCCCCCCCTCTGAAAAAAGGTCCTCAAAAGAAATATGCGATAGTAGCTACCTGATGCTTAGACTTGCAAGGAAGAAAACGTTGTTGAATTGCTTTCCAGTCTGTATTATATTCCATTATCCCTAAGGCTAGTAATCTGCAATAGAATAAAAAGGAAGAGAAGAGAACTCCGTAAGCTTGTCATACACAAGATGAAAGTAGCAATAGATCCAAAAAATGCATAGAATCTAAGCCAACTATACTGTATAAATAAGTAATAATGAAACAAAAAAAACTCTTAGGTCCAACAAATTGAACAGAGAAAAAACGAGACAGGCAAAAAAACAACAGAACATAGCAATGTCAATTTGTCTTTGATCTCAGAGACCAGAAAAGGTGGTTGTGTATGATGTAATACATTAGAAAAACATATCATGATAAAAGAATAGATCCTTATTAAAAGGCAAGAGTAGAAGGGTACAAAGAAAGAGAAATAAGAGAAAAATGCTTTGAACATACTCTCTTGCATACATACACATACTCCAAACATAGGACTAATAAATAACAAAGAAAGAACATGTATAGCATCAAATTCTAACATGGTATCAAAACCCATCCTAGATATGTTATAGGGTCATCTGCATTTGTCTACACTAGATTTCTATTCCTAGGCATGAGAGGGCTTTGTTATTAGGCCACCTGCATTTGTCCACACTATATGTCTAGTCCTAGGCATGAGGGGGTGTTAAGATCCCACATCGACTAGAGATATAGACAATGTAGTCCTTATAAGGCTTAAATAGACTTCACCTTACAAGCCGGTTTTATGGGATTAAGTTAGACCCTGAGCCCAAATTCTAAGATCTTCCAAGGACACGTGCAAATTTACAAAGCATAGCATGTTTCACAAAAAAAATTTAAACATAGTTAAGCCGTACATAAAAGTTCAAAAGTCCTCTTTGAGACTTTAGGCCTCCAATCTACCTATAACCTACCTATCTACATCACAAACATATCTAAACATAATAAATGAAAATGTTAAGTAAACAGAATAAAAATCAATCATTTTCATAGTAAATCATTTAGTACAGTTGGTTAGCATAAAGAAGATGCATGCAACATACTCGTCCTCTGAATCAGTGAAAAGTATCCTATTTACAACTGCTGCTGGGGGTGGCTTATGAGGGAATAATGCTGGATTGAACAAGGCCAAAAATCTTTGAGCCAACTTTGCAACTTCCTTCTGCACCAAAGCAATTGACTGCTTCTTTGTACTTTCAACAAGCATAGCAGCCAATGTTTTCTTAGGTCGTTGTTGCCTAGTTGAAGTTGAGACAGCATTAACAGTTCTAGAGATGGTTCCCCTTGAAATTTCACCATTAGCTTCAGCAACTGGTGAAGAAAAAGTAAAGAGAGGTTCCTTTTCAACAGGTGAATCACTACCAGACTCAATATATCTCTTTCGAAACTCTTGAGCAGCTGTAAAAGGAATTTCACACAATGCCTGAGTATGCAGAAATCATTCTTAGAAACCAGTACAGAATGGAAAAAGCACGAAGAAAAGTTAAGATCTTTCTTATGACCTACCAGAATTAATGTCGTCTACATATCGTCTTACTAAATTAAGAGGATAAACCTCCAAAATAGATAGTACAGGGCCTTTCACAAAAGGAACCCAGAAAGAACTTTCTGTAGCTTGTAAACCTCTTTGCCTGTTCAAACCTTCAGAGGATCTCTGATTGGATTGAGAAAACCATACATTCCGTGCATCTTGTGGAGGAGAATGTTCTATGTTGCACTGGGCCTGGACGAATTTTGATCCTCCGTCGGACACAGATGAGCAAGCAAAAGATGGAGTAAAGCAAACACTAGGATAGGGCACTCTTTTCAAAGCTAATATTTCATCACGTTTGTGAAGCATCTCAAAAAGCAAACCTTGAACCTGAGAAGCAACCTGTTTTTGGGAAGGTTCAAGAACCGATAAAGAAAATACCTGAATAAGAAGTTGCACATGCTCATGTATCAAACAGTGCAATTGACCAATCTGCTGGGGAGTAAACCCATTGACAAGACCATTTCCTGAAGCAGAAGATTGAAAGCTCAGTGTAGCATCCGGAATCAAACCTTTCCCTGAAGGTAGGGGCCCATTAAGCCATGGCAAAATGGGGCGCAGTGGCCTCTTGACTTCTCCTAATGTTTTCTTCTCACATTGGGCAGAGACCTTTTGGCGCTTATTTTGCCTAGTCTCAGGTCGTCGTCCTGCTCCATCATACTCCTTTCGGGTTTTTACTGTTGCATTGTCATCGGCATCACTTTCCAATAACTCTTCGAGTTCTATCTCAAAGTCTGCATCATTATCCTCCTCATCATCAAGATTTTCATTTTCATGAGTTGAAACACCATCGCCATCGCCACCCTGTAAAACAGCTGTTAAAAATTTTTTATACTCTTCTTCATCATCAGCATTTTGAAGATCATCATCATCATCGGTCTCTTGAAGAAAAGTCTCAAGCTCATCAAGTGTAAAACTTGCAAGTGAATAACGAGCTCTGGTGCGCATACAGATAGCATCCTCGTTATCTATGTCTATTACTGGACTCCGGGATTTTATTTTGTTACTTAGTTCTCCTGTTCTAGAACGACTACCATCAGTCACACTAGTTAGATCATTGTGCTTCTCTTGATTAATCTCTGACTGAGAGATCATACTAGAAGATTGTAAAATAATTTCTTCCTCACCATGTTCAGTATCCACAACAGTACAGATTTGCTCCTTAGTAGCAACCTTTGATAGCTCTGAACCCCCAAATGGCCCACTAGTGACAACATTACCATCCAAACCATCAACTTCAGAGCTCAAACTTGAAGATGCTTCTTGAGAAAGAGTTTCCTTTAGAAAAGGGTTAAAATCTGCATCCTCATCTTCCTCCTCCTCCCCCACTTCTTTATCCTCCTTAGGTTTCAAAGTCCTTCCATGGCTATCAGGAGAAGAAAGTGCATTCTGATTCATGGCAAGGTCAACTTTGACTGATTCAGAATTTGAACCTAAAGGCATCTTAAACAAACAATGTATGGCTACAGTTTATTCTTGAGATCCTCAGAGACATTCAGAAGGTTGTGTAAGTGGCAATATCCATAAGATGGAAGTTGGAATGACTAGAAACCCTGAAGAAAGCAAAAGCAGTAGTAAATACAAAAAGAGAGTGTCCAGAGCGTGTGCATACATTTTCCAACTCCCGTCACATCTAAGATCAATGCAACGAAAATTGATTTCAAATCAAATTCCGATTGTATTGAAAACTCAAACAAAATCACAGGATTTAAAATAATAATTGACGAGAAAAGGCGAATTTTGACATACTGTAAATTTTATAATTTTCCAAAAAAAAAACTTGTTAATCTCCATTCTTATCAGCGTCCAATCAAGCATATAAAAAATTAATATAAACTAGGAAGACAGGACAAAAGGAATATAGGATAATACAATCACAACCACAATAGTTTACATGCCACAATCGATCTTTTATGAGTTAATCACATTCTATGAGAAATGAGAAAACTTGAGATTGACAAAATATACCAACAACAATACACAACCACTTATCCGAGTATAACCACTGACAACATTGCATAATTGTGTAAACAGATTTTGTTGTTTTACTTAATATAGTCAATGCACTTGCTTAATTCTCCGGTACCCTCCCCTCATTCCTTTAGAGGAAAAAAATACACGGTTATCCTTTCTCCCAATGAGAGTTTAATCACAATATAAAAATCCCTAATAAATAATCCCACTCAGAAACAGGAAGTAATAACACTTAACAACGATAATTTGAGGAAATAATCTTTGATCACCCTTCCTCTAATCACAAACACTTCAAAGCCTAATAATTCCCACAAGCTAGAACTCTCAATATCCAACAAGACATCAACGCAGCTTGAACCCCAATTTTAGAAGACCGGAATCTCATAAGAAATAATGTTATTATGCATTGCTAAGGAAATTAAATCAGAAAACCAAGAGCAAATTCTCAAATCCAAGCAACACCCGAATTGTGATTGATCAATAACAATTTTCAGTGCGATAAATAAATAGTAATTAAAAATTGGCAACAAGGGAAGTTGCATTGCGAAGAACCCTAACAACCTAGAGCAACAACTTGAACCTACCAAAAACAAAGAAACAAATAGGGAAAAAGTGATGAAATTGGAGGTGAGGAACGCACGTGTGGAAGCGAAGAGTTGCGATGGGTGAAGAATTTGCGATGCAAAAAATGAGTGTGCCGTCGAGGAAGAGGTAGACAGAGCAACGAGCGTAACGTACGAGTACTGTACGACGATGCGTTTTAAGCTTCTGGGTTTACACGGTTTTGTTTTCTCCCTTCCGAATGGGGAAATTTTCCTGCGTTTTATTCCTTTGAGTTCGTTCGTTTTCTTTTCTTCTTTCCCCCCTTGTAAATGTGATCTTCCGGCCTTAACAGATCAAAACGCACAGCCCTGCGAATGTTTATTGCTTAAATTTATTTATTTTTATGTAACTTTAAATATGTTTTTAAAACTTTTTTTAGCTTAACTGTAATTTTTATCTCAATGAATTTTTTAAAAAAATAATAATTTAATACATTTTACCCACAATTTTTAAGGAATTTACAAATATTATCCCTAGTTATTTATCCATTAATAAGCATAAAAATGGGATGTAAACTTTGCCAAAAAAAAGTTAGTAATAAAATTTATCAAAAAATAAAAAATTAAGAGTAAAAAAGCTATAATTATGTTAAAAGTAAAGATAAAATCTTCAAGTTTGTTAGGATGTGTTTGGCTTAAATGATAGAAATATAAAAAAAAATTAAATTAAAGTAAAATGTAAGAGATATGAGTATCATAAAGAGTATAAATTTTTTTCTTCAATATTATTTCTCTTCTTTCTAATAAATACACCATAAAAACTGGGGATAAAATACGTAAAATTAATTTATTGAAAATAAAATTTGCTAAAATTTTAAATATTGAAGATAAAAAATGTAATTATTTTTGCAGAAATATAAAATTTATTTTTTTATAATGAATATAAAATGTGTTCTAGGGGAAGGAATTATGGGAAAAACATCCTCTCCATTTTTTACATTTGTATGGTTTTTTAAAAATAAATGATACTCTTCGTTGAATGTGAATTGTGTTCATTTCATTTAAAAAAAAATTGAAACTGATTTTTTCAAAAATTTTGTAACGAAAGAAACAAAGAGCAAAAAAATGAGAGAATCTTTCAAAATATTATTATTATACTATTATTTTAACAAAAAAAAATTAATATATTGTTTATTAAAAAATAAAAAAAAATTATGGATCTCATTTCTCATCTAACAGGTTTCACTCATAATTTTATATTTTCTAATAAATTTTAATTAATAATAAGTATATTAAAAAATGAATTATTCTTATCTAATGAAGCATAATCGTTTCTTTCTAATATTTAATGACTTAGTGAGTAAACATGATAAATAAATTGTACTCACAGATATTATCTTGAATTCCTCCTAATTTTAATGAGTAATTCTCATTTTGATCGGATATAATATTACCAAAATTGAAAACTTATAAGTTAGCTAAGTTGGATGATGAAATTATATTATTAGCTACTTAAAGTTGATCCTTAGGGGCTTTGCCCCTTCCATTAAAAGAAAGAAAGAAAAGCTACTTAAAATAGCTATTAAACTACTAAAATGGTTTAACAAATTGTATTTTTAATTTTTAAAATTTAAACAATAATTGATCTCTTAAAATATTTAGTCAATAAATTTTCTTCTTTTCTAAAACTAAATCATATTTAATATTTCTGCCAATTTTTTTTCTTATACTTTTAATTATTATTTCCATACAAATATTTGAGTGTTTATAATAATTTAGGACAATGTAATTTCAAATTTTTAGAAGTAAAATGTTGGGCTGACCATTATTTGGGATTGGGTTGAGCCCGTTTAACACAAATTTTGAGCTTGAAAAGATGGCTAAACCCAAAAGGCATTTGCTTCCTACACCAGTCAAAATGCTTATACACCCAGCAGGAAATTGTGAAATACCAGAAATAGCCCTACTTAAAATAATAATACAAAAGCATTTTCAGATTTCTTATACACCAGCCTTTTCAAATTCATTCGAACCGGCGCTTCTTCTCCTTCTCCTCTGTGCTTCCGGCGATTTTGGTCATTGCCAAGTTGGGAGTGTGGTCTCTCCGGCTGTGGACGGTGGTTGGTGGCTGTCGGCGACGAAGTGGTTGCTGTTTTCCGACGCTTTGAGGTAAGTCAGTTTTGGTTTTAATTTTGGCCTGCAACCTTACGGATTGATAATCCGTGGCCTGTGGAATGCACGGATTAAGGATCCGTAAGTAGGAAAAGTCTTTCAGTTTTGTGCTGCATGCTTACGGATAGGCAATCCGTATCCAGTGGATTGCACGGATCATGGATCCGTAAGATGGATTGCAATCGTAAGCCTTACGGATTGGCAATCCGTAAGGCTTACGGATTGCCAATCCATATGCCTTACGGATTGCCAATCCGTATGCTTCGTACGGATTGTCAATCCGTAAAGCTTACGGATTGCCAATCCGTATGAAGCATACGGATTGCCAATCCGTATGGGTATTTGGGTTAATTTTTGATTTTTTTAAATGTGAAGAGTGAGTCAGGCTGAGGAATTTTTTGCATGAATGAACTGAAATGCTTTAATGAATTCGTATGTGTAAACCATATTGTGTAAACCATGTAGTACATTTGGTAGGTAATGTGAAATGCTTTAATGCTTTAATGAATTGGTATGTTAAAAGCATGTTGTGTAAATAAATGCTTCATTTGCTTTCATGATGTACATTTGGTAGGTAATGTGAAATGTCATGTGGAAAATGATAGGCACAAAACCATAGGCATGTGAAAACCATGTAGTCAAAATTGTTATGTGGAATGTGATGAGCATAATGCTATGGAGTTGGTAGAATGTTTTTTGATCCTCCACATGCCTATGGTTTGATGATCTACATTTAGTAGGTAATTTGAAATGTGATGAGCAAAATGATTGCCACAAATGAATTGTTATCCGAAAACCATGTAGGTAAAATTGTTATGTGAAATGTCATGCGCATAATTGTATGGATTTTGTAGATTGTTTTTGAGCGTCCACATGGCTATGGTTTCATGATCCACACTTTCTACATAATTTGAATTGTCATGAGTAAAGTCAACTGTTATTTGAAAATAATGTTGCGTAATGGTATGGATCCAAATTGGTATGTTTGATAGGTATCTAATTACTTGGTTTAAATGTCAGATTATGGCTAAGACTATCGGATTACGGCGGGCTTTGGCAAGGGATGCCAGTGAAGAAGAAGCCGATGTACGGCGAAGACCAACAGCATCAGCCCGGAGACAACGGCAGAGGACTGATGTTGTTGAGGACGTGCCTGCTGAGGTACCCGCTGACGATGTTGACCATAGTGCAGCTGTTGAGGCTCATGTTGAGCACAGTGCACCTGTTGACCCTGACCATAGTGCACCTGTTGGGGCTGAGGCGGAGGGAAGCATCGATGCCGCTGATGTTCATGGATTTCCCGGTGGGCCCCATGACAGTTCAGTGTTGACTCATTATGATGAGCATATTGCACCTAGGATTTGGAGGGGAGAGGTATGATTGTATTTAAATATAGTTCAATTTGATAATTGTTTTCGCGTTAGGGTATGTCTATGTAACTAACCACTAATACAGGAACGGCCCGAGCTGAAATTGGCATCCCATGGGAGGAAGGTTCAGAAGTTTGGCCGGCCAGCGCCTGAGATTGAAGGGTTGGTGGCAGGTACCGGATTAAGCCCACTGATCACCTGTTCGGTAGATACAGGTGACCGGGGTTTAATCTCGGCATTTGTAGAGAGGTGGCATAAGGAGACTAGTAGTTTCCATTTGCCCATCGGAGAGATGACCATCACCCTGGACGACGTCGCATCTCTCCTTCATCTACCAGTCATGGGTGCGTTGCAGACATACGCCCCTTTGGATGTTGATGAGGCCATTGCATTGCTTGTGGAGTTGCTTGAGCTTACCTACGACCAGGCTGCAGCAGAGACGAAACAGTGCCATGGAGCTTATGTTCGTCTGTCATGGTTGCGGGACTTGTATGCTGAGAGGTGTCAGCAGATGCAGTGGACTCTGGCAGCCAGAGCTTATTTGCTCCATTTGGTTGGTTGCACGATTTTCGCTAACAAGAGTGCCACACATATTGGTGTGGTATTCTTGGAGGCATTTCGTGATCTTCACCAATCAGGCGGGTTCAGTTGGGGTGCGGCTGCACTCCAACACATGTATGATAATTTGAACTATGCCTGTCAGCATCATGGTAAACATCTTGCGGGTTACGTTAGTCTGCTTCAGGTATTATTTAATATATAAGTTAATATTTGTTATTTATTTAATGTTTTGGTTGAATTTCAACTGCTTATATGTGTTTGGTTGTTTTGGTTACTTAAGTGTTGGGTATACGAGCACTTTCCTGCCGTTGCCAACATGATTGCAGATGAGGACTATGTGGAGAGCCAGCCACGGGCCTGCCGCTGGAAGCCGGGGAAGGCGTTACCTCTCAGTACGTATCGGAGGCGCCTAGATAGGCTGACGAGCGAGGCTGTTTGTTGGACTCCATACACGGATCACCGTGCGGCCCGTCCCTTTGAGGCGATCTCTCTGTATTCCGGGCATATTCGATGGGGTCCATACTGCGTCAGGTACCATCCAGAGAGGGCGCTCAGACAGTTCGGATTCATTCAGAGCGTCCCGTCTCTTGTTACCTTGGCCACCCCGTCAGATGAAGAGGTGGATGAGACCTGGCTTCAGTACGCACAGCATCTTGTGGTCACAGGACCCGCTGCCAGTTACCCCGGCCAGTGCGATGCTGCATACATGGACTGGTTCTACCAGATATCGCACCCGTTCATGTGCCCGCCTAAGCCTGGGGAAGTCAGAGCCCCTCCTCCCGTGCCAGAGCCGACACCTGATACACCTCCTACCATGGCAGACCCCACAGATGACAGTGTAGGTGATCTTGCAGACATGCCTCGACATGCAGCGGTAAATAAAATGAAATATTCATTCTAGTATTCATAAATGGTAAATCATTTATTGGTTGGTGACCTGTTAACCAGTTTATTCGAACTTCTTTGCAGGGGGGCCTTTCAAACCATTGCAGATAGGCTACAGAGACTTATCGATCTACGCATGGTGACCTCCGGCACCGAAGCCTACGACATTGTGGATGAGTGTATTACAATAGCACGCAGTGTACGCGACGATCGGAGAGTGTATGTGCGATCGAGACGTCGTAGGACTGGCGCGCGTGCAGATTGATTTTTAACATTATTCCTGTAGCACTATATACACATATGTATTTACATTGTCATATTGTTGAAACATTTCATTTGATATATTTACATGGTTTGAACATGATCCATCTGCGTCAGTATTTAGTTTAGTGAAATAAAATTATGCGCCAGTAATACAAATACATAACCGACGTACAATTAGGTTAACACAAATGAAAAAACTACATAAAGTCACAATGTATGCAGTGTTGAGACCCCCTTTAACAGCCCAGATCAACATAAGCAGATGGCAAACTCGTCAACATGGTATACTTCTGCATTCGACTAATGTAAGTAGATGGCCAGTGTTTTGCTTCAGGCTGACAATGCGTTGCCCATAACAAAGCAATTGGTGGCATAGGACACCCGTCTCGCAATGCAAGCTGAACCAAATAATGAAAGTTATTGTTAATGTCATATGTTATAACTATAAACACAAATTAAAACCTTTTCATATTACCTGAACAAAATGGTTTCCATACACATGTCCAATACAAATGACTCGATGTACAGCAGAATCAGTAGGCGGTCGGGTTCTAAGGGGAAAAAAGGTCATACTTTGTTGCTTTGAAAGACTAACAATTACAACATTATATCGTGAAGCAATTACATAACCCATGTCAGCGATGTCCATCCATTTATCCTGTGTTACCTGCAATTTAACAAATACATTAGTATCATTAAAGGCCAATTAACCAACGACGGAATGCAAATGTAAACAACGGAAAACAAACGTTACATGTCCAATTGTATCAACCAAAAGTGACATCTTTAACTCCTCATATCTTTCTGACCCCCCGAATAAGGCAATATAGTCTTCAGACCATTCTGCAAGTTCCTTTAACAAATGGTTGCGTACCACAGCCCACGAGTCTTCACCATAACCAAGTAAAGCCGCAATGGCACGATAGCCACAGTTACCATCAGCTTTAACATCACATACTCCAACAATGTAATTCCTCATGCATGGCAAAAATTGATCTAGCATTGGGATATCACCCATCGATATATGTTCCGAAGATTTTGATGCAGACTGTGGCTTAGACGGGCAACTGTCATGCTGAGAATATAACGCATCCACATATTCAAAATACGATGGATCCCGCTTTGTTGATGTTTCGTGTTTCCTGAGTTTTTTCCTCTGGGCCCCTTTAGTCTTGACTTTTTCAGGAGGAGGACACATGGAATTTTGTTCAGGATATGCAATTTCTTTCAGTTTAGTCTTTAAAGTAACCTTGCCGCACATGTCAAGACTTTCGAATCGCTTAGAAATTACTTCCATCTCGTCAGTTATCGTAACTTCACAGTGATCGACACCTTGGTCAGAGAAATGTAACCTCCGCCAAAACATGTGCACCGTACCCAGTGGTATGCTGGAAAGATTATATTTTGCTAGCTCACATGCACAAGGCAAACCACACGTGCTTCTCAACACACATCCACACCGAGAACTATCAACGCCTGCATAACGAACTCGGTCAAACTCCTCGGCAATTAGATTTAACGCATACCTTGAAACCATGCCGACAAGTCTTTTGTACAAAGTCACTTTAAATGAATGTCCTACGACATGCGTGCTTGTCTCAAAAGAAGCCTTTATTTCATTGTGTTGCAAGGTGATCATGTTGTTCATTGCATCCCAAACATTACAAAAATCTCCAACACTATTTTGCAGTAGCCGCTTTAAGGTCCAATGAGCAGACTCAACCCTGCAGTGAAAGTGCAGAAATATTAATTTCGAAAACATTATGTCATTCAGGTATTGCAAATCATTTACCTATTTGTAGTAGTGTTTCCAAGATGCATGACTTTATTGGTCCATGCTGTCACAAATCTTTCTTTGTGGGGAATCAACCATGTGTCTTTAACATACTGAACAAATATTGGCCACGGTGCGCAGGCATACTCAAACTTCATAAGACAGTCTTCAAATGCATTTTCTGAAGCACAATCTACAAGACTTTCCCACGCTTCCATGACATAGTCCCATGCATTGTTTTGTCCCACAAGCGTTTTACACTTAGCCTTCACATTCTTGTCAATGTGGAATCGACACAACAAGTTAGTAGTGTCAGGGAAAACCTGTTGGATGGCATTCATCAGGGCTGCATCTCTGTCTGTGACAATGACTTTAGGAAAAACCTCAGTCTTTAAAAAAAGGCCTCTAAATCGTTCAAGCGCCCATACAACATTATTGATACGTTCACC
The DNA here is from genome assembly GCA_013407115.1 of Glycine latifolia. NCBI lineage: Eukaryota > Viridiplantae > Streptophyta > Magnoliopsida > Fabales > Fabaceae > Glycine > Glycine latifolia. Next base: position 9,576,731 of record CM023955.1, on the reverse strand, counting down.
CTCCAAATATGCATAAGCAGCTGAAAATGTCATCCCAGTAGGTGTGACACCAACAATGTCCAACAAAGGGAGTCTATACCTGTTCGTCTTGTATGTACTGTCAATGAGAAATACCAAATTACATGAATTTATCAACTTCACTGAATCAGGGTGTGCCCAGAATATGTCTCGTATAACATCTTCATCCTTGAGTCTATGCCAATGGATATATCTATCACGTTCAAGAACCTTCATCAATTGTTGCATTTCAGTATTGTTGCCTCTAACAGAAGAACGGTATGCATATCTTGCATTGTACACTTGTTTCATTGTTGTATAACTTTCGGGATTTCGATCTTTTAAACTCAGCATAATATTCTTTGGTTTAACTCTTGACTTTGTCATTTCAGCAACAATTACCTTCTCTTCCACACTTAAACGACCAGCATATGGATGTCCAGTCATTGACTTGGCCAAACGATGATTATGCAACCCACATACTAACTTCACCATCCAACCTTCACCTCCTACGACTGGTTTCCCTCGCAACTTGAACGGACAACCACACTTTCTCGTGCTAGTGGTCGTCCGTACTAAATCTTTGTTGAATGCTCTATACTTTCCACTCCTTTCACAACCTATCAACAGAAATGACGTTCTTCCCCTCTTTCCAGTTGCTGTGTCCGACCGCATTATCACAGCTACAAATCCAATCTCATATGCAACACTACGAGCCCATTCCAATAACTCCTCACGAGACTCAAACACCTATAAAAATTGATAATACATATTTTAACAGTGCTCAAATATTAAATTTACTAGCTTTTCTGAAATATAACATGATACAAATACCTCTGAAGTATTGAATGCATCCGAACAATCAACTGAAGAGTTATTATTGTCACACGCAAATGAATCCCCTCCCTTTTCTTCACTCATATTCATTTCTTCATACATCATATCATCATGCCTCCAAATATCATTATCCATCTTAACAAACATATTAAAAAATAACCATCAATAACAAACTAAATGCATAACAACCATGCTCAAAAAAATATCGTACAAAAAATATTAACTTCACAATATATTTTTAAATGAAAATAGGACAAATACATTAATTAATAATATTTTTAACAAATTAAAAAAAAAAAATTAGAAAAAATACTTTACGGATTGGCAATCCGTATGGAACATACGGATTGCCAATCCGTACGATCCTTACGGATTGCCAATCCGTATGGTCATTGCGGGCTGAGCTTCAAACCAGAACGTACCTCCGACGACCCTCCGACGACTCCAGCGGCCAACGGAAGCTACACCAAAGCTAACCACCACTTCCAAAATGCCGACGAAGCCACAACCAACAGCCAACCAACGAATAACCACGAATGGCGTGCAAGAAGAGTGAAAAAAAAACCATGAACAAAAAGCATGGACTGCTGGTGTATGTTAAAAAGCAAGTAGGGGCATTATCGGGATTTAATAAAAATGCTGGGTGTATTAGAAATCCTACTGGTGTAGGAAGTTAATGCCAACCCAAAAGGGTTTTCGAATCCGGGTAGATTGATTGCCCCTTAGGAAGCTGTTATTCTCACCCCAAAATTTTTGCTATTTACATTCCCCGTGCGCTTTAGTTTTTTTCCTTCCAAAATATCCTTTTCACATAAATAGGATTCTGTGGACAAAATACACAAGAAATCATATTTCAATTGTGTAATGGAGAGTGCAGAAAATACACAATGAAAACATAATTTTGTTGTATATTTTTTCAATGAAATTATGTTTTTATTATGTAATTATTTTAAGCTTTCTCTTACGCAACCCAAACATATTCTCATTATGTTAATTTTTAACGAAAAAATTATGATTAATCATAGATATAAGTTACAGAAATTATAAGTGGATTTTTTAAACATTAGAGCCTAAAACGTCCGTTATATATAATTTCAAAGACTAATTTAAAGATTTACTCATAAAATTTAAATGGGTACTCCTAGAATTATAAAAAAAAAAAACGAAAATCATATCTGATGAACATCAATCTTTTGGTTTGCAAAGTTATTATTCCTCTCATAAAATAAAGCAGTTTCGAATGCCCAACTAATATAATCTTTCTTTTTCATAATAATTAATGTTTTGTTGAAAGCATGTCCCACCTTACAGAACAAAACCCGCCTTAAGCATTTTCAACCAATAAATTTATAAAAGTTTCTCTTAATTTTTTTTAATAATATAACACATTTTCTTATAATGAAACATCATATTTTTATTTTAAATAACTCAATAAAATTATTATTCCAATCAAGAAACTCATAAAAGTTTTTAAAATAGACCCTATGGTATTTACTTTTTACTTTTTTAAGCCATCTCCATGCATCTTTTTAATAATTTATTTTGCAAATAGACGCAATGTGCAGTAAGAGAATCGGTGTTGCAGTTGGAAACTTTCCTTTTTCGTGAATCCCAGCGAATTGCTCTCCAATGGAAATAGAAATTTTACAAAATTGCTACTGCTGTTCCAGTTGAAAAGAGAACTCCCGTTGGAGTTGCTCTTAGAAGTGCTTATCCTTTTGTTTCACTGGTCAGTCTTAGTCATTAGGTGCTCAAAAGTATCTATAATTGTAACATTGATGTACTCGACAATAACCTAATATTTTTTTTTAAATTAAAATTTGGTATGTTTTAAAATTAGTTCATTTTAAATATAATTATTTCTTTTTGACAAATTTTTGGAATATCTTTTTTTAAAGAAATCAATTTCTGAAAGAAAAAAAATGATGAGTCCCAGATTAATAATGAAAGTGCAGAATCTATGGTCCAAAAGCTAGGCGGCTTGTGAGCCCAACATAAAATAATCGCTTCCTTTTCATTTTCATAAAAAAGAGGCACAAACAACCATCAGGCTGCTAAATGCTAATGTTGTTCACTCTCTCTCACTCTTGGACCCACGTGAACTTGTTTCAATGCTGCAGGCATCATCCATCACTTTTCCATTGAAAGCATTGGGTCTCTCTCTCTCACACACATTGAGAGGGCCCCTTTTTATTTGTTCACAAATTTTTGTTCATGAAATAAGATAATTTGGTTTTGATTTGATATTTTTTGGGGGAAGATTGTCACTTAAAAGTTATTTGAATACATATTATGATGGCGTGGCATCATTATTGATTTTAGATATAAGGCAAATTTTAGGCTAATGAATAATGATTGCACTCGTTGAGAGAGTTATAGCATTGATTGGCTTCATTTGTCTATTAATTTTGTAAGTATGGGCTTTATTTAAATATTACCTTTTAACCCAATATTGCTAAAGCGTTTGCGTAACAATTTTTTTTTTTGCTTTTATTTAAAATCATTTCATTTTTTAAATTATAATCATAAGATAGGTAAGTTAAAAATGGATATAATTTTTTCAAAATGTTAAACTATTGTATAAGCATAAAAAAATATTAAACTATTGAAAAATATAAATATTTAACTAATATACGAGTTAAAAGTAATGATAACATATATTCGTTTTTGTTGTTGCTCCACGAGTAAATACATGTATGAGTGTTATTATCGCATCAAAATCTTTTACTAGGTACCTTTAAATAAATCACTACCTCAATAAAACATCATTATTTTCTCTTATTTTAATTATTTCAGATGTTACAGTTATGTTATCCAACACTCAATAGTTACAAAATAAAATAAATATCTTGCCCATGTTGCACCTATTAATTTCCTGAGATGAGATATTATTGCATCGATGTTAACTGTATTCTTTAATATAAATTTTTGTTTTCATTGATAGGTAGACGACAAGATACATAGAAAATTATCATGATCCAATTACTATTAAAACTCAAATTCGAAATATAAGAATCAATTCATAAGTTTACGTTTGTGTGACGGAGAGTGAGAGAAAGTGACCGTGATTGTTTTCATAACTTTTATATTAGCAAGTAATATTTTTTCCTTTTTAGCGCATGTTTAGTTCTTCATTTGAGGTTATCAGAGGTAAGTCAATTATCGGCATCATTTTTCTGTATTTTTTGTTCGAAGATCCGAATTTATTTGACACTATTTCATTAGAAAATGTAAATTTATGACGCAAAACCAAACAACACGGTCAATTAATAAGTATTATTGGTTAGCATCCTATTTATCCAAGTCAAGTATTATTTTTTTTTGTGATAAAAAAAATGTTAACCTTGGTGGTTTTGACTTCCGCGACTATGGATACAAAATTTTCATTATGATATGAAACACCCCCCTCCCGAAAAAAAAAAGAGCATATATTATTATATATTATTACATAAAAAAATGAAAGTTGATAATATTTTCTTCCCCTTAACAATTTGGGTCATTTCAAAAAGGCAAGTGCAAGAACTTAATGATTCTCAGTATTTGCACAAGAGCCAACCAACCAAAGTGGCCTTGAAAAACTTTTGTAAGAAAACGGTGTTGCTTGTCTCATTATGGGCAAACCGTAATAATACCATGTTTATAGTTTTCACAAAACCAATCATTAAATTAACCATAAACTGCTTTCAATATGCTGTTGGCCATGTGGATTAACTGGATATCTCTTTATTCATCATCTTCCGTTTCATTATTCGTAAAAATTCCTTTTTCTTTGACAATAAATTAAACGCAGGATAGCCAAACAGAAATTAGAAGACACAATTATCCAAAACTGAAAATAAAGTGGCCTTGGCCGGAAAAGATCTGAATCATATATAATTCACAAATTACAATTTCAATTATATGCTAATCAATTATTACGGCTCAGGCTCACTGGCCACTGAGTTGGACTCTCTTCAGCCGAGTCCACCCAGCCGAATCATCGCCCCGAAAAACCAAAACAATTGTCTTCAACTAACCATCATTACCACCTGCTTAGTAATTATTATTATTATAATAAACACAAAACTTAAAATACAGTTTTATAAGCATTTTTAGTACCGTTCATCGATTAAAATTGGATTTCTATTTTGATAATTTATCATAATAAAAACTTTTTATTACGTAAATGATCAAAATAAAACTCCAATTATAATTGCAAAACAGAACTAAAATTACATACAAAACTGTTTTGTCTTGTCTTTGAACCAGCAGAAATATAAACACTATCGTGTTTATTTGTCTGCACTTCTATTACTTTAAATTTAATATATTGTAATAGTTTCTATTACAATAACACGAAGAAAGTCCAAACCTGAGCCAGGTGTTAACCGTCGAACCCGGTCTGGTTCCACACGGCATCACGAACCCGGCTCAAGTCGCGGCCCTTCAACGTGCGGCCCACTCCTTCAAACACCGAGTTAGCCACCATCTTCTGGCTACGCGCCAAGTATTCATGCGGTGGCATCATCTCCGATTCGTACACGTCCTCGTCGTTTATCGACTCGACCGAGTCGACTCGGAGTATCTTGCTCCAGTCCGGCACGTTCACAGGCGCCGACGTCGCCATGTGGCGCCCTCGCGGCGTCGACGCCATCTCCTCACGCGCCCGAAGCTGGTGCACGATCCTCGGCGACGAGCCACTCGCCGGAGCATCAAACGCCAGTGACAGTCCACCCACGCGCCGGTGTTCCTCCGTGTCACGTGGAATCCGGCGCCGGCTGACGCCGCCGTTTCTTTCGGCAGCGGCGTGTGGCTCCCACTCGCGATCGCAGGCGTCATCTCCGGCGCCCCAGACATCCTCTTCCCGGAGCTCCGACGGGTTCAAGGCGGCGGATCCCTGGCTGTAGGCGTAGGTTCCCAAAAATCGCTCGCTCCGGCTGGTCGTTAATTTTCGACCTTTGGCCATATGCGGCGGCGGAATCGGTTGCGCCGCCGCGGGGAATTGATCGGAAGTGCCGAACTAAATAAATCACAAACCTTTTTTTTCTTAGTTACTACTCTTAAGAGTCCATTGCTCGTGGTTGAGCTGGGGGGCACATAGGTGCCACACTTCCTCTGTATTTATAACCTTTGCAATTTCATTTGAATTTGAGTTTGGGGTTCATTTTGTCTGAATTTACTCTGATGTAATCTAATGTTATGGTGACCTGGAATTTAACTAATGGCGACGACAGGGTTAACGTCGAAATAATAATAATAATAATATTATTATTATTATTATTACGCGTGTTGTCGTTGATGGCACGCGACTGCGGTGGAGCGTGGCGTGACTCGCCGATTTTGTTGGAGGGGAGAAAAAGTGCCCCCACCCCCACCGTAACCGTGTGTGTGCGTCTTCAACTAAACTTTCTATTTTTGGAAGCTCGGCCATCTCTGGAGCACATAAAAAGGTTTTTGCCATTTTGGGCCAAATAATTAGAAGAAAGGCTTCGCTCATTTTTCCATTGCGGTCGAAACAGATAAAAAGAAAGATGCAGAATATTCAGGTTTTTTTAGTGGTCTCGCTGTTAAGACTTCTATTTATGCTCATAATAAAGCGAATGTTAATCTTTTATACTACTTTATTTATTTATTCTTTATTTAGTGGTCTCGCTGTTAGGACTTCTATCACGTATCTAACACTAGCCAGGGCTTCCTTCCAAACCACAGCAACCACTCTCCAATTTTGGGAATCCGAGGGTTTAGTCCCAACAATAGAAACAACCCCTGAGCCACAATCATATTTAGATCTCAACATGGAGACCCACCAAGATTGTTGACATCAAAGAATTGTAACTAATTATATAGAACAAGAGCAGAAAATTTAATAATTGTTAAATTTTCTTTCATTCTAAAAAAATCAAAGAAATAATGGAAGAGAGCGAAAGGTTTGTTACAGCCATCAAGATATCAAAATTTTAATTTTACATTTATTATATTATAAAGATTTAAAGATGTAAATTCATTTTATATAATTATATTTTTTCTTTTTTTAATCTAGTCAAACAGATAGAAATATTTTTTTATCATTTTATATTTGTTCTTCATTCTAAATAACTTAAAATTTTATCTGCTCTTTACCTTTTATTTCTCACATTTAATTTAATGGACAATTTCACTTTCATTTTCGTTACATCACTCATTATTATGAGAAAATGGATTTAGGTTTTGAGTTTATAAAGCCTAGTACAAGATATACCACTCCACTGAAAATTGAACTTGAGTTCAATTAAAATCCTTGTTGTTATAAGAAACTTAGCATATCATATATATGTCACTCCATTGAAATTGGACTTGAATCTTGAGGATTTGCTTCATCCTCTTGAATTTACGTACTCAATTTACCTAAACTTTAGATTAAAAGAAAATTTTACTAAATCATATATAATGATAGTTGACTAGTTGAACATCTGAAGTTTCTACAATATTACATAACACACAACATTAGTTGGTAATTGTGATCTTTACGATGATGTGCTTGCTATATTTATGCGTTCAACAACCCATCCTAATTCCTGACTTGTCTCTGTGCCTTTTATCTTTAATAAATTAGTAAATTATCAACTGACATAACTTTTTAATTTATATATTTATTATTTTTTAAGAAAGGAATTTAACATATTTTTTAAATTTATTATAGAATATAATTAAAATTCACATGGGCTTCGTTAATTTAAGAATACAATATTCTTGGAGGAAATGGAATTTAACTCATTTTCATAGAAATCCATATATCGATCTTTTCCACAAAAAAAATTGCTTGAGTAAAATATAATGACTATGAACACCAAAATTATTTTCTAATATTAGAAAAATTAAATATCATGTAAATTTTAATTAATAATATAAAAATTCCCTAAAAAATTAATATAAAATATATATTATTAGCATCTTTCTTATTAAGTATCTCAAATAAAAATAATGAGGAAAATGTATTAACAAGAGTTACGGAAAGGATCATTTGACTTCATTGTTATGACTTATGGTAGATTATGTTATTAAAATATTTGGAAAAGGTAAATGAGTTGTTAAATTTTTAAATTATGATTTTAAGAATAAATAATATAATATAATAATTTTTTACACTATTATTTAATTACAATTTGTTTACAAAATGAATCTATTGACTTTTATAATAATAATTATCGTTCTAAAAATATATTTTGATCCGTTTACAATATAAATTTTTTTGCCCTAATCATGTATGTCCGTTTTTTTTTTTTTATTATTTCTTCTACAAATGAGTATCGTGTTTGCTAAGCGGTATCGCTAAGATACGTGCACGTCCACGGCCACGCCGATTCACAACACCGATTGTAATAGATTAGAAGGGGACTACGCCAAGGTATAATTTACCACGCCACTGCATTACTCTAGGACTAGGAGGAATAATTTACTAATAAAATAGTAAATATCACTAACAAAAAGTACTTAAATGTAATAAAATTATTCATATATTTTACCTTTTCTTGGCGCAATCACATATTTTACTTAATAACTTTTGAATTTTTGTGATCAAAGTATTTAAATGTAATAAAATGATTCACATACATATGAAATAGTTAATTTATTTAGATAATATATTTGAATTTTTGTGATCAAATTATTTAAATCCAGTTTTCCTTTTTATTTTTTTAAAAATAAAATTTACACTTAAGCGTAATTTATATAAACTATGTGGGTAAACTGATTATAAATCTATATCTGCATTCTCTAATAAGAGAAGTAATAAAGTTATTTATTAATTTTCTTCACTTCCCATCACCTACTACTATGTGTGTTATTTATTTATTTATGTACAATGGCCTTATGAATGATGTCTCTATCAATGCAACGTAGGAGCACAATGACAGGTTGTAATTTTTTTTCTTTGAAAATAAAAAGGATTGCAGATGGAGGAAGAAATCTGATAACGATGGCAATGACCCTGAGTTTAACCTCAGCAAATAATTGATGCTTTGGAAGATTAGAGCTAAACTAATCAAACTTTACTGTCACGTAATGAGATGGAATTAGTTTTTAAAAAGCATTCTCGCAGACCCTGAATCTGAGTTAGCAAGAGATTTGATTGTTTTGATTAACTTATCAGAAAAAGAATTATCTAAGATAGGTTAATTTGACTAAAAATATTAAAATTAAGATATTTATTAAATATAAACATAGTTTTTCTTATATATTTTATGAATACTTTTATTTCAAATAAATCCTTCCTAAATTAATAATAAAAATACGTAAAAGTACACTTTTTATTTATCTAAATTATAGTTATTGTTAGAAAAAGTTATATTATTTTTCTTATCTCAATTTTGAATTTTCAATTGTTTCTGACATCATGATATTGAAATTGTTGGTTGAGTTTTAACAGATAATTGATTAACTTAGAATGTTATCACTTTGAACAAAATAATAAATTGATAAATAGATAACTAAACTGAAGCTCAATAAATATAGAGTATAGTATAGTTAGCTTACCGAAGAAAGTGAAACAAAAGAAAATAAAAAGAAAGAAAGACAATGAATATAAAGTAAAATGATTTGTAGGTTATTCAATAAAAATAAAAAAACATAAAATTTTCTCTTTTTTATTTAAGATTTAAATACATTTTTAGTCTTTGTAATTTGATATTTTTTATTTTTAATCTTTATGTTTATTTTGTTGTTAGTTGTTAAAACATTTTAGATAATATTTTGAACAATAAAAAAAATATTATAAAAAATGTTAAATGACGAAAAACATAATTTTTTTTACAAGGACTAAAAGTAAAAAAAAATTAAATTATAAAGACTAAAAAATATTAAGTCATCATTTAATTATGTAAAAAGAAAATAGATGAAATAAAAAAATGCATAAAAATTAAGCTAACTTCATTAACTCATAAAGTTGATGCAGTAGATGTAGATCCCATTGTATTAACACTTGGTGAATGATTTATTTAGTGGAAATCCTGTATTTGATTATTTATGAGTGTGAAATTAATTTTTTATATATATTAGCAAAAATAACACATGAGCAAAGTTTATCTCTGACTCAAGGAGTTAGAAATTAGAAAATACTCAAGATTTATGATGCAATAAAAATATATAACTTTCTCATCTTATTATATAAATAATCTTTTTTTTCTCTTCTTATTGTCCAAAATCGTACGGATCATATAAAAGAGTGGGTCTCACATTTTAATTTCTTTATGTTTCATCCTTCCTTTCTAAAGCTTTTGTCAAACCTCTTCCTCTTCTTCTTCCTTCTTCTTCAGATAAGATCATAGTTGGCATTCTCATGTTTCCCATTTCTCAAACCAAAAGCTTAAGTGAAAAAAAATAATAGAGAAAATATCTTATATCAGTGGTGGGAAAAAACAATAAAGAGAACGAAAGAAAAATAAATATATTATAGTTTTAATATTTTAATATAATCTTTTATTTTCTCAAAACAAAAACCTTTTTGAGATGTTCGATTATCAATAAAAACTCAATTAGTAATGTTAATATCACATTTTTTTTACAGTAAAATGATTTGAGAATTAACAGTGTAAAATAATTTCATCAAATTATAATTTTTCATATATAGTAAATTTGTTATTTTTATAAAATTATCTTAAAAATTTATATCAACAATAATTTATTATTAGATGAAAATATAAATTTTTTTACACCATCAATATATCACCATTAAACTCAAATGATTTCGACATAAACATTATAATTAAAAAAGCACTTAGATGACTAAATAATATATATATATATATATATTAAATACAATAAAAATGTATAGTTCATGAGCTAAAATTAACTCATACATTAATAATTTATAGAAAACTTTCTTATTTTTTAGAAAAATTATGAAAAAAGTTTATACAAGTTAGTTAATATATAGGTGTTTTTAAATAAGTTTATCTAAACTAATTTGATTGATCTAAGTAATATTTAACTCGATTTTTTTAAACAATGTCCTTGAATTTAAACTTTGTTGTGGATTAAAAAAATAATTAAGAAAAAAAGTCTATTAAAAATGATAAGTTAAATATTTCGATAAAAATTACTCATTAAATGAATATTTTGCACCAATTACCTAAATAAATAGACCCTTAATAATTTTCAACATGAAAGCCTATTTCCTGTGAGTCAGGACAAAAACCATTCTAAGACAAAGTATGCAGGATCATGGTGGTTCTGTTACGAATGTGCGGTTTCGGGTGTTCCTTGGTCGTGCTCTCGGGTTCAGGGGTACTGTGTGACAAGGCTGCTTGCGACACAGAAAAAGTTTCAGTTTTCATAAAATATAGTTCTGTTTAATTGTAAGAAATATTTTAATTTTTTATTATCATAACACATTAAATTTTTTGCTTTATTTTTCATTTTTCATTTCTTATATATTTTTCATATTTTCATATTTTCTCAAGCCAATTATATCTTTTACCTTTACGACCATTTTCTTGCCTATTATTGGATTAGTGAGTTCTGACAAATTTCTATGGGCCTTAGAGTGTGGAGTAGGCCGCAAGTGGGTTACACACATAATTTTCACCCAGACAGGAGGCCCCATGGGAAGTGGTTGCATTTGGCAGGAGTGGGCCCAGGGCCCAATTTTGCCTAGAGTTGGGACCCGTTGGAGCAACCAAGCATCCTATGCTGTGATTTTAATCCCACCCTCTATATTTCTCATTCATTTTATGATCATATATGTTCAACACTCTCTCTTTTTATAATTAAATATGAACATTTAATCTCTAAGATTGTGTTTCACTGTCATTTTAGTCTTTAGATTCAGCAAAACTAAAAAGAAAGTCCCTAAAATTGTAATTAGGTTCATTAAATCTCTGAAATTAATTATTTGCTGTCATTTTGTCTATAAACATATGTTAAGTGTAACTTTTGTTTATATGTTAAGTGTAACTTTGGACTGAAATGAATGACGAATTACAATTTGAATGTTTCTTTTTAATTTTGTTAATTCTAGAAAATTAAGGAATAATGAATCATATTTTCAAGTTTGAACTGGTCATACCAACATAATTTATCTCAATTAGTTGAATAAAAATGTATAAATTATTGTCAACTTTTAAATATTTATCTTTAATTCTTACATATAAAAAAAATCTAAATGATCATTTTATTTTTTGAATCATAGAGATACGGATTTGTCTCAGTCTAAAGATTATTACACTTGGTACTTTATTACATTACACAAGCATTTGGCAGTTGTAGTGTTACCATGGGTGACTTAGGATAAATTGTATCAGGTAGCAAAATTGGCTTTGGCGGCTCATAATGGAATGGCCCACCACCTTATTAAAATAATCCCATATCTTAGGAAACCTCACTTGTTTCTTAGCAAAATCACAAGAAGAAAATTGCAAGTGGAGGAATGACACAAACAAGGTAGAACAGTCCCAAAGACTTGACCCACAATTATGTCATCTTTATAAACAAAAACAGCCAAGAAACTGCCACAGTCGGTGTTTAGTTGTTGTGTAAGCCATTATGATGTTTTCAGAGGATTCCTTTGCTGATAAATCATAGTATTATTCTCTTTCTAACGAATAATATTTCACTTTGTTATTACTACATAAGTACGATTTAAATAGGTGAGTCATATTGATTTGCAGAATCAGAATCAGAATCTCACCTGTTGTATTAGGCGCCACCCTAACTTACGTAATAAACAAGGCGAATTAAAAATATGCAACAGAAACTATGGTTTTGCATGTGATATCATGCTTGATGGGTTGGATATACTTGTTTGTGACAGTCTGATAAAGTCAAATTACATGTACCATGACATATGTTTGGTACTAATTAAATATTTTAGTGATCAATTGGATACTCTGTATCACCATCGTGAAAAATATTGTATTAAAGTGGAATCTGGGGGATTTTTTTTCTATCGGTGAAAGAGAAAAAGAGCCCCCCCCCCCCCTCCCCCCCCCAATATGATTTGATTAACAAGCATTGCAGTTGTACTATATATAATTTTGTATTGAGTTTGTCGAATTTAAAGATTAAGAATATTTGAATTTATACTAATGTAAGATTATACTTCTATGAATTTATACTAATAAATCTTATTTTCTAAACAAAATTTCTTGATTTTGTAATTTCTTATGTATTGAGAGTTAGGTTAGTCAATTATAACTTTTGTGTATATTTATGGCAAGGCATCAAGGCATCATGATCTACTCTTCGGTAAAGGGCCACATGCCCGTAAAGTGCTTGGAAAGCAAACTTTTTTTGCTCCCTTAAGGTCACATTTCATTGATTATTTTCTCAAGAAGTTAATAACAGTAGAATTTTGAGGTGCCTTTTGGCCGAAAAAAAAGAGAAAAGAATAGCAATTGATACTTTTGGGATATACCTGATGCAAACAATAAATGATAAATCGTTAAACATTAGTAGTGTTTAGTCATAAGTGTGGATGGAGATACATTGGACTTCTTCGAAGTTGAATGGTGGGAACTGACAAACGGGTAGTTATTGAATGAAAGTGTTTTGGCTTGAACTTCATGACTCAGGATTGTGCAGGTATATGTAATAATTACTTTTTGTGATTCTATTCTAACTTTCCATCTTCACTCATACTATAGAAATAATATTTCAATTTTCATAACATCATTTGGTTTTGGATTTGTACACCTCTGTCTCCAAGTAGAATGCATCAGATTAATTTGAGCTACAACTTGGTTTTTCTCTTAATTTTAGCGGGTAGAGGGGGTTAATTTTGTTCCTTCAGACATTACTATATCAAAGATTATAGGTGCAGACATGGTTTACCTTTCATACCCTTGTAACGGTAAATTATGATTCTTATAAATCATAGTTATAAAAGAAATTGCAGAATAGGAAATGCCTGCTTTAAAGTTTAAACCCTCAATTCATGACATTTTAAGATATGCATAATAATGACCGTACGAATATCTAATGCAATTTGGGCAACATGGAATCCCTTTCATGTCCTTCTCATGCCTCTAGCAACTTGGAAAGAGTCCATTCTTTCTTTAATTCTTGGATTCTAGATTCTGAAAACTTGAATTTGGAACCATATATCCAATAACCCATGTAAGATTCCATTGGCTGTTCACATCTCATGCTTTTGATATCACTATACAAAATTAAAAGAAAAAGAATCTTTTAGCTACTTCTGGGCCATGTTCCTTCTTATAACATATATGGCCAGATGAGTCCCTATCATTGGAGGACACCACAACGATTGTATGCTAATTCTTTGAACAAAATATTTAGTGGCAACAGTTGCCTATGCAGGTGGTTCTATCATATTTGTATTAGGGGTTAGATAAATGTCTGAAGGTCGTAAATCACAATCACCCTCTCTTTTGAATTGTTATTTTCATCTGGGGAAGTTGGGACAACCCTCAGAGTGCATGCATGTGCCCATCCGAATACAATTGGATCGTTTCATCACCAATATATACCTAAGATTTTAGTGCAAAATCTATGGATTAATGTTCCTATTTACATGTGCTACTTTTGTTTTTTTAGTTTAGAATGATAGTTTTTACTCCAACTGATCAAAATCAACTATGATAAAACCAACACAAAGCAGGGTTGGAACAGTTTTTACAGGTATATTCAACTATCAACAATTCAAGATAGATATATTTAACAGGTTCATTTCTCTTGCAATATTTTGTTTCTTCTTCTGATAGTTACCATGATTTATTCGATACAATTACAATATTATAAAAAACAATTTTGTTTGTCTTATTGATAAGAAATGCAACAGATATCAATTCACCATGGGTCCATTAACAAATTCCAATTGGTTAGTGTGGCACATCAATGATAGCTGATTGCTACAGCATTCTTCACTCTACGTAATTAAAAATCAAGTCGAGAGCAATTAAATAATTATACCCCCGCCCCAGTATTATTTCCATTTATTTAACTACTCAAGAGAGATGCTCTTTACCATTAATTAATTTGTTCATCAATATGATTTTCTCTATAACAAATTCACCGGATACGATGTCACAAATAATTCACAGGGAATCTAAATCTAACCTTTAAAATTCTACGGGGTTTCAATTATTTGGTTTCTACATCTCTATCAACCACCCTCGTCTTGTCACGCATGTTTATCAACCATCCTACTTACTGGAGAATGCTACGGGTAAGAAAATATAAATTTAATGCTATCACATATACTCTTAATTAATTTTCAATAAGAATTTTGTATATTTATTAATCCTTATATTTATTGGGTGTTGTTGACCAGTTTCTTAAAGACACTAGTTAAATAATTAATAGTAGATTTTTTTTATTTAAAAAATGACGTTGGAGATGTATTGAAAATTATGGTAATTAAGAAAAATTAATAATATTTTTTAAAAACAAATTTATTTTTAATTCTTAATCTGTGGCCTAAATACACTTTATTTGCATAATTTAATTAGTGAAGTCTCTCTTTAGCAAGATTCATGCTTATTTTAGCTAGGATCTGCTAGTTCTCTAACATATTACTTTCTTCAAAAGCAATCATCCTATAACTTAGCCATACTTCAGCAATTCATTGCTTGGTTAAGATGACACAGAAACAGTAAAAAGCTAGAGCTAGTTCGAAATCTATCTTGTAGGCTGCAGCTATTTAGGAGAGTATCCCAAATCTCCTTTGCTGTCTTTTTCTCCGCAACACTACACTGGACAAAACCAAGTCTGCATTACTAAGTGCAAATTGGCGACTACATTTTCATCCATTTCCTTTCACCTTTCATAAGTGATATCTATCGGTCTGCTTTCAATTGCATCTTGGCAATTGTCCTTCCGCAAGATTGCTCTTATCTTCAATTTCCACATGGAGAATTTACTCCCATTGAACTTCTCTATCTCGTACTTTGCTGCCATGATTTCACACAACTTCCACCGTGTATAGTACCGCCTTCTGGAACAATGACTATAGACAGTGAACTAGTGCACCTAGTAAATTCCCAAGAAAAAGAGGTGGGTCACCAACGGACATGCTTAAATACCAAGTCTTTCCTTACTCACAATGTTGCTAGACATGCACTTTCACACTACCTCACTATATATTGAGTAACAAGAATAATTCCTTTTTAATGTGGTAGATCAGACTAACCACAACCACATAGCATACTAAGAATTTTCTCAGGCACTATACTAGTGTGCCAGCGTGTATCACAACAGAACTCTAATACCATTGTTGGAAATTAGAGTAACAAAATAATATCTCAACTAAAATAAGATATGAGAAAATTAAGAATTGACACAATATTTTAACATGGCAAACCCTAAACGAATAAGGAAAAAACAACGACTAAGACCGAAGAAATAATTTCACTAAGTAGAAGAAAATTATGACCTCCCTGTAAATATAAGGGGAGAATAATTATAAAAATGATATGGTTACCCACCGACCCAGAGATGCATCAACGACGTTGACAGTTTCAACGTTTCATGGTAGCATTACCATTTCCAAAAATTATTCACATTTATAATTTGGTAAAATATCACTTTCGAGATATCATATAATTACCATCTCTTGTGTAGCTATTTCAGCTAACAGTTGCTCATTTTGTTGCTGTGAGAGTTAATAGAAAGCTCAAAACTCGCTTATATGAGTGAATAATAATATTTTAAATGTGTCAAATGAGAAAACAAACATACAATTTTGACTGATAATCGATATTCTCAATAAATATGTTCGATAGTTTTGGCTAAATTAGTAGGAGATCAAACAAAGTTATATTTTAACCTTATAAAAATGATAACTGATATTCTCAATAAATTTTTTAGCTCGATTTTGTTTTTGTTGTTTTCAAATAGGTTTTGATAACTATGTGGCGTTTAACTAAATTGGTGCCTAAATGTGCTTGATTGCTTAAAGTAGAGCTCTATATATGTTCGTCTGTGTTAGACACTCAAAAGATATAAATTACAAATATCACAACATATTTAAGAAGACAATTTAGTAATGTTTGTTTGATGGATAATTTTTTTAGTCCTAAAAATATAAGAGAAAATTTATCTTATGGTTGTTAAGCAGTAATAAAATAATTAATCCCAATATATATTTTATTCTTGAAAAAGTCATATATGATTATGTTTGGTGAAATCTTTGAAAAACTTATAAATTTATTTTATTAGCTTATAAATTATTTTAATCAAAATAAGTTTATTTGTTGCATAACTTATTCTTTTAAGTTATCTCAAATAGTTTATTTTGACAAGCTTATGAAAAACAAATTAACTTAAAAGTTATTAACTTTTTTATTTTCAATTTTAATCTTACTAATTTATTTAAAATCATGTTTTACCCTTTTGTCTAATTTAAAAATCTTTGTTTTGTTATTATTTGAAAAACTTCTCTTGTCTAATTTATCATTTATTATTCTTACACGCACATGACAAAATAGTTTGTTAATTGTCCTTGTCGCATTTTTTCTTAAAAGTTAGAAATTATTTGAATCATATCAGTTTTATAATTTTTTACTAAATTATTTTTATTTTTTAATTATATGACCTAATTTAAATGAAATTTCAAATATATAAGATTAATTTTAAATAGAAGATCTTATTTATATCATGTGTAATGGTTATACAAGTGAAAGAAGTATACATCCAAGTTATTCTTGTATAAATAAATAAATTATAAAAAACAATTTTATTTTTTTAAAATAATATTATTAATAAATTATTTAAATGTAAAAAATGATTTTAAATAATATAATTCTAGTTTATTTCATTTGATTTTACTGTTTTAGAAAAAATAAAAATTTGAGTTTAAACAATATAAGTAAAATCACTAAATATTTACCATTTTCTTATAATACAAAATTTTTAAACTATTATCCTACTTTTAAGAATATAAGTTATTAGGAATAAATTTAAATGTAAAAAATATTAAATATATTCTCTTACATCGTTGGATATTTATCAATTAATTTTATCAAATACTTTTAAATTAAATCAAGTAGCTTATAAGTTTCCAACTAACTCTTAACTTATAACTATAAATTTTTAACTGACTTATTAATTACTTTTACTAACCATAACCATAATCTCGCCTTCAATATTTAATCATCTCGGGTGAGGGAATAGAAAAAAATTATTTTCATGTGAGTAAAAATCCGGATATATACTCCTTACTGCCGGCTACTCTACTATCCTCTCAATGCTCCCTTCAAATTACGTGTTATATTTTTTCTTACAAATTTCGTTCCTGCATGCTGCGTCAATTTCATTCTCACAAATTTTGTGTAGTTATGAAAGTGTTTTATTTCTTTGGTGTGAGACATTAAAAAAAAAAAAAGGATAGCGGTGACCTTGTGCACATATATTTTTTTGTCTTGTTTGTAATAAATGTTCATTATTTTTTTGGATTTTCATGTGGATTGTTAGGTTTATACATATCTCAGACACATTTGTAATTTTTTAACAAACTTTAACAATAAGATTATTTCAATAATTATAATATATATTCCTAGAAAAAAATATCAATCAAACACATGTTTTAATTATTCTCAAGCATATAAAAAATTTCCAATCATTTTAATAATTAATTAAACACATTTTTTTAAAATTCATAAAAATAACAGCCTCATGATTTATTTTTAAGACTTAGTAATTTTGGGACTAAAAAATTATGCGTGAACCAAAGACACCTAATTAAAAATTGAATTGACAACATGAAGTTGAAGTTTAAACTGATTGATTAAGACTCAGTAATTCAACATTACAACTTGTACTTCGACTTTAACATATTATAAATAGAAACCCATTTACACTCCTCAGCAATGCTAATTAATGTTGACATTTCAATAAAAAAATAAGAATTAATTTCTTCAAAATAATCATAAATTCTGTTTTTAATTTCTTTTCCTTTTATTTTTTTAAAATATTTGAAACAAGGACTATTTATAATGTCACTTGACTTACTTATATAATTTGATAATAAAAACAAGACATTAAAGAATTTATTCAAAATACATATTTGGGGGTTAGTTTAATATGTCAATAATAATAATAAATGAAAAAAAATGAAAAAATATTGTATTGGTGCTTATACGTTGGACTGTTGGAGTAATACAATGGTCATCTCCTCTAAATAAATTATTTCTCTGTCTTTTCATAGCATTACTGAGCTAAGTCCCCACTTGATTAGCTACGCACTTGTTGATGATGATGAAAGCTAAGACTTTGTGGATAGGGTGCTCGTGGCAAGTGCTTTTCTAGATCAAATGGGGTTCGGTACATTACAATCATAAAGCGAAACACTATTTCTTCTCTCTGTTTTGCCGAAATGAGAGTGTGGACTGTGAACAATGGATGATTTGTTTGGCATCTCATTAGGGTCCCCAGGGCACATCAAATCAAGGTTTTAATTGGCTATTTATTGCGGGGTGAAGTACTAAGCTAAATAGCTTTAATTATTATGGGTATGGTCTCCGATAAATTAAACATGAACTAATCAATCAATCAATCATCTTAATGATGTTTGGATAGTAGAATGACTAGGAGTGGTTGTGCTTATCCCAAGTTAATATTTTTATGCAAGGTAATTTAGAAGTTGTTTCTTAGCGATTTATGAATCAATTAAAACAAGAAATGTAAACTATTTTTTATTACAATTTTTAAAATATTTTATAATGAAAATATTAAATAAAAATAAATATATTAATATCTTAAAAAGATGCAAACATTCAATAATTTTATATTTATTAAGTATGGTTGCAATGTACTCCCAAAAACCACATTTAATTGATTTCATTTATCTCTGTTAAAGCAATTGTCTTTGTAAGATACTTGTAACTCGTTACTCTATATACTAGTAGTACTTGTACTATCTTGTGGATCAACTAAAGATTAAAGCACATCTTTAAAAGCATTTATTGCTGTCCCCATGCATATTTTGATATCTCGTTATCTTTCTGTGGTTGCTATTTAAGTTTAGGGAAATACATTTGTTGTACGTGTAGTTTGAAAAACAATTTCAGGCGTAGTGTGGTCTTAATTTACAATTCAAATGTAGTATTTTTTTTCCATGAATAGAAATAATTAAATATTAAAATCAAATCAATAATTTGATACATTAGTAATTTTTTTTAATACAGAATGTTGATCTTTAAATATAATAGTTTAGATACTTTATGCTTCTATAAATTTTGTTTGTATTTGAATTTTCTTTTGACCGGACTGCGTTATTCGTCAATTCTTTCACAGAATTATTTAGTTCCATGATAATTTTATATGAAAAACTATTTAAATATATGCAGGTTAAAATTGTTTTATTTTGAGATATATTCTTAAAAAAACTCTTTTAAAGATATATTTTCTAAGAAAACTAAACCAAACATATCTAAAGTATCCTCGCACAATTATTTAGATGGGTACATAAGCTTTCTTCATCATTTGAGATCTCAAAAGTACACTAAAAGCATATCTAACAGTGAGTTCTTGTTTTTCTTTTTTAAATAACTGTTGCTACACAGAGTTGCACCGTTAGGGTTTAAATATATGTGAGCCACTTATAAGTAATAATTGCTTCAATAATCTATTTTTTTATTATAGAAAAAGTGGCCCCAGGTTGTAATCAATCGAGGAAATTCAACAAATCCATATCAATATGCTATTCTGTTTGCTCGCATATACTCATATAGAACATTATGTTTTAAGAGTAGTGAAAATGGAAACCATTACAGAATTTTCTGGTAAAGTAACAGAGACGAGTGAATGCAATAATTGATAGAAAGAAACCATGATTTCCATTTAACCTTTATATATTATTTGTCACTCTTTCTGATACAAAATGAGAGAATAAGAGTTCAAATAAAGTATAAGTAATTTTTTAAGTGCATCGCAATATTGTTATATTTATAAATAAACGTGTGATTAAATTTTTGTGTGTGGAAATCCGTATGAGTTTTTTTCCTTTCTTTTCGGTTGATTATGTATTTCAAAGCCTAGCTAGGATACTAGCTTACTTATAGTTTCTATTTTAAACTTTGAGTGTTTAAAATTAATATACCAAAAGTAAATAGTAAGATTTTATTTTAATAACTGTTATACTCCAAATTAGCATTGCACCTTATCAATTACACTTTAAAATTATAATGAATAAATAAATAGTAAAACAATTGTTCACAGAAAAATTATAGATACATGACCAGATTTTTCTCTTGCTTAGCAAAGGTGCTATTTTTTGTTAGAAAAAAAACTCGTGAACCTAAAAATTAGTATCTTACTAATTTTGTTTTATTATAATCTATGATTAAATTAATTTGATAATACAAATTAAATTTTTGTTCCAGATATAACGTAGCGATGATTTGCTATTTTGTACCTACTTCTAGAGTCCACAAAATTTACTCTCAGTTTGAATTTTTGGGTCATTTGATTCTGTTAGATAGAGGGCTATCTGTTAACACATCACGGGCTATTGCTTCCTGCACTCTTATGTTGCTTCCTGCAACTTTTTTTAAAATGTTTTTTAACTTTTCTGAATGATTACTCCCAGAAGCCAAAATGAGAGTGTATTCCAGAATGTAATGTAAGAATCGTTAGGGAAAAAGGAAGTGCAGGAAGCAATATGGAAAGTGAAGGAACCAATAGCCCACATTATAGAGTGAGGGTTCATGTTCAAGCTCGACCTTGATCCATATATACAAGGAAGAGAATTGATATTGATCGCTTCAAATTTATTATTGACTCCTACCAACACATTGAAAAGATGAAAATATCTTTTCTCCTTCCTCCAATTATTGGCATCCATCCTTCCTCATCATCCTTCCTTTCCTCATTCCTTTTTTTATTCTTTCCTCTTTCCCCCTCTCTTCCCTCCTTGCCTCATGAAGCCTTCCCTACTCATGGTAATTTTTTTCATGTTTGTCAATATAACATAATCACTATTCCATTGTACAATTTTTCTGGCAACTCAATTAAATCGTAATTCTGTTAGTTATAATTTCTTTGACAAAATAAAATTACAATTCCATTGTGTTGTATTATGAGAACATGAAAAAAAATATACAAAGAAAATATGATTCCATTGCACAATGTATAACGAAATCACATTTTTGTTGAATATTTTTCTTACACTCATACTTGCACAACAAAATGGTGATTTAGTTGTATAATATTTTTGCAACCATTTTGAATAGTGAAAACACACTTTTGCTCCAATAGTGGGGAAAAATATCCTTAAAATTTTCAAATGTTGGTAAGAACTAAAAGTAATATTGTTGGGCGAATAGCAACTCCCCGTAGGAAACTAGGAAACGCCTGGTTAGGATGGGCGACACGTTTAAAATAGTTTGGATTGTTGTTGAAAAATTCAAGAAGCTCACGTACGGTTAAAGCTTTCTGCACCTCATAAAATCAAGGTGCACCTCCTTTACTGTCCCAAAAATTCAAGCTTTGTGTAACGTGAGAGGAGAATTCAACGCGAACTTGATTTTTCTGCACGAATTAATTTCTCGCACGACATATTATGACCGTTGGCCGTTGTTATTACCAAAAAAAGTTATGACCGTTGCCATCTTTATTATTGTGAATATCGCATTCTTTAGAGTTCAGATTCTGAATTTATGCAGTAAAAACAAATATGTTCTAATTAATGATAAAGGTAAAATGTATGGTTTAATTAAAATAAAATGCTTAGACAATTTTTTTGTTTGTAAAATGATAACTACATACTTTATGTAACAAAAACTTGCCAAATAACGAAAAAAACTCTTGCTAGATAGGCATATTACCAAAATCTCCTATCACCAGGGCTACACAATTAATGTAACAAAAACTTGCCAAGTAACGAAAAAAATTCTTGCTAGATAGGCAAAAAATGGTTCAGTCTTTTTAAACAAGAGAAATTTGGTAGTTTCCCAATAAATTTAAAGGTTTTGGTACTGTTATTTCTTTTAATCAATATAGTTAAATGAGCTTCAATTTATAAAGTGGTCGAAGCTATTTCTTCCTTTCTCCCTCCTTTCATATATCCAAACTAATCCCAAAAAAAAAAAATAACTGCATCAAAATCTTTAGATTTTTCATGATATCATATCATAGCACCTCTAAAAAAAGAATAAGTCAATCACACTCAATTATTTCAAAAGGAAAATATAAATTCTCTTAACCACCTATTCAACACACTTAGAGAAAGAAAGAGGGAAAAGAGAAAGAAATTATAAGGTATAATAATTATAAGGTATAATAAGTGATATAACACACTTATAGGAATCAATAGATGTTCATAAAATTAATATTTATAAAATGGACATATTCATACATCAGACTCATTTCCAAATGCTGTATGGCTTGATACTGTAAACAGAATTGACAAAAGGTTGAAATACTGACCTTACTCATATCACAAAATTTTTATAATAATTTCCACACACTTTTCTCTCTCTCTCTCTCTCTCAATCACGTTACTTATTTTTATCATCAACTTCTTTTCTTATTTCTTCCTCTGCATAGAAACGATTGAAGGTTGAAAAGATGAATTACAACCAAACTGTTGTTCTAGACACGTGAGGTTTATTGTCTCGACCAAAGGCACAAACCTCTTCATACCATGTTCCAAGAATGTGAACTATATCTCGGGAGTTTTAAACATCAAAAGAAAGCTCCATAACACGTTGAATATTTATTGATTCAACTTCTTATTTGATCGACTCAGCATCCCCTAGTTCCGTAGTGTCAAGTTCAGCACCCCTTGATATGAAGAACATTTCGAGAGAAGCATAAAGTTGCACCAACTGGTTATATTTGTCTTCAAGAACAAGTTGTGCATCAACAAGCTTCATTTGCACGCGTTCTTCACGCCACAGTTCAGCCATTTGCATCATGTTCCTCTCTTCTTCCACTTCCTCGCAAATTCTCTTGGATTCGCTTAGTACTACTGCGAGCTTAGCCTTGTCTTCTCCTATTTGCATGGCTAGTTCTTCACACATTTCCTCCATTAGTTTTCTTTCTTTCTTTTCTTTCTCGCAGTTTGTCATAAACTGCTTGGCCAATAAGTTGGCTTCAGCTAGTTCATGCACCAATTTGGTGTTAAGTAACTCCATCCTCTCTCTACTTCTTCTTTCCCTTTCCAACATACCCTTTAAGTCATCTAATGTTGCTTTAATCTTGTGGTGTTCCTTGTGCTTCAAAAAGATGTTTTCCACTTTAAGGTTTTGCAAAAAATGTTCAACATTTTTCTTGAGGGACTTCTGTTCTGCTTTGAGTTTATTGATGGATCTTTGAGCTTGAAGGAGTTCTTCTAGCAAAGTGGAGACAACAGAGTTATGGTTACCTACTACTTTTTTGTCTTCAAGAAGCTTCCTGCTATGGATCATGATAAACTCATTGGATGCTTCATTGCGAGTAGGGTTCCATATTGTGGTCACCCCTTTTGAACCATTGAGATGTGGCATAGAAGATTCAAGCTGAAAAACAAAACCCAGAAAGAACATAGATTGGAAAGTGGAATCTGAATACCGTTGTCAGGAGGAGAAACATAAAAGTGATAATATATTTGTTTCATTTCTTCCTTTTTATAACATCCAGGGACCAATGTTCAAATATTTTTATTTTCAGTTTATAAATTGATTAATGTTACATAGTTAAAAATCCTTTCAAAAATATATATTATATTATATAATTAAAATGGTTACAACTTTAACCCGTCAAAGCTTTATAATTATACGTTCAAGCTTTTGTGAATAGACGATGGACAGAGACGAAACAAGGAATATTGATTAGGGGGACGAAAATTTAACTCATAAAAAAAGTTAATAATGATTAGTTTTATTATTAATAAAAATTATCCAAAATCAATTCAATAAAAAATAAATATCATATATCTTATAAAAGTAAATATAATAATACATCAAAATAATAGACCTTTTTTTCTTCTTAAAATGTTGTGTTCATCAAGTTTACAAGTATGTGATGAAATAATTTAAAATTTGTGACATAAGAATAAGATGAAATAGATCTAAATCAGTCCTTTCTTTATAAAATTTAAAGACATATTTTAATTATTTTTTATCGATATAAGATATTACATATTTAAAAGAAGAAAAAGACTCATTACAAATTCCAACTAGAAAAAAAACATGTTAATTAACTTGATTTGTTTTTGGCCTCCTAATTTCTTTGACGATAGAAAAAAGAAACGATATTCATGACTCAAAATTGAACAAAAAGAAAAATACAATATTTGATACACTAAGATGGCTTCCTATTTATGGAAAAACATTTTTAGTAGATGAAGTTTATTATAGATTTTATGTTTTTAAGTTTTGATTAAATATAAAATATAAAAAAATATAAATACTACCGATAACTTTTTTATACGTATACAATTATATAAATGTGGAAGAGGACAACAACAAAACAGGGGCAGAGGGGGCTAGATAATTTTTTTAGAAGAAAGTATATTACATTAATATGTTAATATGTTAGTAACTGCATGGGGGCGGAGGGGGGCTAGATAGAAATTTAGAAGAAATAAAATATATTAAATTAATCTATTATTAGTGTTATGTTAATAACATTCCATGAATCTAGGTGGGGCGATTGCCTCTGTTCCAGTATGTGTAGTTTCGCCCCTGATGATGGAGGTCAATTTCAGATCAGAGCCTAGCTTTACTAATTTGTTTTAGTTGGATATGAAACTCATATTTTTTGCTAGTGTATCATTTAAGAATTTGTGGGCTTCATTTGGACCAAAAATGACCTTCTAAATAGTTCCATAAAAACAGTTAAAGCATTATAAGTAGTATCAGAATACATCTCTCTTAGTATGGTATGGTTCAATGATGAACCAAGAGGAAGAAGGTGAGCCTCTAACATCCTGGACACTGATAAAGTAATTTTAAAGTGATTTAACTTGGGATAATTATGAGATGAATGACTTTTTAAAGAAATTTTCAAAAAGTATGTAAATGATGTCAAAATAGTTAAAGAGGCTCATATTAATTTATGTAAATAATCCTTGATCTTGAAAGCAGCTAGGGTGTTATAGGATCTCCAAAACTCTCATTTGATTTCTAATTTCTTTTTTCTTACGATAGTAGTTTCTACGGCCTCAATCATTTCATTCTTATTAATTCAAGCTCACAATTACAATTTGAAATTCAATTACACGTACCTTGGCATTTCCTATAGACTCTTCTTGTAGTGTACTTCAGACATCTTTAACACTTATAACTCCCATTATTCTTGAAAAAATTGTGTCAGCTACTGGTTGTTGCATAATAAATGATTCCTTAGTTTTTCTTCCTATTTTTCCTCAACTTTTTTGTGTGAGCTGCAATAAGAGTTGAAGTTGTAGAAGATGCATCTTTTCATATGGTGCATTGAAGAGGATGATGCATTGTTTCTACGCTTCTGCATGAGCTCCCAGCCTTATATAGTTATTTGTTTTGATGATTCCCACTACTTGCGCGCCCTACTTTCATTGCATTTCTTGAGTTGTATCACTATCTTTTTATTGAGCTTGAGTGCCTCAGGTTTATTATATATTTTTGGTAGATGTGCTTATTATTGTTTAATCATTGAGTGTGTACATTAGTTTTCCTATTTTAGTTTTGAAAATGTTTTGAAAATTACATTTAAGCATATAAACTTAGTACCAAAAGTATTAGAATACTTAGTATCAAAATCCTTGAAAAAGTATTAAAATACTTAGTATCAGGATACCTAATGAGATAATTGAATACTCCAAAGAGCTGATCTTTTGACTTCTTGAGAGAAGTATTTGAAAGCTCGAAAAAGTATTCAAATAATCTATCAAATATTTGGTGAAGTATTTCATTATCACAGAGAGACAAGTATTTCAGAGTATTCAAAAACCCGTTTTAAAATTCCAATATTTTTATTACATAAAGCATTATATTTTACAAAATCATAGTAGTTTTTTTTAAGAAGGTAAGTATAACTTTGATCCAAAGCATTGATTTTGTATTGTTGTGATCAAGAGTCTGTGACCATGGGTTATATACAGGCATATGAACAGGATCGCGACTACCTCGAGGCGGATGAGGTAGTTGCATTAGGCCCCAATTCAAGTTGTGGATATTTTTTATTCTTAAAGATAATAATTTAAATTTAAATTTAAATTATTAGATAATAAATTCTATTATTTTTTTTGTAGTTAATCTGTTACTGAAATTTTTAATTTAAAATTATGTATAAATATAAATATTGTTGTTGATTATCTAAGAAGTTTTATTACGTATTTAAAATAATTATATGGTAGTACAATTGATTATTTTACATTTTTTAAACTAAAAAAATAACACATTAAAATGAATATAGGATTTAAATTTCATAAAAATAGTACGATGCATAAAAGAAACATTTCAATGAAAATGAAATAATAAGATCGCACAATTCAATTGAAGATCAATTCTTAAGATTCTTTTGATTTTGATTATTTTGTATATATATCAATTGCAAATTAATTTATTTTCTTTCGTTCATAATTTATTTGAACAAATTTTAAAATATGTTTTCACCTTTTTATGTGAATTCCATTAGTAGAAAATTTCAAAAGAAAAAGATTTGAAAATGATATATTAATCTTGAAACAAATTTAAGTTACTGTAATAATTAATTTGATATTAGTGGTCTTGGAGGCACAAAAGAAATACTAATAAAAAGAAATTAATGTTTTTTTAGTCATCATATCACATTAGTGTGAAATGTCTAAGACTAATTTTTATTGAAAAATATGATTGACCATATTTTATTATTTATTTTTCCAATCACTTTTTCTATTTATAAAGTTCAAACTCAAAATTTTATTTAAAGAAATTGGGTTTAATTTCATTTGAACTAACAATTTTTTGGTAGAAACTAATATGCTATTAACTAGAAATATTAAGCTATATTAAAAAAATGAATAATTTTAGAATATTAATAATAATACTTGTAATAGTTGTCATCATTAAAAGAAGTCTTTCAATTTTTTTTAATTTGATATAAATTATTATGGAAGATAGTAATTGAATGAATTATTATAAAGTGAGAAGTTGAAATTGCTTGACTAGAAAATTTTAATTAACAATTTTACAGTTAAAAAAAGGTAGAAGAATAAAATAAAAATTGAATGTTGAGTTATTTTAAAATAAGGCTAAAGTATAAACTATCTAACTGGGAACCTTGCTTCTGAAGATTATAGAAATGTAAATATTCTAACTTTTAGATATAATACATTTCCAGAAAATTTTTTATGGAGATCGTAGGATTTTAGAAATTTGTAGCATATTTAACACGTACTATACATCTCAAGTAGCTGATGCAACTTAAATAATAATGAGCAAGTAATGACTAGCTTGTACCTCACGTCGAAGTCCGTTTCTTGAACGCAAGATGGTTATTGGCCTCTTTAGCTGATCTTTGGTCTGTTGAAACTTTTCTTCATGTTTGTCATAATGGGGAAACCTGATCTTTACATTTCCATTAGGCAGCTGAAGCAAACATGCATGCAAAATATTATAATTACAACGACAAAACTAATGGGATATGATATACTGCGGTTGAAAAATTAACTATACCCAGTGTATCATAGTGAGGTTGGTGCGGCCTATAGCAGTTTTAACGCAACATGCAATTAATTCTGAACAAGACACATAGGCTTTGGTGTTTAATTTCTGATTGGTTCAGGAACGTTGTAATTCATCTAGTGAATCATTGTAATTAGTTGTTTTGGGTGATTTTGGTGTGATTTTATTACAAGAACCAGATGAAAAATATGGTTAAGGAATGACATTAGTGTTGACTTCGATCTATTGATGGATTTTGTACGAGTTTGAGTACCCTTGCACTCAAATTTTTATATCAGTTTATTTATGTATAAAAAAA